>VZTH01003271.1:0-13375 GCA_013397815.1 Aleadryas rufinucha | reverse complement strand
AAGAACTAAAAATACAAAGGGGGTTATACATTAGAAGGCAACCTTGGGTATTAGGTGTTCTGGGAAGTCTGTACCTCTTGAGTACCTCAGGCAATGGGGAAAGAGAGGGGGAAATGCAGCCGGGAAATTGGGATAAAAAGGAGGCTGCGCCCTCCAAAAATTTGAGAGACCCCAGGGGAACACCCCATGGCCTCTCCCTTTATTGGAATAAAGTAACGGGACTCCTCTGTCCCCTTTCTGGACATAAACCTCTGGTGTTCGTGGATTAATTTTCCTAACAGGGCTGAAGGCTGTTCTGAAGAAGCCTGGATAACTTTAAAAATCCGGGCAGAAACAGCAAAATGCTTCAGGGTGCAAAAAAACCCCACCCTGTGTCATTGCCTTCGGGTCAATTGGCTCGTTTCAGCCAAACCCTTAATTTCAGCCTGGCTTAGACAAGTCAGCTGGGACAGAGATCACCATGGGGCGTCTGCTTGCTGAGCTCCCTCCCATTCCCCTTCAGGAGGAAAAGCTGGATTTATGAGTAGCTTCCAAGCAGCTCTCTGTGCACACCCTTGGGCCACCCTGGCCCTGTTGACCACACGTTTGCAGTCGCTGGACTGGGTGATTTATGCCCCTCCCCAACAAAGCAGCCAGCGAGGGCCACAGACCTCAGGCACAGTGTGAAATTCAGGGGACGTTCACGCACCGATGCTTTACATTTTTCTCTGGGCACCGCCATCAGCGAAACGCTCCAGTATTCAGATGAGGGTCCTGCAAGAGGTCAAACTGAAATTTGCTTGCATATCTGAGCAAATATTTGTGAACAATTTCCCCCATTATTCTCTAAGCTTTGCGTATGGCCCGCTCAGCCGAGAGGAGCGTGGTCCTTTTTGAAATATTTCCGGGGACTGCAGTGGTTTAAAAAACTGCCTGAAAGCAATTCCTAGGCTGGCTATTCGAATGTATTTTCTGCAAACAAAAGTTTATTTGCTATGTATAGATAAATGCTGTCAGTGGGCTAATTTGGAAGCACTGTTGATTACCCATTGTAATGAGGCCTGTTACATAATTAAAAGTGTTTTCTCCTAACTGCATTTTGCTGCTAATTAACATTTTATGCCATCTACAATGGACACTTTGGGCTGCATCAAAGACATTATTATGCAATTTTATCCTAAGAGCAGACTATGAATTATTAATTAATATCAAATCTGTTGATTAAAGGGTAATTTGTAAGTAAGCCAGTCATAGCCAGGAACATGCTTCATCCATAAACATTCCCCTGAAACACGGTCCAAAATGACATGGAGTAAAGAAAAGGTAGAAGATTGGGAGTGTGAAACATGGGAGACTGGGATAATTTATGAGAACCTCTGATGTTTTTCCAGAAATTCCTGTTGTTAGTGTTTTAATTAAACAGCGTCTTCTAAAACGCTCTGTCATGTCCCAGCAGGATTCACGAAGGGAAAGCTGTGGAATCCTTGTTCCCTGAGCAAGCCAGACAACAACAGGAACTTAGTGTACAAATTCACCTCAGCCTGGAAGCTGAGATCAAAAATTTACCCACTTTGGGGGTGGAAGCAGCAGATGTTGGCAGAGATTGAGGAACACCTACAGAAATTATTTTGCTGCGGCATCATCACCCTGAAAAAGGAGATGTGGGTGAGAGCAGGGCTGCAGTGTGAACGTGGGGGGAGCTGCCTGCCCCCTGCTCACTTACACGAGGGCCTAAATTGGCACAAATCTGTACAAATGTCTAAATTCAGGTTCAGCTGGTCAAACCAAGCTGGAGAATGGATACTGGATAAAATCCTCACTTACTGGGGTCGAGAGGGGACTCTTTTCAATGTGAGCCAGTTCATCATCTGAATTGCCCACCATGAGCAGTAATCAATGCACATCAGGTCCTGGAACACCACACCCAGCCCAGCTGCACCCCCTGACCCTCACCCAGCAGGAACTGGGAGCTCTGGAGGGCAGCAGCACCTGCTGGGAGCCAAAGCCACCCTAAAAAGTTAACCTTGGGGCTTCATCCAAGACCAGGCATCCCACGGGAGTGTTGTGGGATGCTGTGGAGTGTCCACCCCATGCTGCTTGGCTGCCCTGGAGTCAGGGCTCATCAATCACAGGCACCAGGACATGGAATCATCCCGGGATTCAGAAATGAAGGAGCAGCCTGATGCACCCTCTGCCAGCTTTGGCATCTGCTCACTGCTGCAGCAGCCTGGTTCTGCTCTGGGCTCAGGCCTGAACTGGCTGCAGCTCACCCTGACGTCAGGAAAGGTGGTATTATAACAGTAGTAGTAGTAGTAGTAATAGCAATTATTGTTATTATTGTTGTTGTTGTTGTTGTTATAATAATTTTAATAGGTGTTGCTGTTGTTGTTGTTGTCATTGTTCTCATTATTATTATTATTACTGTTAATGAGGCTGGGGATGTGCCTGCTGTAGCAGAGCTGCAGACACCTGAACTGCACTCCTCGTCCTGCACAGATTGCATCCGGGCAGGGAAAAGCATCCAGGCTGCTTCCATCCAGCAGATGCCTGTTGGGAAAAGCTGCTTGAGCAGCCTTGTTTACCAACAGGAGCAGGCTGCAGGAGAGCTGTGTGATAGCACACACCACAATCAGACTGTGCTGGAACTGAAAAAGGGGAAGGGGAGAGGGAGGAACAGGGAGTGACAGTGGTGTTTGCAGGGTGGGACAGTCCCAGCTGTGCTCACCCTGTTTCTCACACCCACTGTGATCAGAGTGACACCCAGGTAGGAGAAATAGCAAAACAGGTCATAAATTAAAAAAATAGGTCAAGCAAAGAGCCACACTTCACGTCTTGGACATCCATGGATGTACCTGGATGGAAAAGGCTTCTCTGCAGGCTAAAGGGTGACCCATGACATCCATCCCTCTAGATCAGCTCCAGAATATTCCTGCCCCCAAAAAGGAGAAAATCTCCCAGATTCCTGGTTCAAGCACAAGCCCAAAGGTGAAGATCCTCTCCCCTCCCATCACAAGAGCTCTGTGTGTGTGGACTCCCCCCTGCTCTCGCCCAGCCTGGCCACAGGCACCTTGTTAAATCCTGCCAGACCCAGGAGCATTAACAAAGCTCAGGACCAATTAATTAATCATTGTCCTCCTTGCAAGAAAAGTACACAGAGAAAACAATAATTAGAATTCATAAACCCTTGGATACATGATGGTTAATGAGAGCCTCTAACTACAGAGACCTGCAGGAAGATGCAGCTCTGTTTACAGCAGCCCTTTTCATTGTGTTTTTCTCATTCCGACTTCTCTCATTATTTCTGGAGGATGTAATGAAGAGCTCCTTCAGACATGCAAAAATGAAGCCAGACAGAGAGGGTCTGGAAGGTTTTTCTTTGTAAGACTGGGTAATTCTGAAGGCAGACTGAAGGAAAAGTGTGTTAATATCTTTTTTTTTTTTTACACTCTGTGTTGCCACCTCACCTCTAGCAAGGAGTTTTGCAATTTGGGTTAGCTGACAGGACCTGTTTCAAGTGAAAACCGCAGTGATATCAGGAGATATCACTGATAGCAGGTCTCCCAGGTCGGGGTACCACAGAAATGGTGATGCTCCCCAAAACTGAAGGGATATTTGTCTGTACCCCCAGTCCCACACCAGCCCTCATGGTTTATTTGTAGGGTTATGTGCAAGGTATTTTTTTTCTAACACATTTCTGGCCATCAGGACTGCAGAGGAAGCATGAAAGCATTAACTGGAGGCAAAAAAAAAGGGGTCAAATGGTAGAAAATCATCCCTTTCATTGCTGTTTTCCTCAAGCTTTAAAAGCAGTGCATCACCTATCTAATTTCTGCTCTTTAACCACCAGAAGGTGGAGATTATTGGGGTCCCCCTTTCAGCACCCAGTGTAACTCCAGCCTCAGCATGTCCCCTCCTCACTGATGGTTCTCACAGTGAAATGAACCCATTCATTTGTAAAGCCATGAAAGCAGAGAGGACACCCATGATTCCTCCCTGGAAATCTCTCCAGGTGGTTAAAGCCATGCCATATTTCCTTCTCCCACCATGCTGGGCTGGGGACTTTTCGACCCTGGCCTCTGGCAGAAAGCCAAGCCATCCTGTGGACTGCAATTTTTATTTATTTATTTATTCATTCATTCATTCATTTATTTAAATGATCACTTCACTTTTGAGAGCCTATAAATATCCAAGCAATTTATTGCAGATTTACCACTCTCCATGTTTCTGATCTCGGCCCTGGGGCTCAGAGTTCAGCCCCAGCCCGAGTTAATACACAGCAGCAGCTTTGCATGTCAATTAGAGGGAGAAGGTTGTGTTCTGGCTCGACCTCTGGGATCAAGGGCTAATGCACTACAGGGAAAGGCAGTGATCCATCATCCAAACCCCAGCCAGGAGCACTTTTTCCTGGGAGAAGGGCTTGGAATAACTTACCCCACACCATCAGTCACCTCTTGGCTGTCCTCTCAGGGGCATTCCCAGCGTTATTCCTGCACCAGGAGCCTTCAGCCCTGGGCACTGATTGAACACAGCACCTTATTTTCTGGCAGCAGCTTGGTACCCAGGTCATGGAGCAAGATCCAGATGTGGAAAACAGCAGATTTTGTGCCCAGAAACTTCGTGGTTTGGGGATAGGCCGTGGTTGGATGGAGGTGAGACAAACGCTCCTCCCTACAGAGGGATTGCTGAAAAGGGCAGAGGTAAAGGAAGGAAAAGTGACCTGGTCATGAATGATGTCTGACAGCAGTCAAAGAGCAGTGTTTTAAAGCCATTTCACTGCCTGGTGTTGTGTGTTGGAAATCACAGCCTGAGCTGTTCCCCTACACAGACCGAAGTGGGGGCACAGCATCCGAGGGGACCAGAGATGAAGCTGTGACCCCAAAGGCTGAGCTACCCATGGGGACACAAGAAGAAAGAGCTTCCAAAAGAGCTCCTGGAGTGTGGCACAGCTCAGGTTGTTCTTTCAAAGGGAGTATTTGAGGACAAAAATGAATTTTTTTTTTTAAATCCCCAATAAAGAATTTTGTTTTCCTTCTCTTTCCCTCCTTTCCTGCTTTTCTAGAGGGAAGATTTTAGGCTGGGAACAGGTGAAGAGCTATAAAGTCTTCATCCCAGCACAGTCCCCAGCACAGAGAGCTGATGGCAGCCTGTCCCTGTGGGCAATGTGAGCTGGGCAGGATGCCAAGAGCCTGGGAAACATTTCCAAATACCTGCCACAGAGTGCAGTCTGTGCATCCCTGGGGAAAAACAAACCTGCTCATCAGAGATGCTCCCAGGAAAACAGCACTGGGAGATGGTTTGTGGGGGAGGAAGGACCTCTCTGGACAAGATGGCCCCTCACAGCACACACAGAACGTGCCTCTGCCTCCAGGAGCAAAGCGCCATCCCAGGTGCCCTTCAGGGAGGCTCAGAGCCTTATTTGCCTTTTTTCCCCAGCTGCATATTCATCTGCTTAGTTTGTAAATCCCTGGAGCCTCGTTTGTCCAATTAGTGCTTGCTGAGTCTCTTGCTGCTGGCAAATAATGGGCTCTTCCATGCACTATTGCCTTACCCCAAAGAAAATTACTTGGCAGCTGAGAACCAAGGCGTCTCAGTGCCATGAGGAATCGAAGGGAGGAGAGGCAACCCCTGCACCTTAACTGGCCCTGACATAAGCCCTGAGTGGACAGGAGGGCTCAGCCCCATCCCTTGCAGGGGTGTGAGGTCATTTTTATGCTGTGTCAGTGTTCTGGGCTCTGGGATTTGGGAAAAGCCTGCCTGATCCACCCGTACCCAAGAGTTTTGCATACGAACCCCTTTACCTTCACTCCCTCACTTTACAGGTGCTGCAGCATCCCACAGCTCCCCAGTGGCATTCCTGGCTTTGCTCCCTGTTGCAGCTTGCTGCTGGTGAGAGCTAATCCAGGAGCCTCCCCTCCAGCCAGGCCTTTTGCAGCAGAATAAATCATCTGAGTGGGTTAAAAAAGATTCCCAAGCATTTGAAGGATGAGGCTGTATTTTTAGCTACAACAACCAAAAAAAAAAAGCTCTTTTTTCCCCCTCCTTTCTACTGGTGCTGTTCATCACTCAGAGGGAAGGCTGTTGACACTTTCCACTATCCCAGGGTGCTCCAAGATCCATCCAACCTGGCCTTGGACCCTTCCAGGGGCAGCCACAGCTTCTCTGGGCACCCTGTGCCAGGGCCTCACCACCCTCACAGGGAAGAATTTCTTCCTAAATTCTAATCTAAAACTCTCCTCTTTTAGTTTAAAACAATTCCCCCCCATCCTGTCACTAATGTGACAGCAGAGCATCCTGCTGGAGACCAAACACTTGTCTGGGGGGGAAAAACAGGGGCAAAAAATTCAGCATCCAGACACAGGAGCAAAGAGGGATACAACTGGTGGAATCCCCCACACTGGGGTGTAGCAGGGCCACAGAGCCCAGGTTTTCTTTCCTCCAGCCTGACATTTAGGTTAGACATTATATATGTTCCTTGACAGAGGTTTGTGAGCAGTTTGACCTGTGCTAATCCTTTCCCCCCAGCTGGGAGAGAGCCTTGCACCAGAAATCAATCTGCCTTGCCTCCCTTTCTTGTCTGACTGCACCTTAGGAAGAGGCAAAAATGTCCCTCTCTGATTTACCACACAACTTTAATGAGTGCATGTTATAGTTCAGGTTGTATCCTTTCATGAGCCTCATTATTTCAGACTGGCTTTAGAACGAGGAAAATGTGCCATTAAAGTGTCTTTCTCCAATGGACTCGAGTAGCCCTTCAGTTTAAGCCTCCCTCATGGCTTGGAAAGCTGGAATTTTGTTTGTCAAGGCTGAATAAGACACCGAGATGATGGCACCGGTGTCTAAAAGGTGTGTGAAGTAGCTGTGGCTGCAGCTGGAGCCTGTTGAGTGTGGCTGGATCATCACTCACTCCCCCAGGAGGGATTTGGGTGTGCTGCTCATTTACAGCCTGCCAAATCCTGCCCCTGGGGAGGGCTCTGGGCCCACAGGTCTCTTCTTCCCTCAGCTCAATTTTGGCTTTACAGAGGAGAGCAGAACTGGGGTTGGTTCTGCTGGAAGATTCTCCATCCACAGGCCAGGCTGGTACTGAGAGAATTTAAAGCTCCATCAGATTTCAGTGGGCATTGGGTCAGACCTCTAATTGTTATCCAACTAAAACCAACATTAGAACTGGAAATAAGCCAAAACCAGAGAGATTTGCCCGAATTTTAGGTTTAGTCTGAACACAGTTACTAAAACCCAAAGTTAATTAAAGCAGAGATTGATCTGAGTATAAACTCTGGAGCAAACCCACCTGGATTTTAGGGACAGCTTGCACATGAACTGAGCCCACCCTTGCTAGATAAAAACAAAAGTCAAACCATCCTCACCTGGCATTTACAGAGGGCCAGGGAATTCCATTTCCCTGCACTGCTCCCATCCCGCTCCAAACAGACCAAATACCCCAGACTGAAGCCAAAACCAAACTGAAATTCCCTTCCACACAGGTCCAGGGGAGAAAGTGGCACATCCTTGGCTGGTGGTGTTTGGCAAAGCCCAGATGTTCAGGCTCTGCCTTCCACCTTCACTGATTTCTGCTAAAATCTGTGCACCCCCAGTCGTTCTCTGCCTGTGTGACCACACTTGGTGCTCCCCAGGTGAGTTCAGCAGGCTCTACTCCTCACCTTAAACTGTGTTCAGATCTGGGCTTGCACCTCTGGGGGTTCTCATTAAAACAGGACTTCAGTTTGGGGCAGCAAAGTTTGGAAAGCTTGGGAATGACCAAGGCGAGGGGTCAGCCCTGAGCACTGCTCAGCACTGATGGAGGAAATGTGATTTATGGCCATTCAGGGGACACCCTGGAATGATCCAATGCAGCAAACAGGAGCAATCCCTGGCCCCAGGGAAGGAAAACAGAGCTGGGTCGTGGCTGCAGTGCCAGGAGCTGGTCCTGGAGCCGGTTTTGCAGATTCTGGGTGAAACATCATCCTCGGTCTGACACAGACAAAGCTGCCAGAGATGGCCACCCACCTGTGTTTAAGAGATGCTGCCTGTGACAACTGGTGCTTGAGGGTCCTTGCTCCACAGCAGGATTAAGACAACCTTTCCCAGGCAGTGGGAAGTGCCCCACTGTTGCCTTAGCAGGCAGAAGGATATCCTGCATTTATTTCTATAACCACACAGTAGAGAAAACAGGCAAAAAAATTCCCCATACGAGCTAAAGGGGTATCGACACACTCACTCCCAAATCCTCTCCCTTCAGCAGAACCCGAGACATCTGCTGCTGAGCTGCACACTCAGCAGCACACAGAAATTATTCCCTCTGAGCCCAAAGAGGAACCAGGTGAGTCACGGCTCTGCCACGGAGCCTTTTTTCCTCTGTTTTGGAAATATTTGCTGTGGGGCGATGCCGTGACTGCTGTGGTGCCTGCAGAGCAGTGCCTGTGTGTGTGCAGGGAGGGGCTGAGCTGGGGGAGACCGAGGAGCTCAGTGAGTGAGGGACAGCACGGGGGAAATGGTCCAGAGCTGTGAGCTGGGAGTGCTGCTGCAGCTCACAAATCAGGCACTGAGCCCTGGCACGAGCCCCCGGTGAGCAAAACCCCCAAGAGCTGCCCCTCTCCCTCTGGAGAGCTTCTGCCAGCCCAGGTTTTGCTCAGGTGGGTTGGTCACTGCTGTGTCCCCTGCCATCAGCTCTGTTCTGGCAGCAGAAAGGAGGAGAGGGTTGTGGTAGCACGGATTCTTTCCCATGGGAATTTTTCTCTTCTTCTCCCTGTGTTCTATAAATAAAGATGAGGTTTGGATGTTATTGAAACTGTCTCTGGAAAGATGGGCAGTTCTACCTGGCCTATGGGCCTAGGGGGAGGTTTTGAATTGACCCAATCCGGAGAAACTTTTAAAAGTCTATATAAGTTTCAGAATTAAATAATAAAATCAGAATTCCGCCTCACCCGATCCAGTCTGGTTCCTGCACTCGGCTAGCGCTCAACAGCGACAGAGGGTGACTCCACCTGCATCAGATCTGATTGTGGATGGATGTCATGAGCTCCCAGCATATTCCAGGCATGGATCCCAAGATGTTGAGATCTGGGACCCCAGGAATGCCAATATTCCCTGCCCAGGTGATCCTTAAGGTCCCTTCCAACCCAGACCGTTCTGAGATCCCCTGTCAGACCCCGGTGTAGGCACCGAAGCGCTTGGGAAATCAACTGCTCCATGAAACTGTTGCCTTTTTCCTGGTCTTCAAATCAAAGCCAGACAAGGTTAAGGGGAAAGGGGTTTTTATCTTGGTATTTATTAAAGGCTCTTTAAAGGTGCACACTTTGTCCAGGTGGAATGCACCAAGAAGCACATCAAAAAGCACATGCATGATAGATTGGGCATACAAATTTATAGGCCTTGCAAATTGGCAAATCTATCTGAAATTCCCCAATGGGAGACTCGAATGAGCTCCCTATCTTGAGGAATTTCTCACCTGGATGGGCTTGTTTTATTTTACAAGATGTGTTCTAGAAGGGACTTTGGTTTCTAGGGTTCTCTGACCTCCAACTGTGAAGCTTCTGGGGTGTTTGGTCTCTTGGTTTAAAAGAATATTAGGTCTATGTTTGTTATCAAACTTCAAAAATTACAGGTGTGTGGGTTAAAAGCACTAAAAATACATAAAAGTTATATAAAAGGGGTATATGAAAAAGGCAAAAAATCATCATGGCATCAAAACCAGGAGGTCCCAGCCTGGGTGTTCCAGCACTGGGAGCTCCCAGGGGGATGAGCTGAAGCCAGGATTCCTGCCTGGATCAGCTCTTGGCTCCTTGGGAAAGGCTGTGCCTGGGATGCTGTGCTTTCATGCCAGGATGCCGTGCTCTCCCTTCACACACCCTAAAAACAGGAGCTTCCCTTTCCTTCCCAGGAATGTTCCGACCTGCAAAGTGCCCCAAATCCAAAATACGAACAAGAAGAAGCTGGGGAAAGACCCAGACGGGGTCTGCTGCCATCACAGACCCTCTGGCAGGGTTGGCCCAGGTCCACAGAGCACCAGCACGTCCCCATCCAAGGCAATTTACTTCAAGAAATAACAAAAATCCCCCAGTTTGTGCAGAGAACAGAGCGAGCTTGTTCCCCAGGCTGCTTTAAAACGCTTAGCTTAGTGTTGCAACAGGTTTTTCGAACATTTCTGGCTCTGGTAAAACATTTTAACAGCCCTGATAATGTTTATCACGTGGTTAGGGGGGCTTGGGCTGGAGTGAGCCGTAACTCCAGCTGCCAGAAACCCCAAACAGCTCCTGTCTCTGGGCTGTGAGCTGATGTCCCTCACTCCCACGTGCCCCAGGCTGTCCCCAGGGATGGGAAGCAGCACAAAGCCCTCAGGGAAAAGATTTTTAGTGGCCTCAGTGACTCAGGCTCATAATGCCACACAAAGCCCAGGAGGCTCAGGGCCAGACGTTCCACGGCAATTCCAACATGTTCCCATGAGGGCTTCAGCAGAGCCCCAGGGAACTGTGTGGCATAAAAAGGTGTGACAGCTCCTGGAGCATCACCTGGAGAAGGGACTGAGGGGGATGGAGGGAGATGCTGGGTTCAGAGAAGCCGTCACAGCCCTGGATTCCATCACCCTGCTCACCAAGCCCCTGCTCCAGGGGCTGCAGACCCCTTATCCTGCCAGCACCTTGCAAGAAAACCCCTTAAATTAATAAATTCCTTATGAAGAGGATGATTCCAGCACCCCAGGGGATGTCACTCCTGTGTGGTGCCTGTTGGAATGGTGGGAAACAGGGGTTTAGGTAAACAGGATATTCCCTGCAGGGAAAACTCGCCTCCCCCAGCAAGCAGGAAAGAGGTGGATTCCTGGAGCAGGGCATTTTCCACTCACTGGTAGGAATAGGTGGATGGAGCCCCAGGCTGTGCTTTTCCTGTTATGTGAGCAAAGTTTCAGGTGGGTTACCCTTTTCTTTTTTATTTTTTTTCCATTTGCCTCGGACATTCGGGATTTATTTTGTTGATTCAGTGGAACATCTGATTGTGGCACAGCAATTTATTGGGGTTTTCACCCTGGCTTCAGGATGTGTGATGTTGTTGTGTCTGCTTGCACACTTGCATCTGCCCAGGGTGATTTTTACTCTGCTTGAAAAGTGTAAAAAATGGTTAGAAAGGACACCCAGCAAAAATATCAGAATAGATCCACGTGGTGGAGGAAATAACAGTGAGGAGAAAGCCACCAGCTGAAATCCCAGGTCACATAAACAACTGTGCAAACATCCCCTGTTTTCTCCTCTCCCGTTAGTTAGGGAGGCCATAAGCAGCACCAGGCAGCTCTGTGCTGATCCAGTCACGTCCCTTCTCCACCTGAATTTCCAAATTGTTGATTCCTAAGTGTCAATGAGACCCTGAATCTAAAATGAAAAGCTTGGTACGAGCCCAGAGCATCACCCAGAGCTGGAGCCATCCTCACCACCAGCTCTCAGGGACAGGCAGGGCTGGTGGTGTCACCCCTGATCCTTGTGGGGTGGCAGGAGGAAAGCCAAGGGCAGAGGTCAGGCCTGTGGTCAGGTGTCTGGGATGGGGCTGCAGCACCTGAACCTCCCTGCACTGCTCAGGACGCTCTGCTTGGAACCATGGAGCTGGAAGGCCACGGGAGAAGGTGCTTCCCAGGACATTCAGTGGCTGGAGCCTGCCCTGGGGACCCAAATCCCTCGGGAAGGAGATTGACAGCTGACAAACAGCCCAGCAGTGATTTAACTTTCCACTCTGTACAATCACAGAATCATAAAATGGTTGGAAGGGACCTCAAAGCCCATTTCATCCCAACCCCTGCCATGGGCAGGGACACCTTCCACTATCCCAGGCTGCTCCAAGCCTTGTCCAACCTGGCCTGGAACACTTCCAGGGATCCAGGGGCAGCCACAGCTTCTCTGGGCACCTTCTCTCCTACCCTCATTATGAAGAATTCCTTCCCAATATCCCATCTCTCCCTGCCCTCTGGAACTGGGAAGCCATTCCCTGTGTCCTGTCCCTCCATCCCTCATCCCCAGTCCCTCTCCAGCTCCCCTGGAGCCCCTTTAAGCCCTGGAAGGGGCTCTGAGGTCTCCCTGGAGCCTTCTCTTCTCCAGGTGAACATCTCAAGTGGTACCTGAGCCAGGAGGGGACACAGGGGGAATTATAGGGCTGAGGGCAGAAGGATGCAATATTTGCTGTCCCTTTTAGCCACGTGTGTGGTGCACTTGGCTCAGCCTCCCCAGGAGCAGCACAGCAAAGCCTGGCCTAAGCCACTGACTTTTCTTTTCTTTTTGTTTTTTTGCTATAAAACCAGGAACATTCCATGATGGATTATAGGACTTAAACAAGCACATGGACCCTATGGAGGGAATCAATTCAGTGGGAAGGGGAGGGACAGAAGGTTGAGTACCAGGAGTCAGAGCACTCACTGACATGAAATTGGCTTTGGTGGAGCTGTGCTGATTTATTGCAGCTGGAAATCCGAGCCGAGGTGGGACGGATCAGCCAGCAGGGAGGCATGGACAAACCTCTGCTGGAGGGTGCTGCAGCTCTGGAGCACGAGCCCGGGGTGGCATCTCTGTCTCCAGGGGTTTTCAGGGCTCATTTAGCCAAGAGGAACCAGGAAAATCCCATTTCAAGGAGCAGGGGATCACAAACCCCCAGACATCTCTCCCCACCAGCACTGGTGTGATTCCTGATCCAGGCTGTGTGGTTTGCTCCTGAGGGACACAACAGAGTCACCTTTTCCCTGTTGGCTTGTCCCCAGCTGCCCCAGGATGGTGGGGGGACACGCCGCATCCTTCAGCCATCCCTGCTGTGACCACTGACCCCTGAATCTGCTGCCACACCAATTATTATCAGTGACAAACCCCACAAGGAGCTGAGGGGTGGCCAAAACACACTGAGAGACCTTCACCCCTCTTTCAGGGGTGCAGGAGTGGGGCTGGGGTCCCATGGGCTGGACAGTGAAAAGCCCAGCACAGCCACAGGATCTGCAGGCACTCAGCCCCTGCAGCTGGGAAATAGCTCCAGGAAAGCTCATGGCTCTGGCTGTGAAGGTTTTTGGGGGGCTCAGCTCCTCAGCCAGCACCCGAGGCTGCAACAGGGGAAGGAATGTGAAGCAGCACTGAATTTCCCTGGGATCTGAGCCCCGTTCCCCTCAGGGCCCTTTCCAAACCCGTGGCCAGCAGAAGCAAACCCAGCATCTATCAGCAGCAGCACCTCCCACAGACTGGTGCTGGTGATGCCTTTTCTTGGTCTTAAAATCAAGAGCCAAACAAGGTTAGAGGGGGGAAAAAAGGGATTTTACCTTGGTATTTATTTTAAGGATCCTTGGTGCACCCTGTGCAGGTGGAGCACGCTGGAATGGACATTGAAATGCATGCCCAAGTGCACAGTGAAATGCACCCCGACACCCCGAAATGCACCCCCACAA
>VZTH01003269.1:46707-81632 GCA_013397815.1 Aleadryas rufinucha | reverse complement strand
AACTCTTAAAAACCCCAACAATGTAACAAGTTAATTTAAATACAGAATATGGAGTCTTTGAAAAATTGTTCACTTTCCCCCTCTTACAGTTCAATCCAGCTCGAAATAACAGTTTCATTTATTGTATATTTTTATGTCTTGTTACTGATTACTTCCTGTTAAATATTTTATTAAATAACCAGTAGAGCTAAAAAAAAAAGCTTAGGTAACAGATCTGTCTAACAGCATTAATTCTTTATCATCCTTGATTTTCCAAGTGCTTTTTTCAACTTGTAATAACTAATCTCCAGAACTTAAACTGAGGTATTATTTATTTTGGATGAAAGGAAATGGAGAGATGGATGTTCCCAGATTAGTTTATTTTTTATTTTGTTTTTGTTTTTCACACACTCATGTAGCTGGTCTTTGGCAAGGCCACATCATGCCCCACTTGAACATGTTTTGTCTTAAATCAGATACTCAAGCATGCATAGGAGGCTCATATTTCAGCCAGTGATCCCTTGCACAGTGGTCTGTGGTAATTTAGCAAGTGCTTAACAAAGACCTTAATTATTTCAACACTCTGGTTATTCTTTGGGGCAGTAGCCAGTAAGCAGTGTAAGGTGCTGAATAAAGAACAGTTTTGTTGCTCTTGGGGAGCATGAATTCAAGGCTAATAGACACAGAAAGTAGAGCAATGCATCCAAAAGCAAAACAGTTTGCAGGACACTGAAAGCAGTACAGTTCTTCCAAAGCTAGTTACAGCTGTGCAGTTGTTTCTGCAGGTTGCTGGCTTGCAGAGCTGATCAGAAGTGGTACTTCTATCCCACAGGAATATCCCACAGTTGTTTCAAACCCAACCTGTTTTTGAGATTAAAAAAAACAACAACAAAACCAAGCCAAACCAAAGCCCAAAAAAGTTGGAAAGAGTAACTCTTTTATTTTATTCAAATTTTAAAAAATATTGCTTTTATTTTAGTTTTATTTTACTTCTATTATTTTGCTTTTTTTTTTTTTGATATCTAGAAAGGACCATTAATACCTGGTAGTTGCCTTCTGTTTCCTAATTTTGGATCACACAGATCATAACAAATTTCTAATCATGAGGACCTTCATGCCACCCTAATAAGAATAAAAGAGATTGTGATGCAGCTAGGCATGAAGACACTAACCCTCGCCCAGCTGGACATAGTTCAGGAGGCCAAAGTAGTGCCTACAGCTGAAGAGCTGAGCGTCTGCTTTGGGTTAAGAAAATGGAGTGGGGCTGTGAGTGCCCCATAAAAGCCAAGGAGAAGCAATTGGGAACAGTCTGGCATGAATGAAGGAGTCGGTGATGAGGACAGTGAGCATCTAGAATACACTAGAAGTGGTGTTTGGCCATTCCAGGGGTCTACTTTCACACTTAATCTCAAACATTTAAGATTCTGAAATGCAGTGGGGTTTTTAAGTGAGAAATGCCAGAGCCCATGATGCTAGAAAGTAGTTTTCCTTGCAAAACAAAGGACAAGGCAAATAGATGCCTCTATTTCCTATCTCACAAAATATGTCTCTTTTCTTAATGGGGCCCAGGACGCACAAACAGCGCAGAGCTGCCAGTCACTACCTTCTGCAGAGCAGCTTCAGCAAGAACTATCAACAGTGCTGCCTTTGCTCTGCATCTCTCTGTCCATCACCTGCCTGCAAACTCATTCCTTCCTAAAAACTCTTATAGATTTGTTACTGAAAGAGGGAAAAAAATTGAAACTTTAATTTCATGAGGAGTTTCAAGTCAGAATCCCCGTGTGTGCATCACCAACCCTGGATTCCTGCATGTACTGTGTGGAGTAACACGTGTTAAATGATAGTGAGGCTCAGAGCAGGGTATGGTTAGCAGTTGGGGGAGATTTAATTTATTGTTCCGTGGAACGAATGCTATTGTGCAGCGACAGCTGGTGCACTGAATGACACGCAGTGACTGCCTGGCTGACTCGCAACAATAATACCCAGAGAGGCTTGCACATCAGGCTGTCTTGGAGGGAATGCAGAGAGGAGGCGTCTGAGAAAAGCAGGCTCCACTATCTTTGCTAGTTCAGGCCTGGCTTATGAACCATGTTCCAATGCTGAACCACCAGGTATATTGTGAAAAAGTGAAACATGCATGTGCTTGAGTGGAGCAGACTTTCTCTTTAGCTTTACTTCTGTTTTCTTCCAGTAGGTGTTTCTCTTTCTCCTCTCATCGATCAAACTACAGAACCAATGAATACAAACCGGCAAAATGAGTGCATGCTTCAGGCTGCAAGACGATTGGCAAGTTTATAATTGAAATTCCTTTCCACAGAGATATTTTTGCTGCCTAAGTGCATGTATTTGGAATATTTAGGTATCATCTTATGTCAGAAAGCTACTATTGTTCTTTACACAGTTTGTAAAAGGCTTAATCCTTACACATAACTAGTTTTTATACAAGGCCATGGTGAGATAAACTCAACATCTTCATAGAGTCTGGTAAGTTTACTTCTCAATGGTGAGAGCTAAGTAAGTTGAAAACCCTGAGTCTGGGCTGCAAGTTGCTCTCCATTTCTTCTGTGTGGACATACATAGAGTATATAAATTATGTTTCAAAGCAAAATTGATGAAACAATCCCTGTGCCCTCATTTTGCATAAATATACTTCTGGGCAGGTAAACAGGTATATGTCTGATTTAGAGGTGATGCAGAGTGCTGGGATAATGAACTTGATAATATTGCTCAGAAGTTGTCAAATAACTGGGGCCTTAAAAGTCCATGTGATAGGTGAGGGGAGTCAGGACTTGTGGCTGCACCACTGAAATGGCTGACAACACTGTTTCCACCTTCCTGGCATGTGGGGCAAAAGAAGCTTATTTGTTCTGATCTGCGATGAAACCCTTGCAGAAAGATAAAAGCTGGAGCTGTTGCGCTGCAGCCAGCTTTCCAGTCCGAGCATGGAAGGCACGTGAGAGTGGATGCAGCCCTGCACTCCAGTTCTCCCTCTCCCATGTCTGTGGAACAGCGGTGCCTTTTTACCTCCTGTGTTGAATAGAAATAAGATGCAGAATGCTCTGGAAAAGGCAGCAGCCAGGGAGTTAACAGTGAACCTTTGCAAGCTTCCTTTTGATCACCAAGTCACTGCTGGGAACTGTGCTGGGGGAACAGGGGATACAGAGCACTTAAAGGAAGTGCATCACATATTTGATAGAAGTACCTATTTGCAAATAATGTTAGATGCTTTTGAGGAATTTGTGTGAACACCAGCCACCTTAGATGCCTTGGAGGGCTACTGTGAGTTACCTCACTGTATGTCCATGTTTAATTTTAAGAAAAGTTTGATCTTTCTAAAAAGCAGCAGAGTTTCCACGGTTCGGTGTCAAAAAGAACATTGTGGGTTTATCTCAGCTAGTGGAAGACATTGATTATTAACAGGAGAGGCACTTGGCTGCTTGCATATGCCCAGATAAGTTGTTGCATTGTTTTAAGTAGCCAAGGAAACCATCCTCAAAACAAACAGGAATAATTCAGGGCTCCTCCTCCATGTCTGCCAGCGGCACTTTCCTTGCCTGCAGAAAATTCTTCCCTATTTCCTCTGTTTTGGACTTTTATTTTGCAAAATACACAGGCTTTGAATATGCCTCAGTTACAGACTTAACAGAATTGACTGAATTTTCAGAAATTTGGTTCATTACGTAATCAACTGTGCTAAAGAATCAGTAAAAAGAGTCATCATAGGAGCTTCACCATGACAAACGTGACACAACTTCCAAAGGGAAAGTGATTTTACCTTGATTCTTACTACTGTAATATGCAGCAAAAGTTTTGCTAATATAAAAAGAAAGTTAACCTTTTGCCTTCTGCATAGTTTTATCATTCTGCAAACAAGTGATGTCAATTTTTTTGGTAAGGAGCTGTGAGCATTTGAGTCATGCACATATTTCTCTCAATGAACTGTAAATTTTGGTAACATAATTTTCTATCTATTCCAATTATTATCCACTTGTTAAACACTTCTCATTGCTCAGGTACTTTTAAGTGAGTATTGAAATTCCTTCAGGAGAGGTACATTTTCTGTGCAGCTAAACCCACATGGATCAGCGTCATGCAGGTATCTCATAAAAATGCTTTTAATTGGCTTGGCTCTTCCATCTGAGATGCCATCTTCTCCTACACCTTCTCTTGTCTCATGTCATTTAGCTACAATATGTAACTGAGAAAGAATACCACATTAGAGAAAGATAAACAAATGTAGATGGAAATTCAGAAGAAAATATTTCCAAGGACAGTGTACAGTGTACTATGATTTGTATTGCAGGTTGCTGACAGTTTGACAGATTATGTGGATCTACACGCTTAAGAGCAGCTATCAGCAAAAAAAAATTATAAAATAAATTTCCACTTCCTCTCCACACATACCAGTGAGTAGAGTCTTTCGAGATTTGCTATTCTACTTACTGAGTAGAATGATTTTGGGAATAGTTTTTACATAGTGCAGGCAATTTGGCCTTTTTAGCAGAGATAGAGAGATATACAGATATTCAGTATAATCCAGGACTCCAGTTTCCTTTTCAAAACCTCCTCTAAGCTGTCTACAGAGCAGAGAGCAAAAACTGGTGATGGCAATGCCTGTAGGCAATGTGCTGGCCATAAAAGCCAGGATCAATGTTTAATGTGCATGCAGCAGCAAAAGGTATTGCCTGTTCTTTATGCCATTAAGCTTTAGCAGCTGCTTTCCAGCTCATGCAGGGTGGCCCTGCTGCTGAGCTCTGTGCTGGGGGATGCAGAGTGGGTGCACTGGCTCTGACTCCCTTCTGGCTGCCCCGGCTGGCTAACATGGCTGCAGTAAAGGGTTTTGGTACTTTGGTGCATTTGTCCGCTTCCCATTTCTCTTTCCAGCTATTGAATGTTGTCAGCCTATGGCAGTAGTGTCTCTCACTAGCACTCCTCTCACATCACTTTGAGATCTCCACTACTTCTGCATCGTATTAGTATTACTGCAGACCATGATTTGTGAGCCAAATTGAGAGGAATAATAAGCCTGGTAGAAATAAAATCTATTGTTACAGAAAAAATATTTTACCTAAATCCTGTTCAAAATCTTCAGAGACAGGGAGTTTTGCAATCCTTTTTAACATTTCCCTTTAAGATTAATGAGCACAGATATGTCCACATTACTGACTGGTGATTCAGGCATGCTTTGTGTTCAGGGTGAAAGGAAAAGGCATGAGACAGGATCTTTTTCATCTATGTTTGCTAATCTCTAGGTTCATTTGCAATGTATATATTAAATGGTTGTGCAAAATTGAACTTCATGTGAATTTTTAAGTTTTCATAATGATTTAGTCATGAAAAGTATGACTGCAAATGATGCTCTGAACTTTTTCACAGAGAGATGGTAAGAACTTTAGAACAAACTGAGCATTCTGAATAATTTTCTCAGATCTATTCTTTACTGATTGCTGATCAAGCATATTTTATTGGTTTTTAATTGTTCCCAAATTTCTAAATATTTTCAGTGTGTAGGTCTGTGTCGCTGTTGAGCGCTAGCCGAGTGCAAGAACCAGACTGGATCGGGTGAGGCGGAATTCTGATTTTGTTATTTAATTCTAAAACTTATATAGACTTTTAAAAGTTTGTCCGGATTGGGTCAATTCAAAACCTCCCCCTAGGCCCATAGGCCAGATAGAACTGTCCATCTTTCCAGAGATAGTTTCAATAACATCCAAACCTTATCTTTATTTATAGAACACAGGGAGAAGAAGAGAAAAATTCCCATGGGAAAGAATCTGTGCTACCACAGGTCTGTGCACATGTGTGCGTCTTCCCTTATTTCTCACTCTAGTATGAAGCACAGTGCTGTGCCTGGCCAAAGCCCTGCCTTGCTTCCCATATTTCCCCTCTTGGGCAGTGGGATGACCCAGAATGACCCTGGTCCTCAGGCTGGAGCTGGGACTGATGGCAGTGGTGGGGGGATCCTGGGCACAGGAGTAAGTAAGGGACCTCATTTTCTGCATGCCCTCATGAAGTGTCCCACAAACTCCTAGGAGTGCCAAGCTCTGTGAAACTTTTTTTTCAGTGAAAGGGCAATATTTTGAAAAGGACACAAAAGCTGCACTGCCAGCCACAGATTAGGAGTGTTGTATCTCCTAAAATGAACCTTTGTTAATGTTTAGACTTTTTTAGAAATATTTCACAACATAAAAACAATGTTTCTTGAAGGCCTCTGTGGCTGCGACTTTTTGTCTTAGGTGCCCTAGGACTACTGGTTTATGCATGCCCCATTCCTCCATCATTTACTCCTTATCATTTACCAATAGCCTAGGGAGAAGACTTTCCAGGATTTACTTATGCGGGACAATGCTCCATGGCTTTTATAATCACTCTTACACTGTGTTCCTAGGTTTTTTTATTGCAATACACATTATAAGAAGATGGTCTGCTTTGGGTTTTGCTGAAGGCTTTTCTATCCTGTGCAGAAGCTTGTAGAGAGCTGAGGACGACTGAGCTGGGAATATCAAAATAAAAGTGGCTTTTATTGATATCAAAAGGCAATAGGGTTAACTGACTAACACAGAGCTTAGATATGCCATGCACCCTGTGAAAAGCAGGATTCTGCATTTGGAAAGTTTAGTACTATACTACCCACGCCATAAGACAGGATTAATTTTGGAGACTAGAGTGAGAAGATTCACACAAAGTGGTGAGATAAATTCTGTGTATTCATGGGTGTAGACATAGATATTAGCTGAGGGGAACTCAGTGATAACCTACTTTCTGATTCACATTTTATACTTACATCAGCTAGTCAGTGAAATTACTACTTTTGGTTTCCTTCAACTTCCCATGTCTCTTTGCCACTGACAGGCACTGTTACAGAAGTTTAAATAAATCACTACAAATGAACTCTTCACTCACGCATCTGAACTGAGAGCAAACAACATGAGAGAAAACAGCAGCCACTGAGTATGCACACAGGGAAAAGAATATTTCATTTTATTGACAGAATTTTCTGCATGTTTTTTGTCACGCAAATAAAATATATGTTAATATTGGAGCTTCGCTGCCTTCTAGTGGCGGAAGGTTTATTGCGGAGCCATTGAGACGTTTGTGAAATGGGCTTTGGTTCTGGGATTAAGAAAAATTCCTTCTTGGAGATCTTTGTGATTATACTGTACTCCAGCACCTATTTTTTCTTTAAATATTTGATTTTAAAAGAACAATAAAGTAAACTTGGCATTTCTTAACCAAATTTCCCCAGCCTATATGCAATTGCTTGGTTGTTGTTGTTGCTGTTGTTGCTGTTTTGTGGGGTTTTTTCCGAGAAAATAAAGTGTAGGCAGGGAGGGTTCACCACTCTGGTCGTGAGAAGGGAGGTGAGGAAAGAGGGGTGGCAGGTCTCTGAGATACTGAGCATCTCTAAGTAATCTTGGGCTGGTAGTCCTCAGCACTTCTCAGATAGACAGTGTGTTTACTTAGCCTCTTCAGGTTTCACACTTGATATTTGGGATGTTACCTTTCAAAAACTGAGAACTGGAAATTCTAAGGACTATACCTACGGGTGCATCTAAAATCCAGACATAATCTATATCAAGAGAGACAGCCAAATGAGCAGGAACTCCTGAACACAGGGTAACAGTAGTTATTTAAATACTGTTTAATGATGAACCTGTACTGTTTTCTTTAGCATCACAAATTTGATAATGTAGTGAGTGTAAGAAAAAAACCTGGCCTGTGCTATTTCGACCTTTTATCCTTCTTCTGGTACAGTCATAATATATGTCATGTTTTACAGATTAAAATGGATGTTCCATTGCCTCCTAGTAGCCTTATTACACAGAAGTATAAAAATATCAGTAAGAAACTAGAAAGTGAAATCTACACACAGCCTTTACTAACAGAGGCAAAGAAAGATAACACTTTAGGGAGATGTGTAGTTTGATGGTATTAAAGCAGGAACTTGTAAAGCACAAGAAGCATCACTGAACATTTTTTATTCACTATGTTTAAAGAATAGTTACTCTTTTCCTGTGAGAACCTTACAGATAGAAACAGTCAGGGCCTGGATAAAGATTTTTATGTTAGATAGTGTGTTGTTCTTCATAAAGAAGGAATTTCTTCTGTTATAGGTCTCTGAATGATGAAATGATGCTAATGTATTTGATGCTAATATATTTGCTGACTCCTAATAAAAGTAATTTAATGACAGATTTCAAGATGGCCTTCTATCATGGCATGACCACCTCTCATTCCTTATCCCAATCATGTCTTAAGAAATTCAGGCCTCTCCTGAGCAATCTTACTTTCCATGATGGCTGTGTCAACATCTTTAATGTCTGAACCCCAGTACTGTTTTACACTTCTGGTTACCTATTTTGGTTGGAGGCAAATGCTTTCCAAGGCCACAAACCAAGGTGTTTAGCTTGAGGAATGACAAACGATGAGGAAAAGTGGGTAGGTAGAAGGAAAACATCTTGCCATGAAACTGATAACAATGCAGCATTTTGGTACTTTTTGTACATGGACTTTCTCTTGCCATTGTTCTGAGGTATAAATCTAATGGGAAAAAAGTTTGCAGAAAAGATGAGACCACTACTAAGGTGTGCTTGATAAAACTGTTGGGATGTAATGGATATTTGTCCCATAAAAAAATTGTGCCATTTGTTGTAGGGCACCTTGTGCTACGGTTGCCTGTCATTTACGGAATAAGCTGCAGTGAAGTCATTCATGTTGCACAGAATGACTGTGTTTTAGGAGCACAGAGAAAACATATTTTTTTATAGGCTGGATAAAATTGAGGCAGTGCTTTGGAGGGAGGGTCTTATCAGCAGTGATAAATCCCTTAGAATATTTACATCTTTCCACCAAAATCAAAACATAGTCATTTTGTTGATTAGTACTTTATTAATCTGAATATATTGCTGTTTACAGAAAATACTTCCTAGTAATTATAATGCTAAAAGCTCAGATGGCTTGCAGAAAACATCCATTTTCTTTCTCTTTTTCCAAAAGCCATACTAACTTCATCAATGCTGTAGGAGGATCACTACTTCTCAGTTGATATTATCTCAGCAGTGATTTTTCTCAAGCTAGTCTTTGAAATATTGCTGACTGACTAATGTGTGATTCAGGTTCCCAGCAAAAATAAAGTGTCTTCCCAGCAATAATTACATTTTGAGGTACTGACAGGCACTGCAGAACTGTTGTGAGAACATGAGGTCAGGAAATGCAGTGTCTGCTCAGCACTGTATTTTCCAGCCACCTTGCTTTCTGATCTCTCTATTCTCAGCTTCCACTATAGCTCAGCAATGTTACATCTCTGTCTATACTTCCAGACATGTCTTTTGTAAAGCCTTCAAAATCTCTGTGTTTTGATTGACTGAAAATATCTATATTGTGCTGACATTTCAATGTTGAACATCTAGCTGAATTTTTTAAAAAAATCTTGTCCACTTCCCTTCTTAAAGTAGATTTTAATTGTTTTTCCAACCTTTATTGTATTATGAAAGTGAATTTTTCCTAGCTAAAAAGTGGTTTAAATTTTTTTTCCAACTCTAAGGGACAGAAACCCTACTGTAAAAGTATCTGTCATAGAAATAGTGGTTAACTTTGGGCATTCCGTTTTGGTTTTGATGCAACCCTGAAATAATTCTTGGTATGTCAGTCAACAACCTACTGGCAAAGTAAAGCTCTTTGGTAGGCAGCTGAGAGAGCAAGAGATCAAAGGCTCTCTTTGGCTCACTATGCTATACTTTTTAATCAATGCATCACAAGAGTTAGATGATTTCACCCGACACCCTGGCTGTGCAGCAGGGATCCAGAAGTAATACAGAGCTTCTGTGTAAAAATGTCTGGAAGGGAAAACACTAATTGCCATCAAGACTGGAGACGCACAAAGAGAACTCTCTGTGAAATCAGGAAAATAAGAACTTGACAGTCATTTACAAGTTTCAGCTTGAACAGGAAACACCTTGAAGTCCTAAGCAATTCATTATAATTTCTTCAAAAACTTAACTGTTCACTTTTTTTCCCTGACAAGAAAAAATTAGGAAATTAGCCGAAATGGTTATTCTGCATAAGATACTAATGGGAATGTTTATGTAGGAGCAAAACAATTGAAAAGAACATTTCAGTAATTTTTGTTTCCACTAATATTTTCAAGTTTTCTTTAAAACCAAAAAAATTAAAACAACAAACAACCAAACCAAACAAACAGACAAGTCCCAAACCCAACCAACAAAACCCATCACTCACACACACACACACACACACACACACACAAACCCCCAAAAAGCCCAAAAAACACAAACTAAAAAAATCCACAAACCCTGAAAACATTACATTTCTGACATGGAGAAAAGAGAGAAATTGACGAGCAGTGCAGTGCATCACCCTTCCAGCCACAGCCACAGCTGGAAACTACAAAGGCTGAGACATGACAGGCTGGTTCTCCTTCCTAGATCTTGGATGGCTTCATCTAACTGTGGGTGACCCCATGTAAGTGGATTCACTAAATCTGAAAATAAATTTATAATTTGATTAAATATCAGAGCCTAATTTAGAAACAACCCCTCTGAATAAGCTCTCTTTTGCTACAAAGATAAAGTATTTTCCTCCCTTACTTCAGTGAATCAAGGATCTCTTTTGTCATCTTAGGTATTCTAAACCTGTTAAGTTTTTTCTTTTCCTTCTACCTGGAACCGTGCCAAGAATAATGAATGTAAAACTACATTTCCTGCAGAAATACAGAGAAGGTGGTAGACTTGCCATCATCTTTCCTTCCCACTGCTTTAGTATTAC
The DNA here is from genome assembly GCA_013397815.1 of Aleadryas rufinucha. NCBI lineage: Eukaryota > Metazoa > Chordata > Aves > Passeriformes > Aleadryas > Aleadryas rufinucha. The sequence goes on along the minus strand of VZTH01003269.1, from coordinate 70,868 downwards.
TTTTGATAAGTTGCACTATCTTATGACTACAATTTTGGCAGTAGAAAATCTGTGAGTGATTTTATTCTCTACCTGTGTTCTCACTGTTCTTAGGTCATTCCAATATATAAATGATCTTATTTTCTTAACATTTAATTTATCAAAGAAAAGAGGAGGTGGCAAGCTGTACTTTTCCATGGCTCAAGCAAGTTTCTTGGTAGAATTGGTGTTGCAGGTATCATGCTGCTGCAGCTCAAGCACTGACCCTGACAGGTTCAAAAGCCCCAGATTATTTGTGAGCTCATCCTGTCTCAAGTTCTGCTGTTAAGCTTTCCACTAGGTCTGTTTTCTTCCTTTCTTTGCAGCTTTCTCTCTCTTGTCACACAGCTTTTCTTGTTCTGCATGTTATTTCTGTGAGACAGTAGGACTGTGTTGAGATGCACTGGCTGCATGTCTTACAGTGACATAGAGAAGGTGAAGAACATGAAGCAGAAGTCTTAGACTAGTCTAAGTTTTCTGCCTGCAGTGTGAAGGGTCAGCACTGAAGCCCTGACTGTACATGCTGACAATGTTATTGCACTTTCTTGTTGCTTGATGGAACCTTGTTGTTGCCCTCAATACAGGTAATGCAACCCAGTGAATACCCAAGAGTCAGATGTTTAGTGTGCTAATTATTTAGGGCTTTTTCTGCAATACAGAAGAAGTACCCCAGCCTAATAATTCTTGAAGATAGGAAGTCAAGTGTCTGGCATATATTTCAATTCCTACGATGTGGCCTTGAAAATGTGACTCCCATTTCTTGTCTTCCTCTTGAAGAATATGGAGAAAAATGGATACTTCTTGCCAATAGAACTTTTTTCTGTATTAAGTTGTTCTCATTCATAAAGATATGGCTCTCCTGGACCTGACACCAAGAAAGGAATAGAGTGAGTAGGTTGGTTAGCATAAGAAAATCCACATCTGGCACAACTTTTCATAAAATTTCCATATCAAGCATACTCTTGTATGGCAGACAAACTGACAGGTATTAGTACCTACCAGGTCTGCCGTGGTTGTTGAACTCCCCCGGAATGCCGAAGACTTCTGATGTTCTGTAGAGATCAAGTTCTTCCACTGTCATCCAGATCAGAAATGTCTTTCACTTCTTTATCCCTTTCAACCAAATTTCATAGCCAGCTTCAGATGAAAGGAGAAATGAGATGAAGGTCAGACTCACAAGAGTGTATAGGAACTGAACTAGCATTGTTTTCAGCAGGTTGAAGATGTCTAAGTACTCCTGTTCCTCCAGTTTTAAATAGCAGGTGGGTGCTTTGTTTCTGGGGGTGAACAATGGCCACAAGTAATGATTTTACACCAGAAAGGCTAAATATACCTGTAACGGGTTTGGTTCTTTCCCGGCCCATGCACCAAATTTGTAGTGGTTTCAGTTCACTTTTTATCTTTTGTGAGATAGGAAATCTGGAGGAATGCAAAACAGGCTCAAAACTTAAAGAAAATGAAAGGTTTATTAACAGAACTAAAAGAGAAAAGAAAATACTAAGAAATTAAAGCAAAATCCCTCTTTTTACTCGCACACCCCCTCCTCCTTTTCTCTTCCCCAAACCAGCACAAAGGATAACACCACATAATTCTTGGTCAGTATTCACAGTTCTTAAGAATCTCTCCACCAGTTAAGGAGAAAGAGGTTTCCTTTGCTATCCGTGGTTTCCCAAAACTGTATTAGCCACAGTCCGACAGCCCCCGCCTGGGATTAAAGCTGCCACCAGGAAAAAACATCTCTCCCAAGGATAGANGGGGCCGTGCCCCGGCACCGGTGGTGGGGAGGGGGGAAGCTCGAGGCCGCTCTGAGGAGCAGAACCTCAGCTCCATCTTCTCCCCACTTCCGCAGGAACGGCAAAACCAAAAGAGAGGGAACTTCCTGTCTCCCCCAGGGCTTAAATATGGAAATTCCGAAAAGCGCTACTGGTCAAACGAGCTGTCTGTCAGCTCAGGCTCAACCTACCACAATACCGCACTAAAAAGAATGGATAATGATGAGAAGAGTGTTTTGATATACTGGGCTGCACTCGTTCTGCTTTCAAAAGTCTGCTCTGAACTCTGGAGCTTCTGGTACTTCAATGGCAGGTAAAATTCTAGTTTTATGTTTGCATTGTTTGGGTGTGGCATGAGAAAATTGGTAAAGATTTGAGAATGGAAAGTCATGTTTTTATCACTGGTAATGCTTTCTCAAATAAAGGTTTTTGGCCATCGGACTTTGAATTTCCATATTCTCTTCTGAATAATTGTTCCATACCTGAGAAATCTAGACAGAACTTTTTCCTTTATTTGATGCCTTCAAAATTGCTGCAGATAACAAAGTTGCTATGTGATCGCCTATGAGACTGCAAATGAAAAACCTGTTGTATTGCAAGAGGATGAGAAAAGATGGAGGAACCTATTGCCTCAGGCATGTATTATACCAAATATTCCCCCTGATGTGTAGGATGTTTATTCCTTGTGCTTCTTAAAAAAAAGAAGTACCTATTTGTGCTTTACAAAGCTTCCAGACCTAAATTTGTCCAAGGCAAGCCCCCACATTGCCAGGTTGTGGGTGTGGATTTAGAGAAGGGGCTCCCTACGCACAGTAGGACAAGTTGCTGAGTGGTTACATACTGGTCACACGTAGTGGTTGAATCTCCTGTGTCTACAGAGATACAAAGTGAGACAGCAAGAATTTTCAGCTTTGCTTGGTTCACCCCCTTTCCCAGACCCAAACCGGTTTGAACACTGCTGAAGGAAAAACTTCATGTAACAGTTCTGAAGGTCTTTTGAGGTCAAGTATTTATTTAAAGAATTAGGAAAAAACCCCAACAAACAATAAAAACTCCAAGAACTAGCATAAAATTCTAGCTTATTGCTCATGGCTAACAGCAGTTTGCAATAGCATCCACAAGCATCACCCTGGGTTGTAAACAGTCTTCATTTCCACTTATCTTGTTAATATGGTTTTGGGTTTTGGATACAGATAGATGATTTCCTGGTTCTACTGTAAGAGAAATAGTTTGGAAGCTAGTTGGGTTTCCCCTTCACTTCAAAATTAGACAGCAAAGGTGAGATATATAAATGACATTAATAGCTCCTTTTACCATGGATCCTTGTTTTTAAAGATTTTTCTTTTAACTGGCTATGTATTTGTCCAGTCCAGCCTTCTTTATTGACACAAAACTCCTAACATATTTGTTTACCTCTGCACATCACAATTGATACATAGATTCTGTTAAGTCCATGATGTCTGTGTTGCCAGCTCTCTGTAGAGATAACATATAATACATCAATGCAGAATATGGACTTGGTAACAAATATCTTAGTGTGGTATGCCCATGAGAGCAAATGTCATAATTCTCTAACTTGATACAGGGTTTTGTGCTGTAACATGTCAGTCATTATTTGGATTCAATTAGAGGCAATTATTAAAATTTTGACCTGAAATATAAGAATAAATATTACTTTCCTACTTGCTATGTTTTTCTTTCCAATGGTTAATTTTTTATTGCACTGAAATTTCACTTCAGATAAAGGCTTACTAGTCTTTATTCTGCGTTTAAGAGAGATCCAGAACTAGAATTTAATTTATTAATTTTGCCAGAATACTACAGCACAAACTTCCTTTTGCTTTTGGGTTAGTGAATCTTCAGTAATATCTCAAATAGCCAAATTTTAAGACTTAATCCTTCCAGTGTTGGATACTTTGCTACCCCAGGACATTATTTATCATATTAGCTCTTGTCATTCATTCTGCTCTGTATTGTGCTGAGAATGGTGAACTCACTTTGTTAAAGGTATGAGAACATATGTAGTAAGCCCTGATGAGATGCACTAGCCAAACTCGCATTCAAGACCAGGACCCATCTAGGTCCAATTATAAATTGAGGCTACCTCTGCCTGAAGTGCTCATCAATCTCCTATAAACAGCTGTGGCTGCAGGGCGGGCACAAGCCCTACAAATCAAGCCTTAGGAGGAGCCCTCAGCAGAAGAGGTAGCCCAGGTTCCTGGTTGCTGTGTCTTGCTGGAGCTCTGCTCTGAGAAGTCCGGAGATGGTCCAGAGACGGTCTGGAGATGATCCGGAGGCAGTCCAGTGACAGTCCAGAGACTCAGAAGACTGCGAGCTCCGGCACAAACATATGTTGGGCTTTGTATGAATCAAATATCACCCTGAATGGCTTTATCACATTGGAGGAAATCCAGAAAAATAATGCATTTTTCAGCTTACTGTCATTACCTTCTTAAAAATCTCACATTACAGAATAAGCTGACAGTTACTTCAAGTCTGTACTTCCATTGTTCTGTCTGCAGCATCTCTTTTGCTGGGTGGGCAAGGGTGGGCGAGCACTGCCGACTATTTGTAAAAACAGCCGTCTGTCCATTACTGTGGCAGATCCGCGCGGAGCGAATCTGGTGGTGATGGTGTGCTAGTGAGCAAGTGCGACGTGTTGTGTTGAGGCAAGACCGTCCTGCCAGCGGGCCTATATCGGGCCCTGAGGCACCAGCCAGCCCCAATGGCTCTAGCCCTGCTCCACCCATGGGCAAGAGCCGGGGTGTCTGGGGCGGGACATGCCTTCTCCAGCCTAGCAGAGCTCTCCATCTCCTGAGTCCACGCAGAGGTTTCTGCCTGAGGCCGGAGGTGTGTGGGGCAGCACGGTGCTGCGGATGGGATACGTGCTGGGGCCGGCCCTGGGCCCGGGGCAGGGGACGGCCGGTGCTGCTGTGGGACCCTCGGGCAGGGCTCCCTCGGTGCCGCACTCGGGAGGTGTCCGTCACTGCCTTCTGAGCCTGACGTTGTTTCGTGTCGAGCCAGCGGGTGTCAGCACAGGACCCGGCTCTGCGGAGCCGTACGCCCCTGCCTGGGATGGAGGTGGCGGCTTCCGCAGTGAGTTTTGCGTGTGCCGTAGTTAAATGCTGCTGACACCACCTGACTGCAAGGCCACGGTCCTTTAAAACGATAGTCCCAGGCAGACTGCTGCTTCTGCTCTTGGCGAATCTCCCATGTAGCATCAATTGCTGATTAGTCATTCATTTATTTATTTAAATTATTATTTTTAAAAAATTTTCTGGAGAGCATCAGCTCTCCAGGATCCTGCCAGCAGGTAGGTCAGGATCTTACCAGCAGGGATGTTTTTCTCCCCATGAGTTCTCCCTGTTGCTCAAGATGAGGTGTTTTTCTCACTTCAGCCAAATTGACAACACAAATTTGAGTATGTAAGCCTGTGCAATTCCTCTTCTGTTAGATTGTCAGTCACACCAATTTCATGCTGTTACATGGGAGAAAAGTTTACTTCTTTCCCTGCTCACATTATGGCTGGAAATGAAGCCTCTTATTAAAGGAGATAATAAATCAGGATTTATCTTGCCCTTGTGAGGTGCTTTTTTTTTTTTTTTTTTTTTACCCTCTGCTTTACAAAAACAGTTAAACTGATTCTTTATTTACTCAAGCATAGAAGATGGCAGTATATGCCATGGTTATGTGGAAAGCCAGTTCAATTTATCTGGTGATCTGGCCACAAAAACTTTGAAAATGCAGATAGCATGCAAAATTGTATTGCCTGTATAGGGGCAAAAATCTACTCATTTTGTCAAACTCGTTTTTGTTCCCTATTTAGATATTTAGGCTTAGTAAGCTACAACTGGGCCCCATACAGCCTTCACCCTTCCCAAACCTTCTCAAACCTTCCCTTCCCTCTGACTTTAGTGGGCAGCTGGCATCCCACCAGGGTCAATGCACCATACCTGAAAATGTGACAGTGTATGTGAGCCAGACTGGTTAATGTACTTTGGGGAAATATTTTTACACTTAACTAGAATGATTGTAAAGGTTCTTATTCTGAGGCTGCCACTTTTCTCATATTCTTAGGTTCTTCTAACTTAAAAAGGCAGAATGGGACAGCAGGTGTCACTATAATAGCAGCAAAAGCAGGAAGAATAAAACCTGTATCTTTCTTACCATGTTATTTTGGCTCTATACAGTTTTTATCAGAGAAAAAGATCAAGGGCAGCTTGGTGCTTGCCCTGGTCTCCTGACTGTAGGTTTATCAAAAACCAGCTCAGTTTATGTCAGTGTTTGGAAACATGAAGAGGGTTTGGGATACTTTTAACACTAAGAGATAAAGGATAAAATTATTTTCCTTGTGGACTAGCAAAGAGACAGGAAGAGGTATTACCTTTTGTAAATATCCTTTTGTACTTTCTGATTTTTATTCAGACCTAGGAATTTTCAGTAAAATTAAAGTGAAAATACTGAGAACAGATTATAAATTGTATTTTGAACAGAGTGCCTAAGGCTACTAGTCCCTAGCTTTGTAATGAGACATGTAAATCGACGTGATATTCAAACTTAATGGGTTCACTGGAGCTGTCCTGCCGTTAAAACCTTGCCAGTGAGTCTCACTTTGAGACTAAACCATTCCACTTCCAGTATTCATTAAATGAAATAATCTGTGTCTGCTGTATGGCTCTTGCAGGGTACTGAATTCCACATACTGCAGCTGAAGAGAGTATCTACCTATGAAGGGAATTTTGAAGTGGAATATAATACTTACTGAAATACAGATTAGCCAGAAAACACAGAAAACAACCAGATGAAACTTTAGATTTCAAATATCTGTGGCTTAAAGAGAGATTAAATATATCTACATTTACTGTAAAGCCTTGAATGTGTAAAAAGTTGCAAAAAAGGATAACAGTGAATACTCCTCTATTCTTTATTTTAGGTTAAAGGATAGGTCTGGCCATTCTCGAGTTTCAAAACACTCTCACTAATGTTGAACTGAGGAAAACCTTCAGGAGTATTCCTCTTCTGCAGTTCAGGCAGTGGGATAGCATGTAACCTGTCAAAAAAGTGTACTTCTTGTTGTTTTATAGAACTACTGCTCTCTCCTTACCACTCCAGAAAGGCTGTCACTCCATTCCAGCTTGGCATATCTTGTGCTCTGAAGTGGTATGCTTCTGTGTGGGACTTGTTTGCATTCCTACTATCCACATTTCCAGTGGGTTTTGTTTGCTCCAGCCATCTTGGAGGAACAGATGAAAAGTTTTCAAGAATTGTATCACTATGAAGAGAATGCAGAAAAAACTGGCAACCTGGGCCCCAAAGCCCCCTAATCTTCACATTTCAAAGAGCACTTAAATATGGTCTTACAACTCAATACTGCGCTAGGAAATAAAACACTTCCCAATGCACAGTGAAGGATATCAATAAACCTAGCAAAGAAACGAATCACTTGAAATCACAGACAGCCTTTCCTAATGTCCCTAAGCTTCCCTTTAGTAATATATATTCTTTATACTGTATATATAGATATACATATATATATATGTATATATATACTTTATACTATATAAATTAGCTGCTGAGAATTTTAGGAAAAAAAATAGTTTTATAACCACAGCTGTATGAAATGGAGGACAGAGAAACCAAAGAAATAGATAAACCTGACAAGCAGAATTCAGGTGAGATCTAAAATGACATAAATCATATCCTAAAGCTCAGAAGAGCTGAGTTATGGCTTTTTAGTGCTGTGTCTTCATGCTGCTAGCCAAGACACAGCCTGAACCCTTGTGGGAGAAAGTGTTTTCACATAGCTTTGAGTATTTCTGGGAGCATTTATTACATGCTGCATTACGAGGGATTTGGTTTACAATTTAAGTAGTTAAGACACATTCAAGTTAAGACAGATACAGGTCAGTTGCACATACCAGTTTTAAAAGTGGTCTGAACAGCCACAGTTATTAAGTGTAGATTTCAAGTCATAATTTCAGGTCATTCTGATGCTGCAAAGAGTCTCTGCCACAAAGGAACAGACCTAGTTCCTAATCTGGGTCCATATAATTTGCCTGTACCAATTCTCATCACGGGGGCAGGATGGGATGGAAAAGAGTACACTTCTGAAAGTATTTTTAAAAAGTATTTTAAAAACTGGTAATTAGATTAGAAACTGTTAGTGACAAACACTGAGCAAAATTTGTGTGTATGATACCTCATTTGCATATAGGATCAAGGACTCAACAGCAAATAACACACTGCTGTGTTTCTCTCAGATTTTAGCTTTCCTTGTACTACTTTTTAACTTTCGATGTTCTTGTATCCTTAAAATCTAAACCTAAAACCTTCCTTTTAATGGAGTTCCCATCTTGAGATTTAGCTATAATTTGTTAAGTATTTCAGAGGAACTTGGTTTAATCCGAACGCACCGTGTGCTTGCATAGTCAGGCAAGTTATTATAAGCTACTGCCTTCCTTTTCTTGCTGAAGAGGTACTGTGTGGGCAACATCTGTTGTGTGCTTCAACAGACAGCCTAACGCTACCTGGAATAAAACTTGCCAAGGAAAAAATGTGTTTTTCTAATAGCAACAAAGAAATATGGGTTAGAATAAAGAAATCTGTTGTGCTGTTCTAAATGAAATGAATGTTTGCTGAAAATGTTTTCCCATTGAGGGGGAAAAAGTTGAGAGATCATCTAATTTCCACATTTTTAAAATAATGAGAAAGACTTGGTGTTTTTTCATTTTTATTGGCTCAAATTGTACATGAAGCACAATAGTTACAACTAGCAAACAATTAATGAGTTAATGAGCTCTAAGTCTAGATCATGTGTGACTCAGCTTAAACTGAGGTTCATGTTGATCGATAGGACCCCAGAAGAGGCTTGTTTGTGAGCTGGGCTTGTTCAAGATGGCCCTGAGATGGAGCAGTTTTATATTAAAGAAGAATCTTTGGATCTTATTTCTCTGACAGAACAGCCAAGGAACTTTGATGGGCTAGCATTGCATGAGGCTGTGGAAATTCCTGGGCTGAAACTCTGCAAGTAGTGACCTGAGTCACAGCAAGCACTCAGTTGCAGAGAGAGAACCAGTGAAGGGAAGCAGCAAATGTCTGTCCAGATTCCCAGCTATGCTGGAATGTGAAGAGGAACACAGATATGCATGAATTTTCACCATCCTTTAACTAAGAGAAGTATTTTGTTCTTCCCTGATTGCTCCATAACCTCTAAGTCATGCCATTCTGACAGGTGAAGTTTCTGCAGATACGTCTTTTGGCATCTTACGTAACATCCTCCGTTAAATAGGACTTTGCTGATGCTGTGGTTTCAGACAACACTGCCCATGAGAAAATATTTAAAAAGAAATTTGAGTATAATGAAAACAAAGGTCTTTTCCTTGCTGTGTAAAGGATTAAAGATGGGGAGTTGTGTGAGTGTAATGAGAACCAAATGTTTGCCAGTAACTATACAAGGTTGCTTCAGTATCAATAGTTGTGTAAGCATTGCATATCCTATGGAAGCATGCAACAAGCCAAAGCTTTCATAAGCTTTTCAACAAGCATGCTTGTTGTTGTAAATAAAAATCTTTGTTTCTAGGTGACCAATTGATAAGAACATCTTCAGAATACAGTCTCAGTCTCCTCCTTAGCTCAGTGTCCGTATACCCTTGAGTATCTCCAAACAAATCTTGTATTTTATCATCTCCCTTAACACATGCATAGTGTATACCATAGTCTCCATGGATGGTAATGCATTATCTTGGTTTGTTGTGGTTTATCTCTGCTTCCCCTCTTTTTCCCGCTTTAAATTCTGTGTAAGGTCATTGTGCAATCTACCAAGTCCTTTAAAGCAACAGAAAGCTACAGACTTTGAAGACCAATTAATCAGTACATGGTAAGGTTAAGGAGAATGTAGCCTTCCAGAAGATTGCACTAACTTCACAATTCAGTAAACCAATCTGTAATGGTAATAGGAGAGAAATATGTGCAGAGATCTGTGGAAGAAGAAGAAGACAATCATAGTGAATGCTTGAATATGAATAATTAAGTGAAACTCTGTAGTATGAAATAGTTTGTGCAAATTACTATGTGTGATGTACTTGTTCTCAATATACTTGTAAACATGAGGAGTTCTTCCTTCAGCAAAAAAGTCATTGATTGAAGCTCTGCAAAAATCTGCAAAAATTTGCAAAAATGGAGAAGGAATGCTGGGGACCTAATAGTTCTGAGGCTTATGCAATAGCCATCACTTTGATCTGCATCAAAGCTGCTGCTTCAAAGTTATTTCTAAAGGACAGAGACTGAAATTGGAAAAGGAAGGGAAAGTAGTGCATGAGCCTAATGTATTAATGTCTCTGTTCTTCTGACTGCTTGGTTTCTGTGCTGCAATGAATGCAAGATGAGAAACAGGGAGTAAATGAGCTCTAATTAAGTAGCAATGGTAGCAATACATTTGATCTGGCTGTTTGTATGTTAATCTGTTAGACTGTTGGCCACAGAATCTACCCAGAGGAATACCAGGAATATTCTCTTTGAGGAGTAGAAAATGAAGAGAAATGGAAGAAAATGGAGAACAGTCAAGGAGGAAATATTAATCAAAACAGGAATCTATAATAAACATCAATGTTAGAATGTTTTTCATGTGATATGACATCTGGTGTTTATTTAATATATGAATTCCTATAAAGACAGAGTTTTTACCAGAAAGATTTCATAACATTAATGTAGCTTTATTCAGTGGGCTTAGTGGTTATGATTTAACATAATTCTGTCTTCAGTTACAGGGTATTTATTTCTATGTAAACAAGATTCTGCTTTAGTCAGGTTTGACCAAATTATAAGTACTTCTTAGATTTCTTAAATAATTTGTAGATGTGTTGTCTAAGAAAAGAAGTACAAGGGAAGTGGTATCAGGCCACTTCTCTACCTACCTGACTTGCTTCCCAGCACTGCCTGACAAGCTTGGATGTTTACTACTACTAAGCAGAAGGCCATCTGCATAGTGCTTCTGCCTTCTTAAAAAGAACTCAAAAGAAAAAAAAAAAAAAAGGTCTGCTGAAGTGTTCAGGCAGGAAGCATTGCTCCCATTTCCTATGTGAATATCTGTTATGTGTAGAGAAGTTCTGTGTCAAAGTTTGCAATAAAAATAACAATATGAATGGAGCATAAATTTGAATATTTTTCCTATTGCCAAAAAAAAAAATTATGTAGAAACTGATTTAAAGAATCATTAGTATTTTGAAATTATGTTGTCCAACCTCATCATATGTCTAAAATTTGAAGTGCAGAAGTCTATAAACAGAAAATTGCTGACCTCTCTTAAAAACAGACTAATTTGGTGAGATGTATTCTATTATTTTTTGAAGCAGTTCAGGCAGTTGAATATCCTTTTTCACATTTTGTGCATGCAAAAAATTGGTACAAGCTCACTTGTGAAGAAAAAACAGTGACATTCAGTTCACCTGTAGAAGCCAGGACTTTATTAAGTCTGTGGAAAATATATAGAAATTAATAAAGGTAAGGAATAGTGTAAATGGAAGAAAATAATTACAGGCTTTGTTGCCAAGCATGAACTTTTGCAGAATCTAGGATCAAAAATGGAACCAAACTTTGTATCCATCTGAATACATACTTAAATATAGTGCGTAATGAGACAAATGTAAATCTCCCAGTTATTTTTAGTAGCTCTTTGTAATGAAGAGTAAGAGGTAGCCTTTGTACCAATAATATCACTGTGAGATTTACCTTTGATTTCAGGTAAGTGAAGAGAGCAATAGATAAGCACAAATATCTCATTAGTCAAGGAACCATCATAACAGCACTAACAGTGCACTCAGCTTTATGTTTTGTAAAGAATGAGTGTAAAGGGGAATCAGGTTTGTGGTTTAAATGAGATACCTTATGATAGATGTTTGCTTTTGTCTTTGTAAAAATTGATTCATCTTTACGGAAACAAATTTGAAATATGAAATATAAGTAAATAAAGTAAATAAATCAGGCTTAAGCATCATGCTTTGGGGATCTTTTTCTTGTAATACATGATTTTCATCAAGAAAATCCACAGCTGTCTAGATGTTTGGATCATTCTTTGTATAAGTTGAGTACAGAATTGAGATGAAAAAGAGCTTAGCTATTGAAGACTGCTTTCAGATCTTCCTAGTGCCTCAAGGATGAAACTTTTTTTCATGAATGGTAAGTCCCTTTTCCAGCTGTATGTATGTAGTTTACTCACATACAGGTATCAGATGGCTGTGATTTAGGGCATAAACATGTCTTTCATCCTGAGTCAAATAATTCATTGCAACAGTCATTTTTGCCTAACTTAAAATAATACACAAGGAGTCTGCATATAATTCTCTATCTGAATTTGAGAGTTCACTATTTCCTGGCCTGTGGTAGGTTTATGTTCTTCTTGATTTGCAATATGCTGAAACAGTGACACTACATGAGCCTCGTTCTAGTAAAAAGTGTCTGTATACTCTATCTTTTTCACTAGCCAGAATGAAAAAATTAATTTCAGAAGCTCATGGAAAAACTTGACTTCTTAAAGGCAGAGCAAATTCAGCGATGTCCTATTTCACTTTTGGTTTACCCTTTCCTTCTTTAAAGGTCTAGTAGTTGTTGACTGATGGCCTGAATTCAACAGGTCATTTATCCAGGAGTTTCTTCCTTATCTTGCCCTCTATGATTTGTGTTGTCATGGGTGAAGTGGTGATTGGTGACTTGATGGGCCGCAGCAACCATGCAGTGTTGAATTTCACACCTCTGGTCTCTTGCCTGCACCCACGTTGCTCCCAAGATGGGCCAGATAGAGGCAAGAATGGCTGGAAAATGAGCATGTTTTATTAATGTGTCCTCAGCAAAGCTGTTTTCCCAAAATAGGTTCTTTCACCCCATGTGCAAATAGTCAGTCCCCACACAGAGTCAGTGTAAGCTTTATTTACAGTCCTGCACAGAAAGGGGTGCTGGGTGGGTAATCTGTAAAGCCAGCACAATGACTATCACAACTTTTCATTGTTTTTATACATTTTGGCAAAGGTAGTAATGTTCATTGACTACAAGTTATATGGTTCTCTTATTAATTAGTATTCTATATTCTATTGGTTAAAAGATTACCTTGCTTCTTATACTAATTAATCTGCATGGTCAGAGTTGGTGATTTTCTTGGATCAGTAGGTTGTGAGTAAGCAGTTGTGATCTCCTCCTGCTAGAATTATATTTCACCCAGACAGAGCTGATATCAGCACAGTTGCTGAGTTGGCTTTATGACTTTCTTCCTCACCTTGGGAGTTCTGCCTGTAAATTCTGCATTCACTGTGTCCACTATCAGTAAGTAGTACATCCTTCTCCCCAAGCTTTGTCAACCTCACCTTAGGCATGAGACCACTGAAGCATGTCCAGCCCTAAACCTTAGCCAGGTAATTATACTGACAGTAATTTACCTTTCTAACACCTGGACATCAAACCTCCCCTGTGTTGCTCCCTCAGGACACCGTGCAGGCTCCAAGACAGCTGCCATCTCCACGGCCCAGCCTGGTGCTGTCCTGCCATGCAGGAGAACGGGAGCAGCCTGTGCAGAGCCCAGAGCACCTGCCTGAAGCAGGAGGGGCATTGCTTGTGGAGAGCCTGCTGCTCACTGAGGACACGGGCTTCCAGCTGGTGGGCAAGGGGTTGGGGGGACCACAGGGCCTGTGTGGGGCAGGGGAAAATCACTGCACAGCTGCAGCCAGAGGAGAGAAGTGAGAACACGCGACAGCAGCAGTCCTACAGACACCAAGGTCAGTGCAGAGGGAAGGGCAGGAGCTGCTCCAGGCACCAGAGCTGAGATTCCCCTGCGGCCCCTGGTGCAGCCCATGGTGAGGCAGCTGTGCCCCTACAGCCTGTGGGGGTCCATAGTGAAGCAGAGATCCACCTGCAGTCTGTGGAGGACTCCATGCTGGAGCAGGTGGATGCACAAAGCGGGATGTGACCATGTGGGAAGCTCATGCTGGAGCAGACTGCTGGCAGGACCTGTGGCTCCATGGGGTACGTGCACTAGAACAGTCTGTTCCTGAAGGATGGCACCCCATGGAAGGGATCCACAGTGGAGCAGCTGTGAAGAACTTCAGCCCAGTGAAAGGACTTACATTGGAGAAGATCATGGAGGACTGTCGTGGGAGGTACCCCACACTGGAGCAGGGGAAGAGGAAGAGAAAGAAGGAGCAGCAGAGAAAACAGAACTGACCACAGCCCCCATTCCTCTCCTCCTGTGGTCCTGCAAAAGAGGAGGTAGAGAACTGAGAGTGAAGGTGAGCAAGGGAAGAAGGAAGGGTTGAGGGAAAGGTGTTTAAAATTTGAGTTTTATTTCTCATTATCCTTCTCTAATTTGATTTGCAATAAATTCAGTTAATTTCTCCAAGTAGAGCCTATTTTGCCTATGATGGTAATTGGTGAGTGACCCATTCCTGGCTTTTTCTCAACTCCCAAGCCTTTCATTATATTTTTCTCTCTCCTGCCCAGCTGAGGAGGGGAGTGATAGAGCAGCTTTGGTGGGCACTTGGTGACCAAAAAGGGCCAACGCACTACACTGTCCTTTGGTTTGATGCATAAATTTCATGCACTAGCATAATTAATTGAAAAATAAATAGCTATTTGTTTTATGCTTCATCCTGAATGTAAATCTTTCCCAGTAGGCTATCATTTTTGCTTATGTTTGTGTGTATATTCTTTCTCATTCCTGTAGTTCTCCAGGGACAACCTTCAGTTGAAACAGATAGCTCAATCCCACTGTCCTCTTCTCTATTTTAGCTCATTTTATGATCAGAATATTAATTTAATGGGTAGTTCCCAAGAGTTCAAGTGATGCCAGTGAGCTAGTGTGTATCTGCATATTCGTTTTACCTTTTGACTAAACTTAGTGTCAAGCCATTACTAACAATGTAATATCTTTGAAATATCAGAACAATAGCAAGAATTTAAATTCATACATTTGAATTTGACCATCTCTTAGAATATTCAACAGTAATATCTTTATATTCTGCAAAAGATGCTATTAAAATGTCAATATTTGTTAGAACTACCCAGTGTAGCAGTGCAGGTACTGCTTTCTCATTTCTATTCTTTCATTAAACATTTTGGGGCAGCTCTGCGTACCTCAAAATAATGGGGTATCTGTTAAGAGTGGGCAGAATAGTGGATAAGAAAAATGTTGACATGAGTGTATCAGAGGACATCATGTCCTTTGACACAACTGTGAACAGGTTCCTTTGCACAGGCTGTGATGGATTTCCTTCTGCCGGCTGACATAGCATCCTTTATCAATAAAGGTAAGTGCTCTGAATCTCAAAAATAACATCTGGTTTCCCATCCCACTTGAAAATTAAGAGACTGGTCCTCATTCTAGATATCTTTCTGTTGTTATCCTCACTATTCTCAGCAACACATGCATCAAAGTCTCTTCCACAGATAAACAAACTGAGGCTCAGAGATAGAATTTATGCAGTCAGGTTGTAATTTATTTACAGAGATGACTAAAGAGCAAAAGAATAAAATCTGTTATTGGTAGTAAATTTTGGGTTAGCAATTCAGTGATTATTTTGTTTTAAATTATTCCTTCCATTACATAATGTTCCAAGGCAACAATCTCTGAAAAAGTGAGTTAGCTTTTTTCCTATTTGCAGTAGTACTACTCTTATCTGNGGGTCCATAGGGAAGCAGAGATCCACCTGCAGTCTGTGGAGGACTCCATGCTGGAGCAGGTGGATGCACAAAGCGGGATGTGACCATGTGGGAAGCTCATGCTGGAACAGACTGCTGGCAGGACCTGTGGCTCCATGGGGTACGTGCACTAGAACAGTCTGTTCCTGAAGGATGGCACCCCATGGAAGGGATCCACAGTGGAGCAGCTGTGAAGAACTTCAGCCCAGTGAAAGGACTTACATTGGAGAAGATCATGGAGGACTGTCGTGGGAGGTACCCCACACTGGAGCAGGGGAAGAGGAAGAGAAAGAAGGAGCAGCAGAGAAAACATGAACTGACCACAGCCCCCATTCCTCTCCTCCTGTGGTCCTGCAAAAGAGGAGGTAGAGAACTGAGAGTGAAGGTGAGCAAGGGAAGAAGGAAGGGTTGAGGGAAAGGTGTTTAAAATTTGAGTTTTATTTCTCATTATCCTTCTCTAATTTGATTTGCAATAAATTCAGTTAATTTCTCCAAGTAGAGCCTATTTTGCCTATGATGGTAATTGGTGAGTGACCCATTCCTGGCTTTTTCTCAACTCCCAAGCCTTTCATTATATTTTTCTCTCTCCTGCCCAGCTGAGGAGGGGAGTGATAGAGCAGCTTTGGTGGGCACTTGGTGACCAAAAAGGGCCAACGCACTACACTGTCCTTTGGTTTGATGCATAAATTTCATGCACTAGCATAATTAATTGAAAAATAAATAGCTATTTGTTTTATGCTTCATCCTGAATGTAAATCTTTCCCAGTAGGCTATCATTTTTGCTTATGTTTGTGTGTATATTCTTTCTCATTCCTGTAGTTCTCCAGGGACAACCTTCAGTTGAAACAGATAGCTCAATCCCACTGTCCTCTTCTCTATTTTAGCTCATTTTATGATCAGAATATTAATTTAATGGGTAGTTCCCAAGAGTTCAAGTGATGCCAGTGAGCTAGTGTGTATCTGCATATTCGTTTTACCTTTTGACTAAACTTAGTGTCAAGCCATTACTAACAATGTAATATCTTTGAAATATCAGAACAATAGCAAGAATTTAAATTCATACATTTGAATTTGACCATCTCTTAGAATATTCAACAGTAATATCTTTATATTCTGCAAAAGATGCTATTAAAATGTCAATATTTGTTAGAACTACCCAGTGTAGCAGTGCAGGTACTGCTTTCTCATTTCTATTCTTTCATTAAACATTTTGGGGCAGCTCTGCGTACCTCAAAATAATGGGGTATCTGTTAAGAGTGGGCAGAATAGTGGATAAGAAAAATGTTGACATGAGTGTATCAGAGGACATCATGTCCTTTGACACAACTGTGAACAGGTTCCTTTGCACAGGCTGTGATGGATTTCCTTCTGCCGGCTGACATAGCATCCTTTATCAATAAAGGTAAGTGCTCTGAATCTCAAAAATAACATCTGGTTTCCCATCCCACTTGAAAATTAAGAGACTGGTCCTCATTCTAGATATCTTTCTGTTGTTATCCTCACTATTCTCAGCAACACATGCATCAAAGTCTCTTCCACAGATAAACAAACTGAGGCTCAGAGATAGAATTTATGCAGTCAGGTTGTAATTTATTTACAGAGATGACTAAAGAGCAAAAGAATAAAATCTGTTATTGGTAGTAAATTTTGGGTTAGCAATTCAGTGATTATTTTGTTTTAAATTATTCCTTCCATTACATAATGTTCCAAGGCAACAATCTCTGAAAAAGTGAGTTAGCTTTTTTCCTATTTGCAGTAGTACTACTCTTATCTGGAGCACTGGAAAGGGCTGAAATTTTCCTTAGAGAAAATAAAATCTGACTTGTGTGAGTTAATATTCCCTGATGTGTGCAGTCATTTGAATTTTCATACTAGCGAGACATTGTGCCATAAACCATAGCTGCCTTTAGACAAAAATGAGCAGATTCAGTTCACTGAGGTAATTTCATAGGTGAAGGTGCAGTTCCTTAAAGTTTGATGTCCTGGGTCAGTTGATAAACTTGGTTCAGCAAGGTTAGCTGTTACTGATGTAATGCAGGCTTGACTGACTTTCATTATGGAGAGTTCTTTTCCACAATCACATTGCAGCTGGGGTTTTTAACCTATAAACTACTGGCATGTGGGGGCTTTGGTGTTCTGGGGGGGTTTTTTAGCCCCTTTTCTTCTGGAGAAGTAAGGGAGAAATGGAGTGTTCAATATGAAGAGAAAAAATGGTATTTGCTGCAGTAAGTATGGTTTACAGAAAATACCTATATGGGTAGGCAGATTCAGGAGTCAGATCCTACCTGCTAATCATTCTTGGTTCTCATTGTAGGATGACTTACATGTAGCTGGTAAGCCAGAGCTTTTGAGCTGTTGTGTTGCTGCAGTAAGGTCAAATTCAGTTCCTCACTAGCAATTTTGTGCAAGTCTGTGTACCTTAGGTGTCCTGCACTGACACTGCTAAGAAAGGTATCACAGGGTAGAAAGAGAGACATGGATCGAAACAGTAGATCTCTTTTCTCCCTCCTGATATATTAAGATACTTGCAGCCCTCAACATCATTCAAGCCCTTGGGATAATCATGCAGTGAGGATTTATTCAATGTTTTTAACTGTATTTTCCTTGCAATAAACCTCTCTGCATTTACTACCAAGGCAGTGAGATTGTTTGGACTCCAGGTACTCCTTGCTGTCAAGGTATAAATGTTTGTAACTTGGAGAGTGGTGGGAGAGGTTGTTGTTGCTGGAATGGGATATGTGGTGGTGCAATCCTGGGTACACAGATCCTTTTACACAGATAACTCATAGATTTCACTTCCATGAGATGAGCGTTATGAAACTGGACCTATTTGATGGTGATATTTTCCTTCTGCAAAAATTCTGTGGAGAATATATGGTCTGGTTAATAGTGAAGTAAGAGAATCAATGAAGAACTATGAGAAATTTCAAAAAAACATACCGCATAGGAGATTATCCCTTTTGTTTTGCTCTTTTGTTTTTAGCAACAAAAAAACTCTTATCTAAGAGAGGCTAAATAAATTGGTAATGAGTTGTATCCATACACATGGACATACACCACAGGTTTGGGGAAGCTGCCTGGTGGAAAAGGGCCTGAGGGCGCTGGTCGACAGTGTCTGAACATGAGCCAGACATGCCCAGGTGGCCAAGAAGGCCAGTGGCATCCTGGCTTGTACCAGAAATAGTGCAGCCAGCAGGACCAGGGCAGGGTTTGTCCTCCCTGCTGGGCACTGGTGGGGCCACACCTTGCATCCTGTGTCCAGTTCTGGGCCTCTGAGTTCAAGGAGTACTTTGAGGTGCTGGAGCATATCCAGAGAAGGGCAATGGAGCTGGTGAAGGGTCTGCAGCATAAGTCCTGTGACGAGCAGTTGAGGAAGGCGGGCCTGTTTAGCCCTGTTTAGTGGGAAAAGGAGGCTCGGTGTGATCTTATCACTCTCTACAACTGCCTGAAAGGAGGGTGCAGCTAGGTGGGGATCAACCTCTTCTCCCAAGTAAGGAGTGATAGGATGAGAGGAAATGGCCTCAAGTTGCACTAGGGAAGGTTTAGATCGGGTATCAGGAAAATTTTCTTCACTGAAAGGGTTGTCAAGCATTGGAACAGGCTGTCCAGGGAAGCAGTGGAATCACCATCCCTGAAAGTGTGCAAAACCCATGTAGGTGTGGTGCTTAGGGACAGGATTTGGTGACAGACCTGGCAGGTAGTAACCTAAGTTATCCTCTGATTCTACATAACGAAAGCAGGTTTCATTCCCTTGTCTGCAAAGACAGATATTCTTCCAGAAAGTAACTCCTAATGGTATCCTAATTTAAGTGTTCTGCATCAGTTTCAGGGAGAACTTTGCTTCTCGTAAACTTAAGTCTCCCAACTAATACCTAATATACATTCTCATGTCAGCATGTATGCGCCATGTGACATTCACCTCCAAGGCAGGGCAACTGAGATTCTTGTTAATAGATCCCTTGAGGAGTTTGCAGTGAAGTGACAGGTGTATACATGAAGCAGGTTTATTTTAAATCAATTTGGTTGCAACGGAAGGGAGACATACAGCTGTCTCACTCCTTTCCATAAAAAAATATAATGAAGAAAATATATGAGGAAAAGAAAGAGAGAGATGGAAAGCACAAGAGCAGATAGAGGAGATGAAATGTATCACCACCTGTAGATCCAGAGACAAGACCTGATAGTTATGATTTCAATGTCCATGGTTGGAGTGATGGTCGCGGTCTCGATCCGCTGTGGGTGGGGGTGAGGGTAGCACAACAAAGAGTTTGATGGATTATATACATCCACACCTACTGGGAATACCCTGACACTTCTCTGGGGGGGAGCTTTACACCGTTGGATGCAGTTGTGCCAATCAGAAGGGTGGAAATACCTTCAGGCTTACCTGTGAGTCCAGGATACCTCACCTAGGGCAGGGAGTAGTTTTACACTGCCAGCCTTATCAGGAGAGAGGAAGCTGGAAGGATAAAAAGCATTACTCCACCTCTGCAGGATCTGCTTCTTACCAGCACTTCCTCTTCTCTGGCATGAAAATCTTTTGTTTAAGACATTAGTCCTGGGTCATCCAGGAAACAACAGATCGCAGGACTCAACAAGCCTATCAAAGCAAAGTTATGTAGATCACACACCAGACTGACAAAATTTGCTCATAATGATAACTTGAAGCAAAATTGGCTGAGAATTACACTGCAGTTCATGGACGTATGGGATCAGTAAAATAACACACCACCCCTCCCCCAAAAAAAAAATCACTCCAAACACAATACAGAAAAGCAAATTACATACTTAATACCTTTGTTTGTCTTCTCAGAGGAAAACTATGGATTATGTAAGCACAGTAGGACCAACACTCTTCATTCCTGCAGTGTTATGTCTGTGGGATGGCAGAGGTTTTCTTGTCCTGATGTGTTTAATGTAATTTTTCCAGGAAAATGTTTTCATGCACTGATCAAAGAGAGAAGTTATGTGTGCTACAGATGCCAACTCCCTTCTTTTTTTATAATTTTCAACACAAAAAGGTACAAACTGCAGCCTGTTTAGAATGTTGCCTGCTTTACATGTTTTCACTGTCAGATGTCTGTAGTGTCTCAAATATGAGGGTACATGGGATGAAGGAAAAAGTAGGGCTGTTTCTCCCTGCTGCATTTAACCAAAGCAAAATGGAAGAGCAACTGAGTTCTCTCAGGCACTCTCAACAACGTGTAGAAATTTTTCAAGCCTTAAACCAGGGCCAGGGCATCTGACTGCAGAAGGTTAACTGAAGTTTCAAAGTTTTGCAGAACTTTTCTCCAGAAACATAGAAAATCTTTTCAGTTTGGTGGGGGTGGAGTAAAGGAAAGAGAAAGCTGTAGAATTCTAGCACACTTTTTATACTGAGGAAAAGCTGAGCTAGAGTCTATGTGATGTGTAGAGCTCTTTCAGTTTCCTTAAAGTCTGAGTTACTAATTTTTAAGAGCTTTTCTCAGTGGTATACCCATTTTTCTTGAGCTCTGCTTCTTTCTACCCAACCCTCTGTTTTGCTCTGCTTTTAAACACAATATAGTGTTCTCAGGCAAAGCACACTTATCTGTGATTTCACAAGACAATGATTCTCTCAGCCCTGTGTAAACGCAGTCCAGACCTGCAGTTAGAGCAACAAATGGCTTCAGTAGTCTTCCTAATGGCACACCAGAAACCATTGTGACAGGCCTCTGCTGCGTGATTAGTATCACTGTTAAGAACCTGATTCCAGTACATATTGGATTTTTAATATGATGCCACTTTTAAAAAGCTACCAGTACCTTCCTATTACCCCAACTGTGATTAAAGCTAGTATCAGGGAGAGGAGTATTTTCATGTACAGTTGCAGTGTCTCCAGCAAAAGATCTTTTACCATCTGGGTCACCATAGATGACTTTACCTTGGAGGCTTTTTATGCACATATCTCTTTTCATCTGCTTTGGCAACCATCCAGCATTAATTGTAGAGTGGTTAGAAGGCAAGTAAGGTTGTGCTCTTCAGTTTTCAGAAGACCTTCTATTCTCTAGGCAAAACCTAACAGTTCTTGATTGCACTCAATAGTAATTAATAATACAACTGAAACTTTGTAACTTTTCTAAATCAGTAGAGTGAGATGTTAGTATTTATTTAATGGCTGGATTTCTGTGTTTATGATCCATATGCAATTACAAAATATACCACTGTAACAAAATCATTGTATCTTTTTAACGAAGTAGAAGGCCTGGACCTTCCTTTTGAGTGACAGCTGACAAAGGGCTGATCTGACGGTGATCTAGGTTAGAAGAATGTGACAGCTGTCCCGTGCAATGCTGTTACATGGACAAGAGGTGACACTATGCCAAAGGGTGCAAAGCAATTGAGGAAAAACTTAAAATAAACTCACTTTTGTTTTCTTTCCCGATTAACTCTCTGCCTATTCAGAAGCTGGTCTTGGCCTTATCTCATGAGCAATTAGCAAGTCAAAAGAACAATGAGGCAGAGAGATAAATTTTCCAAATGCATGCATTGGTTGTTAGTACACTGTCTGCTGATTAACAGCACCAGAATGCACATGGTTTTGGCACTTCTTTTATCAAGAATATTTTTTATCTCGTGACTCCAATTAAAGTTTGTAGCACCTACTTCAAAACGAGCTTTTTTTGCTAAGATCAGCTTGGGCTCCTACAGCGGCTGGTAGTTCTCAGCTGGTGAGAATTCAGTTATCTAGTTCAGCTGTTTTTCAGCCAAGTGAAGACTCTGTGTCTATCCTGAATTCCCTGTACTACAATTTGGTACACCACAGGTTTTCCATAGCAAGTTCTGAATACGTCTGCTGGTGTTACTCAGTGATTTACAAATGGTTAAAAAGTACTTTCTCAAAATAGCAAATACAACAGTGACAATGTCGCTGTTCCAAAGAGTGCTTTATTTTCTTAGCACTGTGTGCTGGTGCTAGACAGTTCAATGACTTGCATATTCCTAGTGAACCTTTAGAATTCTGACATTGAGTTCTGTTTTGCTTGCTATATTGGACAGGCATGAAACCAAAGGAAAACAGTACATCTCTTTATCCAATTTCTTGTTTGTATTTTAGCCTCTTTATATGTATATAAACTAAAACTGAATGACAGAAGTATCTAGTGGCACCCAAATCTTCAGCTATCCTCTTCCATTTTATAGCCTTAATTTTTTAATTAGAATCTCACCACTGATCAGACAAAAGACAAATTGAATTTTCTTCTCTGTCCCAATTTATTTAGAAGTGTATGAAATATATCCAAGTGAAGCAAAATGGCTGAATGTCACATTTTAATCTACAAAGAATTACAGTGTTTTCATTAGGAAAAAGAGTAAACTTTCATATCCTGTTGTATATATTAATGAAAAGTTGTGCATATTAATGAAAAGACAGTTCATTTTGCAGTTCTTTTTGCCTCCAAAGCTTCTGTTGAGAATAGTATTCAAATATCTATCTGTACAGAAGAGATTATTCCATGTAGTAGATGAAGCAGCATAGACAGGACTCCATGACCCAGAAAGACTACCAATTTTCTCTGAAATTAATGGGAATTTTGTTGCAGACTTGCACAGTTTTCACAGCCCCTACATCTGGCAAACCAACAAGAGCAGAACAGGTAGGAATGTGAGAGTCTCAGACAGTGTGGTGTACTTAAATCGCACGAATTG
Source organism: Aleadryas rufinucha (assembly GCA_013397815.1). Classification (NCBI taxonomy): domain Eukaryota; kingdom Metazoa; phylum Chordata; class Aves; order Passeriformes; genus Aleadryas; species Aleadryas rufinucha. The sequence goes on along the minus strand of VZTH01003269.1, from coordinate 47,733 downwards.
AGGGGATGTTGGCCCAAAACTGGTTGGCCCAAGGCTGGAGATGGTGACTGTTAACCAGTGATGGATTAAACAGCATTCAAGGAATTAAAGAGATCCCTGAACTAAAAAAAAGAGTCAGCCTAAAGAGAGGTCTAGGAGAAGCATGAGGGCTGCAGTGGCAGCAGGGATGGTGCTGCGGGAGCAGATGCCATCAGAGCTCAGTTTGATGCCACACAAATCACCCAGGGCTGTCCTGGCCTCTGCCCTCCCAGGGGTGCTGTGAGCAGCCTCTCCTCTTGTCTGCCTGGTCCAGGTGCTGGGGGATGAAGAAGGACCCGTGCTGGGGTGCTGGCTGGGAGCTCTCAGGGCAGCTCCACCCCAGGAGGGTTTGCAGCCAGGGATCCCAGGAGGGGTGAGCCTCCATCACCTGGGGCTTCTCCAGAGGGACTGCAGGGGATTGCACTTCCTGGGATTAGTGACAGAGGGGTGCTTAGAGACTGGGGATGTTTATTGGCATTTTCTGAAGGGCTCATGATGTGTAGTTTATGACTTGCATCGCCGACACTGATCTCAAAAGTGTAGCTGACTGATTGCCAGTTAATTACACTTCAATAATAAATGAATAAACCACTTTGATCCTGATTTGGTTTAACATGAACATTTTTTTCCCTGTGATACAGGATTTATTCACGTAACTAAAGAGAACAAAAGCAGACACAAAAAGCCAGGAATATTTCTTGAAATTGTGTATACATACACTATCTATAGCTATAAATGAGCTTAATCATTGTAAGTACAGAAATTATCTCTCTTTGGACATCAAAGATTGTATGCCAGCAATTTTTTTCTATATGCATGTCTGAAAGGCTGAATTTCAAGAACTGAATCCTTTCAAGTGGAGACACCTGATATCTGCAAAGTGTACTTTGTTATTCTGATGGCCTACAGCACTTTCCTAAATCTAACAAAACATAACAGATGGGTGGATTTGGCTGACAAAGCTGGTGGCATGCAATATGAAAAAAAAAATTGAGGACAGTTAGAGAT
>VZTH01003269.1:0-45579 GCA_013397815.1 Aleadryas rufinucha | reverse complement strand
AGAAGCATGAGGGCTGCAGTGGCAGCAGGGATGGTGCTGCGGGAGCAGATGCCATCAGAGCTCAGTTTGATGCCACACAAATCACCCAGGGCTGTCCTGGCCTCTGCCCTCCCAGGGGTGCTGTGAGCAGCCTCTCCTCTTGTCTGCCTGGTCCAGGTGCTGGGGGATGAAGAAGGACCCGTGCTGGGGTGCTGGCTGGGAGCTCTCAGGGCAGCTCCACCCCAGGAGGGTTTGCAGCCAGGGATCCCAGGAGGGGTGAGCCTCCATCACCTGGGGCTTCTCCAGAGGGACTGCAGGGGATTGCACTTCCTGGGATTAGTGACAGAGGGGTGCTTAGAGACTGGGGATGTTTATTGGCATTTTCTGAAGGGCTCATGATGTGTAGTTTATGACTTGCATCGCCGACACTGATCTCAAAAGTGTAGCTGACTGATTGCCAGTTAATTACACTTCAATAATAAATGAATAAACCACTTTGATCCTGATTTGGTTTAACATGAACATTTTTTTCCCTGTGATACAGGATTTATTCACGTAACTAAAGAGAACAAAAGCAGACACAAAAAGCCAGGAATATTTCTTGAAATTGTGTATACATACACTATCTATAGCTATAAATGAGCTTAATCATTGTAAGTACAGAAATTATCTCTCTTTGGACATCAAAGATTGTATGCCAGCAATTTTTTTCTATATGCATGTCTGAAAGGCTGAATTTCAAGAACTGAATCCTTTCAAGTGGAGACACCTGATATCTGCAAAGTGTACTTTGTTATTCTGATGGCCTACAGCACTTTCCTAAATCTAACAAAACATAACAGATGGGTGGATTTGGCTGACAAAGCTGGTGGCATGCAATATGAAAAAAAAAATTGAGGACAGTTAGAGATNATTCGCTACCTCCTGTCCTCCAGCAGCACAGGAGGATGGGAAGGGGGGTTGCAGTCAGTTAATCATACATTGTCTCTGCTGACTCTTCTTCCTCTGGGCGATGACTTCTCACACTCTTCCCCTGTTCCAGTGTGGGGTCCCCTCCACAGGAGACAGTCCTCCATGAACTTCTCCAATTCCTCCATGCATTATGATTTCCACATCATTACCAGGACAATGAACCCAATGATTGTCGCTAGTTACAGCACTTAATTATGCATGTCTAACCAAAACCTGTGGATTATACTGTAGTGTCTTATTTTTCTTATGCTTCTACTGTTTGGTTTATCAAGGGGTAAATACGATTATTTTTGAACAACCAAACTGGCACTGTTGTCAAAATATCAATAAGCTAATGATGCAATGCTATAGTACAGGGGAAAAAAATTCCTAGTCTTTAAATTAAAGGAACTGCAGTGAACAAAAGACCTAGAATAAAATCAAGGGAAGATTTTAAACTAGACACTGAGGTGTGCCGGAGCTCGCAGTCTTCTGAGTCTCAGATTATGATTTCTCAGTGCAGAGCTCCAGCAGCACACAGCAACCAGGAACAACTACCTCCACCCTTGGCTCCTCCCAGGGCTTGATTTATAAGGCTTGTGCCCACCCTGCCACCGATGAGCACTTCAGGTGGAGGTAGTCCCCATTAATAATTGGACCCGGGTGGATCCTGGTCTTGAATGAGAGTTTGGCAAGTGCATGTGATCAGGGAACTACACTAAGGGAGTATTTATGTTTGCAATAGAACTGAAGTGATATTGTCCTTTTTTGTTAAGTGTTCATTCACTGATGTGTCTTTTAGCTACTACTGAAGAAATTTCCTTCCTTTGTATTCAACTATGAAAAGTATTTCACATATTAGACTAAAATAGTTCACATCTAATAGCAACTGCAGTTCTTAAAATGGAAATTAAGCATTGTCTTATTGTCATAAATAAAGGCAACTCTTGGTTTTCAATTAAAAACAAAAGTGCTTTATTAAAAAAAAGAGAACTAAAAAAAAATATATATCCGGGAACACAGTGATCGGAGACTCTTAAAGCCGAACTGGCTAATTGCCCGGGGCAGAGATCTGCAGCACTGGGGTTTGCTTCAGCTATCCCAAAGCAAAGTCTGTTAAGTCAAGTCTCTAGACAGAGATGCAGGCCTTAGACCCCAGCATAGGGCTTCACCAACAGCTAGTCCAAGGCAAAAAGCATCTCTCGACACCTGTCAAGGGTTTTTATAAGGTGCTGGCTCCTCCCCTGACTGCCCACTGTCCTGCCTCCATGGTTTAAGGTGATTTGTGGAGTCCTGGGATGAGGACTCCACAATGGCTCACTGATGTCTAGGGAAGCAGTCTTTGGGTGATGTCATCAGCTTCAAAGGCGGGAAAAGTCCTCATAAATATTCCACGTTGCCATGGAGGTCACTGACAGGGTAATGGTTAGGAACTAAAAATAGTCCTTGGCCACTTATGAAGACCAGCTTTCTCTGGAAAGAGACTTAACTTAGACCTTAATTAAAAGGGTTTTGCACAACTTTAAAGTGTCACTTAAACTAATAAACATAACTGAAACGTTAGGAATTTAACAGGGAATAAACTTTCTAACTTGGGAAAGCATTCAACAATTAATATGCACTTAATTAACAATTTTAACAACTCTTAACTTGGTCTTAAGACAAATTAATATGCGAAAGCCAAATTCATGATTTTTATGCATGACACTTATCATGNGTCCCAATTAATAATTGGACCCGGGTGGATCCTGGTCTTGAATGAGAGTTTGGCAAGTGCATGTGATCAGGGAACTACACTAAGGGAGTATTTATGTTTGCAATAGAACTGAAGTGATATTGTCCTTTTTTGTTAAGTGTTCATTCACTGATGTGTCTTTTAGCTACTACTGAAGAAATTTCCTTCCTTTGTATTCAACTATGAAAAGTATTTCACATATTAGACTAAAATAGTTCACATCTAATAGCAACTGCAGTTCTTAAAATGGAAATTAAGCATTGTCTTATTGTCATAAATAAAGGCAACTCTTGGTTTTCAATTAAAAACAAAAGTGCTTTATTAAAAAAAAGAGAACTAAAAAAAAATATATATCCGGGAACACAGTGATCGGAGACTCTTAAAGCCGAACTGGCTAATTGCCCGGGGCAGAGATCTGCAGCACTGGGGTTTGCTTCAGCTATCCCAAAGCAAAGTCTGTTAAGTCAAGTCTCTAGACAGAGATGCAGGCCTTAGACCCCAGCATAGGGCTTCACCAACAGCTAGTCCAAGGCAAAAAGCATCTCTCGACACCTGTCAAGGGTTTTTATAAGGTGCTGGCTCCTCCCCTGACTGCCCACTGTCCTGCCTCCATGGTTTAAGGTGATTTGTGGAGTCCTGGGATGAGGACTCCACAATGGCTCACTGATGTCTAGGGAAGCAGTCTTTGGGTGATGTCATCAGCTTCAAAGGCGGGAAAAGTCCTCATAAATATTCCACGTTGCCATGGAGGTCACTGACAGGGTAATGGTTAGGAACTAAAAATAGTCCTTGGCCACTTATGAAGACCAGCTTTCTCTGGAAAGAGACTTAACTTAGACCTTAATTAAAAGGGTTTTGCACAACTTTAAAGTGTCACTTAAACTAATAAACATAACTGAAACGTTAGGAATTTAACAGGGAATAAACTTTCTAACTTGGGAAAGCATTCAACAATTAATATGCACTTAATTAACAATTTTAACAACTCTTAACTTGGTCTTAAGACAAATTAATATGCGAAAGCCAAATTCATGATTTTTATGCATGACACTTATCATGCAAAGTGTGGCTTCTTTGTTTTAGCTGGTAAATTCTTTGCTGATCTATTTCAGAACGAGTACCATCAGCCTGAAGCAAAGACTTAGAAAGCAGTGATATTGTTATAAACAGGTGGTGGAAACTTGGCTGACTGATGATAATGCTCATTACATGGGTGGAAATTACAGAAAAACACAGGCTCACATAGGGAGCACTTCTGGTATTTTCTCTGAAACTGAAGATAAAAAGTGTCAAGGGAAAGAGGTATTGGTATTGCCTTGCTACAGTGCCATGAGTAATGACTACTAAAATTACCATTGACAGCAAGGCCTCTGACTGTAGTCGTGCTTCTGAAAATAGATGGAAATGTAATGGTTTTTCTTACTGTTGTATTTCTCATTCCAGAGAGATGCTGTCTCCCAAGAATATTGTTTGGACAAGTGACTGAAAGGGTTTAAAAAATGCTAATGTGCTATAATGATGTACTCAGCAACACATCAATAGATGGTAATTAATTGTCTTTCATCCACCAGATTTTATTTCAGTGTTCTGAGCTAGTAGTATTAGTCTCACCTCTCTTGCTGGCCAGAATTTTCTGTTATGGGATTTTACTTCTATTTTTGTCTTAGACACCAAAAAATAATGTCTCAGCCCAAAACTAAACAAATCCTAATTACTGATTATTTTTTTAATTTAACATTCACAAGTTTCAGGGTTGCTGAAGATAGTCAGAGGAAAGACATTTCTGGGGTATACCTCAAGTATCTGACTTTGGAACTCTGAGAGACACCATCAGTATTAATGGAGATAAAAGAATAAAATACAATTCAATTTGGATTCTTTGAACCTGTGTAAGAATGGTGTATTATTTTATAACTGAAAATAGAAATATAACTTGTGTACATCTTCAAGTAGATTATATTGTGATCAGGTTTTTTTATCCTGCAGATTTCTAGAGATTTCTTTCAAAGAGAGATTTAGATACTTGATACTAAACTGACTCCTGAGTTCTGTGATTTTATACCTTTTTATACCTAAGGTATAAAGGCTTCAGTGAAAAGCCTTCTATCGATGAATTTACTTTCTGACAGAAGATTTATTATGGTGTAACATATTACTTAAACAAATGTCAGGCAAGTGAAAGACATTCCATCTGTTTTGAAATACAGCAACAGCGATCACATTTTTAAACAGTATGCTTTTGCAATTTCATAATCTCTTTCTATACTTCCTGTATGTTAAAAATTTTTCTTAACTTTTTGGATCTTTTCCTACAGACATCACATGCTGCTGGTTCAGTAAAAGAACTATACCTGGTTTATTTAATTTTCTTTCTTATTTTTTATTTTTTCTCCCCCTCCTAATATCAAGATTTATGTTTAGCTCTATGAAATTAAATATTGAGGTAATTTTACAAAAACGCATTGGGGTCTACTAAAAAATAATTGTAAATTAAAGTTTATTTGTTTACAAATTACTGCAAATATTGAAGTTTATTTCAAGTTCTCTCCATTGTGATCCTAATAATCTTCCTGAATTCCTATTTTATCTGAATTTTTTTTTCCAGTGTTATCAACCCTAGAACAAACAAATGTATATAACACGAAGCATTTTTGTGCGGCACCTGAGTGTTGCACTATCGCATTTCCTTTATTGTTTTTCTCTTTTTTCCAGTTCTTCAGTGGCAGGGAATACAGAAAATTGCCAAATTAGTATTGAATATTCTTAGTGATTTGATTTACTGTTCATAAACTCTAAAGATGATTACTGCATCTGACAGCTAATTAAGTGACTGAGTGATACCTTCATGAGCTTGGAAAGGATTGTGTTACTGTCTCAGCAGAGATTTTATATGCTAGACATGCCTCTGAAAGCATAGAATGTGTTATTGTCTGTTCAAATAAAATGCTACCTTCCTCCCTTGGTTTCAATGGTAAAATAACACCTTGTTTAACCAAGTGACTAAGCACAGCAGTTCTACAGAAAACAAAGATCCACATAGGTTATTTAAGACTTACTGTAGAAGCATGACATTCTCTGGTTTGCATTTCTGTAGTTTAAGTGCACCAATACAAAGAAATGAAGAACTTGACTTGATCTTTAGCCACTGCTTTGGAGAAAATTTGATTTTTACAGTAATAAATTTTTAATTACCCTTTTGGCACTATAATAACAATGTAATTAGTATTTCTGACAGAAACCTGAAAGATAATTATGCAACATGAATTATTCATAAAAGTGATGTTACTGTCTGGCAAACAAGTAATAGATCCAGGTTTTTCTCACCTGAAGGAACCTTGCAGGAACCTCTTAGCTAGTGCATCCTGTGACTTCTCTGGTACAGATGTTCAAATCTTAAATATCAGAATTTATCTAAACAGTTGCAGTGTTTTGAAAATTTTAAATTTATGTCTTAGCTGTCTCAGCTTTTCTGCTTTGTGCAAAAAAATGTGCTATTTATACTGTCTAGAAAATTATGTATTAAAAAATGAAGAAATAATCCTGAAACTTGGTAATGTTTTCTTCATTATTTATGTTCCATTTCTATGCTAAAAAAGTTTGGAAAATTCAGTCCTTTCTTGACTCTTTTCTCTGTGGTAAGGCAAACTGTGACTTTTTTTTGTGGGGTGTTTGTTCACAAGGGAGGTGACTTTCTGCCTTCTAAGGTATTGTTTGGTTCAATTTGTTTTATGCTACGATTACTTCCACATAAATGATGTGTGTACATTTGCAGTCATAACCACCCTAGCTGATGCTTTATGTAGTTTATAAGAACAGTGATTAATCCTTTTCTAAGAAAAGTTTGATTTTGTATTTACAAGTAATAGTATAAGGAATTTTAACTAATTTTATTATAAGAGTCACAATAGAAGCAACCATTAATCAATAGAAGGGCCACTAATCTGAAATTTTCAATAATATCAACATTTTTGGCTATAGGTTTCAATAAAGGAAGGTGTTATGGACATGTGAATTTTGAATTGACAAGAATTCCTGGTAAGTATGCTGTCAAGGAAGTGTTGTGCAGATAACATGTACAAGGATGCAAGCAAGGGCATTGTGCTCTCTATCTGACTTTCTATTGAAGTTTTTGGAGTCAGGACAGATTACTGTGTGTCAGAAAATGACACACAGAAATGATGTCTCTTAAAGTATTTGCTGTGCCTGCTCATGCTTCACCGGTATCGTGGCAAAGAAAATTTCACCTGTTTTATTTTTATAAATTTCCTGCCTGCCCCAGTGAAAAAGATAATCCCTGTTTCTCGAACGTGTTAATTTCTTTACCCCTTCAAACAAAGTATTGGATAACAGAACTTTCAAGTTAATCTTAAACTTTAGATTTTTCCTTCAGATTTTGTGGAAGTATGAAGTATTTAATAACCATCATGTGTGAAAATACATGTAGGGATGTGGCAGCCTTACCTGAGTCCTGATACAGTTCTGCTTCATGCTGGTGGTAGAACAGCAATAACTGGGAGAGAGATATTCAGATAATATTTACGCTGATAAGATGAATCAACGCTTTGACAGAACATCTGAAGTGGAGAAAGGCCTAAGACAGTACCTGGGCTAGTCTCTTTTCTAATTTTGGACATATGGATGAGTTCTCATTCCATTTTTCTGGTTGTATATGTTGCAGCTGTATGATTCCTAATGTATTTCTTTTTTATCGTACAGACTGGGTCCCCACCCAGCAGTCCTTCATTTTGCTTCTTTGGATTATGCTCTTTAAAACACCTTCCTTTGCACTGAGTGCCTCTAAAAATACACTGAATGATATTCATGCTACTCTGCTTGCTGTAATATTTAGTGCAAGAAGACTGTATATCTTCTGAAAAAAATTAAGAAGATACAGAAAGTCTTACAACAAAGAACTCTTCTGGGAAGAAAAAAAAAGTGTGTGACTAACACATGGTAAATGACAGATTTTTCATGTACACATTGCAAAAAAAATTGGTCATAAAGAATCATATCAAAGAAAATTGTGACTTAGTTTTAAACTCTGCAGCTATTAAATATTCTAGATTCCTGATATACAGCTAGGGTTTGTTAGCAGTCTTGATAAAGTGCAGCAGACTTTCCAATCCATTAAATAAATGTGAGATGCATAATTTTACACAGTTGTTGAATTGCAAAATCAGTGATCAATCTTACTCTCAGCCCATTTCCTAAATATGAAAGCACTGGGATGTCAGAGGTAATTCAGTGTTCTGCAGGCTGACTTGCTGATTCTAAGTGCTATAGGAAGAAGTAGTTTAACTTTGGTCTGTCAAAAATAGCTGAACTCCTTACCTGAATGTGTGATTTAAGTGTGTCTCTTGTTTAAATAATGCAATGTAATATGAAAAGTGTCTAGAATCAGGTTGGGTACTGAAACAGGTGATTTGTGATGCATGAAGTTAGATGCTCAGAAGGGATTTTTTAAAAAACTTCCAGAGAGTATACAATCATAGAGCTCTACATAAAAATAGTGGGATGAAAATGCAAATTAAAATTTGGCCTGATTGACAGCAATCTCAGAGGTTTCTGAGACTATTGAACAGCCGCCTAAGGAAACCATCTGGCATTGGCAAGGAGATTGGCATGGTGTTCGGCAGGGTAGCATTCATCACTCCTGAGTCTAATGACTCAATTTTGTTTCTTCTGTTTCACTAATAACATCATGTCCTCCTGCAAATGTGAGTGATTTCTGGTCTCATTTACTGCCTTATGGTCAAATGAAAGTATACAAAAGAATAGACTTTGGGCATTTGATAGACATAAGAAATCACAGTTGATGCTCCATTATACAGGAGTATCTGAAAAACTGATTTTTAGTATGAAGCTGTCACCAGTGAAATTATAAATTTTTTGCTAATGGTATAGAAAGCTTTTGCCATTCCAGCTCTGTGTGATGCCAGCACTGGGTGGTAGATTCCACAGCCCAAACTTACCAGGTCTACTGAATGGAGAAAAAATTGTTTGAATTTGAAGCCTCTGTCTACCTAGCTTGTGAATTCCATGCTTTTAATGACAATATGCATGTTCTACAGGCAGTAGTTAAGCAAAGATATTTCTGGGTTAGTATAAATCTGTTACTTTGAGGATAAATAATGTAAAATACAAACTGAAATTTACCAGAATTCATAAGCAAAGAAATTTTCTGAGTTTTTTAATTTTTGTAAAGAAGACAAATACTTTTACATTGGTCCAGTAGTTCCATCTCAGCAGTTTCACTATTGTTTTGTTAAGTCAGATAAGATGCCAGATTACCAATGTTAAAAAATACCATTTTCCCCCCTTTTCCCATTGTTTTCTTATACATGAAGTCCCCTCAAAAAGTGACTTAAATTGTCACTGTGATGTTCCCCATTTATGTGATACTGCTGGAGAGCACTGAAATCTGAGGCATTATTGTATTAGAACTTAAGTGTATCTTACTGATTGATGTCTGCCATGTTCAGTGTTTCTCCAAATCAGCATGCAGTGATGGAGTCTCCTCTTTGTGGCAGGGTCTTTATAGTTTTAGTGTCCTCTACTCTTCTCCACTAATATGCAGAGCTGTGATGCTGATCCTTAATTCTCAGACATTCATTTCATAATCAAACTAAATGTCATGCAGACACTATAACATTTGTCCTACCTGTCAAATCTCATTTTGTTTTCAGCAGCCACCCTGAATAAGAGTGACAGAAGTGCTCTTAAACTCCAAGGATATAAAACAGAATTCAAGGTCCTCAGAGGTCACTTCCTTGCTAGAATGAATGAGCACTGCTGTCACTATTGTTGTAGTTTCAGACATTGAAATTGATCCATGAGGAATGCAGATGAATATTAAATAAATGAGTAGGTTTTTTCCTTAGTGTTTGTCCCACCAGTTCTCAAACAACTAAATGTCACACATTTGTTATTCAAGCTACACCAATAGTACTTTTAGAGCATGGTTTACCTAAAGTTCAGTGTGTGTAAATTTATTTTTTACTTTCTTTGCAACTTGGCAGATAAATAATTCTTCCCTAAATAAACTGACTGTATCTTGGCTGAGCATAAAAATAGGCCTGAAGTGGTGAAGTTTCAGTATGAGAATCTTTTATTACTTGACACTTATTTAGGTAGGCTTAGATATTCACTTCTCTAAGATACACAGAACAGCTTTTAAGTAAGGTCATGAATTATGCATATTTTAAACTGATTAAATTCTTATAAAAAACAACAAAAAAAATAGTCTGAATTCTCGAGCAGAAATACAGGTTTTTTCCCCACTTAATTCTGTGTTTGGAAAAAAATATCCTGTTCTTATATAAATTTGTACAATGTCCAGTTCAGTTGTTGCCTCTAAGCCTGGCTGCAATTTCAGTAGTATATTAACTGATAAAATCTTGATCAGGTTGATTTACATCATAATAGAGAAAGTTGCCTCCTGTTTACCAGTAGTGGCTTTTCAAGGGTCATATATAAAGTCTTATCCAATTCCAGTGTGAAATTTCTTCAGCTAAGCTTTAGTAAATACAACTGGTTAAAATATTTCTATATACACAATGAATTAATCATTCTTTTGGCATTACTAGGTAGTTCTGAAAGCTTTCCAGAAAAAGGAAGGAAAAAATCCTACAGTCTGAAGTATGATGTATATTTTCATGTCACTAGCATGGTATGGCTAAATTTCTAATTAAATAATTCTGTGTATGGGTGATTTCAGCATGTTTTTGGCAGTTAGTATTTTGTACATTAAACTCTTTTATTGTCTTTCTTAGGTAAGCAGACTGTGAACAACATAAGCAATTACATAGTTCGGTCTAACTGGCAGAATGAGGAGCTCTGCTGTCATCCTTTTTCATGCCATTTGAACTGTCTATTGAACAGTTGAATATCTATTTACAGCTCTTCCTCTCTCAAAGGTGCTGCCAGGTCTTTTCATCTGACATCTTTCAAAGTACCCTACTTTGATTAGTTTCCATGCTTTTTCTGCACTACATCATGCAACTTTCATTAAAGAAAAGCCATTTTTGGCATGGAAAGAAAACTCTTGCTGCTAGCAGGAAATCTCTTGGAAAAGCTCTCCAATGCTCAATTACATATGTTGAAACTTGGCTAGAAATAAAACCTTCATGTTCCTGTTATGCAGCCTCTGTTATAAAACTGGAACACACTGGCCACCCAGCCACTTTACCCATTACAAAATTAGCTGTCCTGTTTTCATGGAGTTTTTTATAAAATCAGATTGCTTAGGAAGAAGTCAGCTCTGGACTGAAGATCCACAAGCTCTCTGATGGCCGCTTAAATACTACTGGAATGTTACATGTTGCAAAAATTACGCAGAATTTTTACACAAAGGTCAATTGTTTTAGTTCAAATTGTGGTCATCTGAGATTCCTTAGAAACAAACACTTAAACAAATTGTTGAGATACAGGTTTTTGTTGCAGGGATTGCCTTAGCAAAACAATACACAATACCTGTGCAGCATAAAAGTTTAAAAGCATTTTTCATTTGATCTGAGATTTGGTTGACATAACAAGACATAATTAAATGTCATGTGATAGAAAGATAGAGCTGTTTGTAGGATTCCAGTATGCCTAAAAGTGGTAAAGGGCTGTACACCCTTCTGGTCATTTAATGACCCTTCCCTGATCTTCCCAGAAACGACTGCAAGGTTTTATGTCAAAAGTCAGATGTCTGCTAGAAAATATGTTAACTATTAGCAGTAGGACCAAAGTAGACTGGGAAAAGAAAAGGTCCCCAAAACATAGTTTATATTCTAGGCAGTGAAAGCAAGGTAAGTGAGTGTGCTCAATAAATAGAAAAACAGTACTTACATAATAATACTGACCCTCATATTTCCCTCAATAAGTTTTTCTTATATTTCTCTCCCTTATCCAGAATGCTGAATAATATCCTACTGCAGCAATCTTGTTACTTACTGCTCCTACATGTATTAGTAATTCTTCAAATTGTATAATATTTGTATAATGGTATGAGAATTCATTAGAAACTGCATGATGATGTTTTAGCAGAAAACTAGCAATGACCTATGGAGAGCGAGGTGGTCCAACTGCTTGGAATTTCTGTGTGAACTGTGTAGCTTGAGAATCTAGTGGAAAATAAGACTGCTAATTTTGTCCCTGATTTAATGGAGGAACACTAAAACTTTTTGCTATTGTCATAGAAGTCAAAACCTGATAACAGTTAAAAAAACACTGAAAGGAGTTTGTCAGCTTTGTACTTCAGAAAGTATTTCATTTTAAACAATGGTTTAAAACTGTACAGAAGTATTAAGGATTACAAAAAAGAAAACAAAAGGGTTCAGAGACAAAGAAAATTGAAAGCCAAAAAAGGGAGTAGGTCTTGAAAGAAGATGAAAGGAGATGTGGGATGAGAAATATGCAAGGTCAAAATGCAAAAGGAGCATTTTTAAAAATGTGGAAAAACTTAAAGAGGTGAGAAGAAAATGGAGAACAGATTTAAAGGTAGTAACAGCCTAAATATGTTTTAACAGAAGAGTAAGATTCAGTAGCACACTTGGTAAAGAGTTTTCCAAGAAAACAGCAAGCCTGGTGGTTGTAGCAAAAAGTGTCACTGTCAATTGCAGATAACAGAAGAACCATCAACAATTCGCTGAAAACATACAGAAAATGCAAGCTATAGGAACCAGCAGTCCAACTGAGTGGTAATCTCCATTTTAAATCTCAGAGATTTGGAACTCCTTCCTGTTTTAATGGGATTTTTTGCCTTTAATCAAACTTGCTGTTTCATCAGGCATGTTCGTGTTTTGAAGGTCTTAGATAACTAAAGGACAGTAATTTGTAGCAGTTTTCACAGAGGACACATGCATTGGCTTCAATGTGTGAGAAACCAGAAACTGTCGAATCAAAAATGCACGATACTTTATGTGGCCTTCTCTTGACTCTTTCCACCTCCCTGGAGAAAACTTGAGAATATTTGGTCTTGTAGATGATAATACTTGAAAAACCTGGACAGCTCTGCAGCACAAAAGTATTTGTGACAGCAAACACAGGCAGAGGAAACCCCTGACATCCTCCCAGGGGTGACGTGAGAGTTGCACACCACAAAGAGGTGCTCAAACTGGCCTGGCCTGGAGACTGGGTGTGTGTGCAATCGCTGCTGAAGGAAGTGTAGGCATTTTGCATTTTGAGGAAGGGATGGTTTATATAAAAGGGCAGAGTAAGCAATAAGAAAGACCCTTAGATAAAAGGCAGTATTTGTTATGTAAATAAATTAAGACAGTGCATCTTAATGGCATCTTGAAAGTTTTGGGAAATAATTTGAAAATCAATGGGACTTTTGAGGCTCATCACCGTGAGCAATGGCTTGTGTTAGTTTCCTCCGTGACATTGATTTTGGCAAAGTCTGTTGCTCCTGACTTGGAAGAGACCCTTGTGTAGGTATGCAGTGTCTACTCAGCTTTTCTCATAGCTTCATACCTGTGACTGAAGCAGTGCTCATTCTTGTCACAAGGCTCCACAAGCTAATGCAGCTATTGCCACTGAGAGCTGAGGCCATCACCAGGGCTAACACAGCTCTTTTGCTGTGGACAACCTTTCCAGTTTTTGGGACCTTCCACCAGAAGGGACTAAGCATGTAAAAATCTTCAGCAACTGTGTCACAGCAAATTATGAAGATTTTTGCTTCCTAAGCATTTGTGTATATGAGCATGCAGGCAGACTAGCTTCATGGCTGAGTTTTGGGGCCATTTTTACCAACAGGTGGAAGCAGAGAACTCTTTAACTTCCCAGTGTAAAGAGGACAGAGTTTAAAGTTATTTCCCTATCCTCATTTTGATGGCTTTTAACCTAATACTAGCTTCTGCTCCTGAGAATTATGCATTACAGTAATTGAAAATGCAAACCAGGAGTACGATAGTTGCACAAGCAGAATAAATTACCACCTCTAAACATACAAATAGGAGGAACTCACAGTCAAAATCCAGAATAATGCAGTTCTTAAAATTCTGTCATGACCTACACAAATACAAAAAGACACACTCATCCAACCAAATCATCAGTAATGGATAATTTTCTTAAATGCTTCATAACCAGTCTTTGTGTTAGCACAGGATCAAGGTTTGTGTTTTGATCAGACTGCTGGGGATTTACAATTGTCTACAAAATGAATGTCAGATCTACAAGACTGAAGTAGCAATCCCTGGTCTTGCTGTGTTTCAATTCAGTACCAGATGAAAAAAATCATCACTTGGTTTCAAGATATTCCTGTTTTTATATGGCAGGCACTTGCTTATGGGGGCTTAAGAAGCTGATGTTTTTTGGTCTTTTCTACATCTTTTTTACACATGCAGTGATAACTATGTAAGATTTTCTGTACTACTCCACAATAAATATGTTCAATTTGTTGAAAATATTTATTGTAGATCCTTCACATGTATTACTTTTATCTTCCAGAAGCTGAACATTTTACCATTTTCAAGTTATAGAATACACCTGTATCTTCTCACAGAGGTAATATTCCAGATGCTTATCTCTTCAAACAATGTTAATGATGATTAAATTCAAACCTGAAAAATAGGTTGGTTTTTTTTCCCCTCCCTTACCTACGTTACACTGGAGACATGATCTGTCCTTGATATTTCAGTCTATCGATGTGTATGGCTCCACCAGATCAACACAATTATCCACATTCATAAAGAGGCTCCTACACAAAGAAGAAAACTGTAGCCAGAGCTATTGAACATAAAGACACTATTCATTCACTCCAGCATCCCTGGGCTGGAGATCACTGTCAAATAAATGTGAGTGTATTCAGGGGCAGTGTCAGCATTTGGCTGCTGGTCACCATCTGGCCTTGCCCAGTGCTGGAGACTACGCTGGCAGGGGTGAACTTTGGTCTGAGCTGCTATGGGTCCTCCTGACCAGAATTTCACAATTGTGAAATTGAGAATAGGAATGGCAGATGAATAACTAAATCTTTCCTTTATCTCTACTGCATATGGACAGGCAGATAAATTCTTCAATGCCTTTTGTCAACTGATATTGAATTAATTTATTTGATAGTGATTTTTTTTTTGTATATTAATGAAAAAGAAAATATATACTTTCAGTCAAACTTACCAGCTAAATATTTTCTGTTCCTTGAAGTTTTTTGATCCAGGTACACTAGAAATTCTGTCTTTGTAGTTAATGTCTTCAGCCTATTATATATCAAATGAAACACGATCTGAATATAAAAAATATAACAACACTTAGTATTAAAGAATGTGCTTGTCTCCACTGTTTCTTTTTACTCAAGAAAGTCATATGTTAAATTCCTGAAAGATCTCGCAGACTGGATGGCAGATAGAAGACATATGATGGAAATTTCATATCCACTACAGAGCAAATGAACCTTGTCTTTATGCTTTCCTACAGATAGCTAATTATTTTTATTGTTAAGTAAGAGTTACAAAGTGTTTTGGTTTTGTTTGTGGGGTTTTCTTTTCCTAATGTGATCTTTGCATATTAAATTATGTAAAAGTATGTAATGGATGCAACTAGAATGGAAAGTGAAGCTGATTAAACAGAAAATGAATTTCAGGTATTCTTGCACTGATATACATAGAACGATATGCAGTTTTCCAAAGTTATGGCATATTTCAGTTGAACTTCATCTTGCTAAGATTTGAATGCCCTATTTTATTTTTTTCCATTATTATTATTTTCATAGATGTCCATGTTATTCAATTATGAGAAAAAAATCAGAAATGCTTAAAAATCTGTGAAGCAACTGAACTATATTCTGCTCAGCTGTAATTAGAGAACTGAGAACCTCAGTTCTCAGACCCTGAGGAGTCTTGATTTGTGATAAAAGAGGAAAGAAGACAGCTTTTCATGATCAACAGGATTTAAAAAACCCACACCAAATGTCCAGAAAAAAATGCATGGTTCAGAAGGCTGGACTGCATAAAAGCTTGATGTTAATGCTGCTGAAAGCATCCTGCTCTCTGAAAGTACCATTCTAATGTGTTTTTGTTTACCTCCAGATCTGGGAAATAGGACAGAATGGAATTACATGCATCATAGTGGAGGAAGAGAATTGTAGCTTTGTTAGAACAGCACGTCAAAACCTGTTATTTCCAGATCATGAAACTCCTTAATATTCTGACCTTTTAATCCAGAGCTTACCAGCAAGCTGAAATGTTTCAATTAGTGAAAATATCATAGAGATAGATTCCAGAATATTGAAACAATTTGGATCAGTTCAGCATGTATCTTTAATGAAATGGAAATGGAAATGGAAATGCACTGGACCAAGATTTACCCTACAGGCATGTCCTGTTTGCCCTTCAGTCAGACAAAATCTGTCACATCACACACCGGTGCTTTGCCCCAGAAGGTCTCTGTGCATCAGTAGGCTTGTGGAACAAAAGCTGGCACTTGAGGTTTAATAGTTAAGCAGGTGGCATCATCAGCACCAAGATGTGTTTTCCTCCTGATAGAATTGCAATTCAGTGAAAATGATTCTTCAGCAATGCAAACTATACTGTAATTAACTGTAATGACTGCATATAAAAGGAAGCCCTCCCTTTGCCTTTGTTGTCAGGATGGAGTTTGGGGCCTTTCAGAGAAGCACCATTAAATTTTCTGAACCTGTGGAGTAATGGCACTTTAGAAACACACTTTATGTATTAAGCAACAAAAAAAATGTGCATTAACAGCTAGTGATTAAAAAGACAGAGTAAGAGAAATGCTTCCCTGGTTTTAAAATAGGGACTGAAAAGCAGTCTTGCCTAAAGCTATACACTCATTCTGTGGTAGACAGAGCTCTTCCACTCCAGTGCTTTAATAACAGGAACAAGTCTTCCTTTCACCAAGTGTAGGCTCACCTGAATTTCTTAGCAGACAAGCAAGGGGTTGATTGAAATATTCAGATGCATCACATTTCTGATACTGCCTTTTCCTAGAAGTGGTGAAGAGCATCTTTTTTTTTTTTAGCATATATTTGGATAGATTTTACATTTTATCTGATACATCAATAAAAATTTTAAACCAATTAACTTCTTTATCTCACCAAAAAGAAATGTCCTGGGGTTTTCATTCTGCTTAGGCCAGTATTTAAGTTAAGAAATCATCAGTTGCAGTGTATAACCAAGAGAGGCTGTCATTGGTCTCATAAGAATAAAACTTTGTTAGGCAGTGAGGTTTTTCACTCAGTGTAAAGGTTATAAAATGCTAGTATCTCCCTTTATAGTCTTTTGTAAAGGGCACTTCTTATATATTTCTCTGTGAGTGATTCTGATTGGGTTTTTTTAAATGGATTTGTCTTACACCAAAGTCTCTTAAATGAATGTTGCTTGAAACAATATTCAGCTGTGGCAAGTCTTTTATATGGTATTCGGAAGACATTTTACAGCTGGGAGAGTTGAAATCTTTGGACACTGAACTACTACTAATATTTGTCTTCAAATGTTAGTATTTCAGTGATGAATCAGCTCACATAGCATTTTGTGAAGATGCTCAGAAACACAAGTTCAATTATCTATCTGTTTATGTCTAAGAAAATATCATAGTTTTTGGAAGGGTTTGCCATGCACTGAGTACTGGATTGGGCAAATGCATGCTTAATTAAAATTCCTTGGCCAAGTGAAAAGAGAGTAAATCCAGAGAAAATACTACTGTCTTGCAATTAAAGTACAATATGTTTAACTGGACAAGCATTTACTGAAGACTTGGAAAATGCAATTAAATAGTATCAACTGTGAAGAATAATAGAGGAAACAACTCCATAAAGCAGGTGGCATAATTCAGCATGCATCACTGTGATCACTCCTGAAGCACAGGTAAAGACAGGGACTGTCTATATTCCTCAGGTTTCCACAGGTATTTTCATATGACCTTCCCTTGAATAACCAGTGTTAGGTCTGCATTCTTGTCTGGAGAAGACCTTGTGGTTCATCATGGTATTATAACTGTGAATTTACCAACAATGTTTAGAAATGAAGACAACCTCTTTGCACACCACCGTCTTAGAGCAAAATGTCCTTGAAGCCATTAGATTTTGATACTATTGTTTGTCTAAGGAAATTGTATATCATCTATATTTTTTCTTTTTTTTATTTTTGAGTCACTTTTCTGTTACAAAGGAGGACACGCTAATAGTTTGCAAAAATGTAACCAAATACTACTAGTAGGAAAGGAGCAGGATAAAATCCTTTCATTTTCATTAATTTCACTGAATAATATACGAAGTCACCATGAACAGCATTGCTGCCTTGGGACCATTTTTCAGTATTTCATACTATGAAAATGGCTCTTTGTCAAAGATTTTACTGCTGTTTTTTTCTCCTGTTTGAATAAGAATTTTTTAAGCACCTAAGGAGGCTTTCTTGTGAAAGGAGAAGATGGCAACTAAAGTGTGAATTTCATTCAGAAATAGCAAACAAGTAAAGATGAGGATGTCTGCATTCAGACTTGGTCTTGTTTATCTGAGGCTTCAGAACAATTGGACATATAAGGAACTGAGACTCTTCAGAGCTGCTGAATATAAAGAAATGCAGAATCCTTGTAGCTGCTAGTTTTACTTTCAATAAATCAAGTGTATGTTTAGAAACACAGGCACAAGAATTTAGAGCAGTATAAAAGGATTTTTATGTGCCCCAAAGGAGCACACTTCCTCTAGGCTGAACAGGCACTAGAAGAAAACCCTTTCTTTAGCAGACATCATGCAGATAGTGAGTTAGTTACTGAAAAGAGTTGGAATATTTTTTAAGTTTTGCTTTTTTGTATTTCTCATTGCATGTTATAAAGACTGAGATGAAGGATAGGTGGATTTATCTCTCAGCTGATTCAGGTTTAAAGTGCATTTCCTTCTGAATTTTGCCATTAATTTTGTTTGGAGTGAAGAAATCTTCCAGAGAAAAGCTATCCTGGTTCAGGCTCTTTCCTTGTGGTTTTGGTTTCAGGTGTGGGTTGGTTTTGGTTTTTGGGGTTGTTTTATCAGTTTACCATACCGGCATTCTTTATGTAAGTATCACTGGGAAAAAACCACCACCTTGTCAGTCTTTTCCATGGTCTATGACATAAACAGGTTAGCTCTTGGTATGCATCTGTTCTAGCCCCACCCTTGGCACTTAGAATATGTCTGTATTCATTAATACATACCTAACACTTGAGATACAATATGTACTTCTTTTGGGTGTATTACTATGTGGTTTATTACACTGTGTTAATAGTAGTAAAGCCCCAACACTGAAATGTTGAAAGATCTAGTAAAGGGCATTCTTCTTCCCTTTAAATAGATGTCATACATCTAAGCACTACTGTTGCAGTTTAAGCCCAGGTCCCAGGTGAGAGAGACAAAAGACAGAGATCCTGAGCTGAGATTTTTCCTGCTTCTGATGGAGCATTTGTCACATTATACCTCTTACCTGCATAACTGCCTGACATTCCAGCTTTCACTTCAGTCACTTCCAGTATTCATCATCACTTCACCTTCAATAAAATTACTTAATTATTATTTCTGCTTCTGTGCTGTCCTCTCCCTTCAATTCCATGCCAGATTGTACCAGACAGAAAATGTACGGTGCCTGTGCATAATGTCTATCATTCCACTAAGTATATTGGAAATTAATTCAAATTTTGGCCCTTGGTGTTTAGGGAAAGACACAAGTCTTGCAGACAGGGTTTTACTACTAGAGTGCAGTTTCTGGAGCCAAGGCAACTGACCCCATTAAACAGAAGCATATGGTTCTGTAGTAAAGTTGACTGTAGTATAAGCTCAGGTGTGNACTAGAAGAAAACCCTTTCTTTAGCAGACATCATGCAGATAGTGAGTTAGTTACTGAAAAGAGTTGGAATATTTTTTAAGTTTTGCTTTTTTGTATTTCTCATTGCATGTTATAAAGACTGAGATGAAGGATAGGTGGATTTATCTCTCAGCTGATTCAGGTTTAAAGTGCATTTCCTTCTGAATTTTGCCATTAATTTTGTTTGGAGTGAAGAAATCTTCCAGAGAAAAGCTATCCTGGTTCAGGCTCTTTCCTTGTGGTTTTGGTTTCAGGTGTGGGTTGGTTTTGGTTTTTGGGGTTGTTTTATCAGTTTACCATACCGGCATTCTTTATGTAAGTATCACTGGGAAAAAACCACCACCTTGTCAGTCTTTTCCATGGTCTATGACATAAACAGGTTAGCTCTTGGTATGCATCTGTTCTAGCCCCACCCTTGGCACTTAGAATATGTCTGTATTCATTAATACATACCTAACACTTGAGATACAATATGTACTTCTTTTGGGTGTATTACTATGTGGTTTATTACACTGTGTTAATAGTAGTAAAGCCCCAACACTGAAATGTTGAAAGATCTAGTAAAGGGCATTCTTCTTCCCTTTAAATAGATGTCATACATCTAAGCACTACTGTTGCAGTTTAAGCCCAGGTCCCAGGTGAGAGAGACAAAAGACAGAGATCCTGAGCTGAGATTTTTCCTGCTTCTGATGGAGCATTTGTCACATTATACCTCTTACCTGCATAACTGCCTGACATTCCAGCTTTCACTTCAGTCACTTCCAGTATTCATCATCACTTCACCTTCAATAAAATTACTTAATTATTATTTCTGCTTCTGTGCTGTCCTCTCCCTTCAATTCCATGCCAGATTGTACCAGACAGAAAATGTACGGTGCCTGTGCATAATGTCTATCATTCCACTAAGTATATTGGAAATTAATTCAAATTTTGGCCCTTGGTGTTTAGGGAAAGACACAAGTCTTGCAGACAGGGTTTTACTACTAGAGTGCAGTTTCTGGAGCCAAGGCAACTGACCCCATTAAACAGAAGCATATGGTTCTGTAGTAAAGTTGACTGTAGTATAAGCTCAGGTGTGAGGGACCTGAACTTACATTTATCTAAGAGCCTGCAGGCACTTGGTTGAGCAGGATTCAGCTGAGTACAGCACATAAATTTTACTGTTACAAGCTAACCAAAAAGGAGTGGATGTCTGTCCGTAGTAAAAGACAGTTACAATGCCTATTATTGCAAAAGACTGTTGAAATTTAGTCTGTGTTAATCGGCTTAATCATGTAATTTCAGAAGGCATATTTATTACTCACTTTGGTAAACTACACCCTATATTATTGTCCCCTTCATTTTAATGAGTTTTATTTACTGATAATGCTGGAGAATGTAAACTGTATTTAGAAAGTTTAAGTTGGGCCCTCCGTGAAGATGACTCAGTGTTTGGAGTGGCTGGAATTCCTATGTGCTGCTCTTCCTGTGCTCCCCTGCTGACCTGTGATCCCATAACAAATAAATCACAGACAGCTCTGTGACATCCAGACAACTTGTTTCTAAAAAACAGTCAAAAATATTTCTTTATTTTCCAAAGAATCCTTCATACCTTTGCCATTGAGATAAAAAATCAAATTAGACAGTACTTTCTTGATTGAAAGGGGCTAGATAAGCAGCTCCCATGAAAGACAAGAAAGAAATTTTTCTGCATACTAAGCTAGATAAAATTTTTGTATAATGTAACACAGCAATTTTAGTTATTTCATATTTATTTATTTAATTAATTATTTCATCATAAATTTTACTTATTTTTGTAGTACTACTATTCGGCAAACAAGGAAGAACCAAAAAAACCCACCTCCAAGTAGAAGATGCCTGAGAAAAATAAACATGGTTATGAAAAGAGTATTCCTTAAGCTGACTGATGTACCATAAAAACATTCAGGTGAATGTCCTTTAGTATTTCTAACGCGAAATTCTAATTTGAATTTTACATTGATATAAATAATTAAGAGTGACAGGTATTTAAGAGTACCTTTCTTCAATGCATGATAGAAGATATCAGTCACTTTATTCATGTACTGATCAGCTGCCTAGCTACTTCTGAATAGCTGAGGTCTCTAGAATTTCTCCAGGTGTGACTACAGAATTTCTCCTGTAAGTGATTTGAGTTATTTTGAAGGCAGATACTCAAAGCTCTCATGGAAGCTTATTATTTTTTGTCTACTCTAATTTCAGTAGAGTCTTCAAAACTGATGCCCTGACCTCTGTTATTTCCATTTGCAGTTCTCTTCTGCTCCTAGGCTACAGTGTGTGGATGCTAAAAAGCTTTAGCAGAGAAACTTTCCAGCTTTCTGCAGCATCTTGTGAGGCTGCAGCACTTCATGAGAGCTGTGTCTTTCCCATGAAAACTATTAGAAACAATGATATGGGTTTTATAAACTAACTTTGCTACTTTGCACCTGCAGATTGTTTGTAGAATTGTTGTGATACTGACTAGAGAAATATTTTGGAATGGGTGTTGGGAGAACTGACCAATCACTTCAGGAGGTGGATGACCAAAGGTCCAATGACCTTTTACCATGATAGAATACTAATGTATAAAACGAGTTGAATTAATTAATAAAAGACACTTCACCTTTCTTCCTGGACCAAATCTGTGTTGGTTTTCTCTCCATGCTTGCTACTACAGCGACAGCAGTGGGTAAAAATTTCCTTCTGTTTTGCAATGAGACAAGATTTATTTGTTTTGATTGATAAGAATCTGGAGAGGACATTTAGAAATAAACACGCAACAAAAAATTGTTTTATACTGGTTTGGGGTAACAGAGGTTTCACAACAGCCATGTGCCAAGGATTTTCTTGAATCCAAGTGTGACTTCATGGATTTTGTCTAGGAGTTTACATGTAGGCCAATGGGATCCTGGCTTGTACAAGTGATAGTGCAGACCAGGGCAGGGATTGTCCCCCTGTACTCTGCACTGGTGAGGCCACACCTGGAGTGCTGTGTCCAGTTCTGGGCCTCTCAGTTCAAGAAGGGCATTGAGGCGCTGGAGAGTGTCCAGAGAAAGGCAATAGAGCTGGTGAAGGGTCTGGAGCACAAGTCCTCTGAGGAGCGGGTCAGGGAGCTGGGAGTGTTTAGCCTGAAGAAAAGGAGGCTCGGGAGAGACCTTATCACTCTCTGCAACCACCTGAAAGGAAGGTGCAGCCAGGTAGGGGTCAGCCTCTTCCCTCAGCAACAGGACAGGGGGTAATGTCCTCAGACTGCACCAGAGGAGATTCAAGTTGAACATCTGGAAGAATTTCTATGCTGAAAGGCTGGCTAGGCATTGCAATGGGCTTCCCAGGGAAGTGTTGCAGTCACACCCCTGGAAGTGCTTAAAAGATGTGTGGTTGTGAAACCTGGAGTTATGATTTTAAAGGGGAAGTACTAGTGGGTTAATGGTTGGACTCAACGACCTTAGAGGTCTTTTCCAACCTAAATGATTCTATGAATCTATGTGTAAATAAATGGTATTACATAGTTTAAATTCTACATCTGCAATGACTGTAGAGAGCAACAAGGAAAAATGTTGTCTGTCTGTTTTCACTGTGAAGTACAGCTCACCCCTCAATGCAAGGAAGCCTTGACATAAAAATGCTTGTAAAGCAAATGAATGCTATAAAATATAAGATGGACCATGGGAATTATTTTCAGTATTAAAGCTGTAAAGCCTTAAAATCTTCACATAGGTTGTAGTTTTTTCTCTCACATGTAATATTTTGCAGGATTAAAAATTATCCAAGAAGATAACTAATCTTTAAAGCAAAATGAAAGACTGAAGATAGAAAATAGAATTGTTTTTAAATTAAGTCTTCCCCTTTCCAATAAGGAAATATTCTGATGCCTCCTCCAGGTGATATATTTCAAAACTTTCATTTCTCTACTGCTCTTTCAACAAAACAAGGAAGTTCAATAACACCAAGGTTTTCGTTTCTACCTAGTGGTTTGTAAACATCACAAGAGATATCTAATATGTAGTTAATTTTCAGAGAGATTGATAAAGAGTGCAGTGCATTTAGATGCTGGAGACAGGAGTGAAATGCAAGATTCTTACACCCCCAAGTTCTATGCAAGTTCTATCTTATGACCTCCCTGCAGTAGCTGATATGAAAGGTCTATAACCTACTTTAAATACAAATTGCTCTTGTAGCTGAAATTGAAAGCTCAGGATGACTGTGACTAGAATAGTATGAAAGAGACACAATGCAATAATATCTATCTATCTATCTATCTATCTATCTATCTATCTATCTATCTATCTAAATCTGCCTTCCTCACAATTAATTATGTAGATATATTAATAAAATAAAAGCTTAGGACAACCTTCTAAAAGTTTCTCATCCCCTTTCTACAGTAAGTGCTAGTACATGCATCAAATTATTATAACGACCCATTCCAGTCCTTTTTAATATGTGCCTGAGAACTGCTTTACTGAAACTATTGATGAATTAATTGAAACTTCCTTGGGCAATTGTTTAGTATTTCATATTTGCAGTGTAAGTTTTTTAAATGGAAGCATTTCATTTAACTGTTGTGAGGAGGCTGTGAAGATCATACTGAGCAGGTGGAGTACCCGTGAAACAGAGGGCCTGTTTCCAGGTCAGGATTTCAGACATTGTTTCCAGAAAGACAGTTATGAATCTAGCATATCTCAAGAGACAAATTCCTAATATATCCCTCTGCCTTTCAGGTGCTTGCCTGTTAGATGTTTTTTCTGTAAGACTTTCTAAAAGAATGGTTGTAAGTAGCTTTGAATTGTTCAAATTCTCACAGGCACACCTTGGAACATCTTACAGCAAAAATCAGAACATGCACTCTTAGTAGGGTCTGAATTAGTAATTTTTCATACATTGTGGTTGAAGTGTATAATGCATGTGAGAGAACAGATCTTTTCCTATTGAAAAGATACTTTCCTACTGACCCCTATAAGTACGGGGATAGTAAGCCTAGGTATATATTTTAATAGGCTCTCAGAGTTTTGGATATATATGCATATGGCATTTACAACACTTAACAGTTTTGTGGAGCTTCATTTATATATACATGTGATATATAGATGTGTCATATATATATATATATATGATCAGAACTCTAACCTTGAAAAACAGATTTATGTGTACATAGAGATGTATAAAGATATCATATATATATATATTTGTATTTTATGCATATATATTTTAGACTGTCATACTATCAGTCATTTCTACTCTTTATGCAAATCAAGAACCAAGATGATGACATAAATAACTTCAACACTTACCAAGACTTTCTGTAGGTTTTTTACAGCTGAAACTATTCAGAAAAGCCTAGTTACTTTCAGTTGCTTTGAAACAGAAGGTTTTGTAGGCTAGATGACTCACAGAAGCATTTTTGCCCAGCTTCACATGCAAAAGCAGATACCAGTTTTGCATAGACTACATCAATGACTTCAGTTCCATAGTTTGTTTGTATAGATAGAAATTTTAACCCTTAATACATTAAAATATTCTTTCATGTATTTCAGAACTAGAATCAGGAAGACATATATTTAATCTATTGCAAATATTTTCAAAAAAGTAAGATAATTTCTTTTAGAGTAAAAGATATTTCATACACTTTGCTAGCTGGGGAGTTGAGTGTTCATAACAGATATCTCCTTTCTAATAGTTTAGACTCATCTACTGTCTGCAAAACTGTCATTCTTAATTCTGCGATTTCACTGGAAGTATGAGAGTACTTCAAGACCTGAATATAGGAGGATACTGACTAGTCTAATTCCTTATCATGTTTAAAGCTTAGCCATAGCTATTTGCTGTAGATCTGCAAAGAAAGCATTTGAAATTACAACAAATCTGAATGGATGTAAAGTGGGATGACCCTGAAAATCTCTGTTTAATCTTTTCTTGGCTTTCATCAACAAATCAGTTCCTGTTATACAATAAGCCTGCAGAGCTATCAACTGGGATTTCATCTGGTGACTGCAGACATGCCATATGGGAAGAGAACAAGTATTTAGTGTGCAGTTTTTAGGCTGTACTATATATGTCACGCTTATGGTTTCCTTTTTTTATATTGTACTGACATTCTGCATATGTAGTTTTGAGTCTCTGTTTTTTACAACCATTATTTTTTTAATCTGTGTTTTGTGTGCTTGTGAGTGTGTGTGTATCCATCCATCAGCTTTTCTTTATTCCCCTTCTGTAACACTTCCCTTGCATACTTTTATATTTGCTTTCCTTTTCAATCTTCAGAGCAACCTCACAGCTGGAAAAAAAAGCAAAACCAACAAATAGTACAAAATAAAGCTTGAAAAAGTGAAGAAATAGTATTTATGTTAAAAAAATCATGGACCTGTGCTTTTACCAGACAGTCTGGTAATTATATAAAATATCCCTTAAAATGTTTTCCAAAAAAATACATATTTGTTGTGATAGAAAGTTTGAAGCTTTTTTCCTACTTGGTAGAATTGTTATTTTTCTGTCTTCAAAGAAGCATTTGCTTGTTTACATTTTTGATAATTCTGCATTAGGTGCTCAGTGTAAAATAGCAATTCTTAACTAAATTTGGGGCTTTAGTAATAGGTGTGTGAATCTAGATTACGGAAATCTGTCACCATTGATCTTGGGGGAAAGAGTTCCCTGTTATCAAGATGCTGTCTGTCAATATAAATGCATATAGATAGCTGTGTTTTAAAATAGAAATACAGCAAGTAAGAAAAGGCTAACAGCACTGCTCTCAGTGGTAAAAAAACCACCAACAAAAAAAGAGCAAAACCATTATGCAGCATTGTTTAAAAAATATTAATTCTTATTGGGAATCCCCCAGGAATGGAGGAATTTCAGAACAGAAATTTCAGAAGGAATCTGTCTTTATGCCAAGACATTAATATCATATTCAGTAGTCACCATGACCACCTCCCTAAACTCTGGCCCTCCTTGTAAAATTTCTAGACTGGGAAAATAGCAATTTGTTTAGTGGTGTAGCAGAGGTAACGTACTGTGTACAGAAGAGCAACATCTGCATGGATAGATTTGTAATTATGTCCTTCTACTGTTAGAACACTGGGATCTTTCCAGCTGATAAATTTCAAACTTTCCCAGCCAAAAAAAAATCGTTTTTCAGCCTTTGTTGATGTAGATTACATAGGAACAAACAAGGAAGCTCAATGGGAAGCATATTTAAGATTAACCTAGGAAGTGATTTTATTATTTAAATGGAGACTTTGTTTGAAACAATGAGGTTAAACATTACTATGATTGATGAACAAGTTGTCACAGTATTTGCTTGACATACTGCAGTGAGCATGGTGTCCAAGCTGAGGTATGATCTTTTCTCCTTCATGAGGTGGTGTGTATTATGCTCTGCCTTCAGGTGCTAGTTGGAGCTTTTTGCATTTTGAATAGCCTAGATGACAATTGCTAGTTACTGATATGTCTACTGTGGCCACTGACATGTCTAGAGAAATATCTGTTCCCCAGTGTCAGAAGGCTGTTGAATATATTTCCTGAATATCTTTCATGTTGGTTGATGTAATACATATTTATGAAGTAGTGTGGAAAAAAATGGTTTTGGTTTGAAATTAATAAAGACTTCAGAGATGAGAGTGTCCAGGGATTTCTTGAAAAGAATATTAATTTACCCTACTTAATTTTCCTGCTAGTGTAAGTTTCCAGAAGCCTCTCCTGTATACAGTCTCTGCTTCCTACTTGAACTGTCAATTACAACAGTGAGAATAACTGGTTGCCAGTCTGATGTTCTTAACACATCTTTCACTATATACTGAGAAAGACTTCTTAAAGTGGGAGATTTTTTTGCAATAGCCAGACTATCCACTGTAATTTAAAAATTGAAGTTCTAGACATAAATGATTGGCAGAAAAGTTGAAAATATGAAATAGACTCAGATGAGCAATCAGAAAAATTTAAGCCTTGTAGTTAAAACAAAATCTGGAATACGAATGTGTAAGTGGTTGACACGCTGGAGGGAAAGGATGCCATCCAGAGGGACCTTGACAGGCTTGGGAGGTAGGCTTGTGAGAAACTCATGTAGTTCAAGAAAGCCAAGTGCAAGGTATTGTACATGGGTCAGGGCAACCCCAAACACAAATACAGACTGGGCAGAGAGTGGGTTGGCAGATGCTCGGAGAGAAGGACTTGGGAGTCTTGGTGGAAGAGAAGCTCAGCATCACCTGGCAATGTGCACTTGTAGCCCAGAATCATATCCATATCCTGGACTGTGCCAAAAGGTTTGTGATCAGCAGGTCGAGGGAGGAGATTCTCGCTTCTATTCTTCTCTGTTGAGATCGCACCTGGAGTGCTCTGTCCAGGTCTGGGGCCCCCACCATAAGAAGGACATGGAACTGTTCGTGTGAGTTCAGAGGAGGGCCATGAAGATGATCAGAGAGATGAAAAACCTCTTCTATGAGGAAAGGTTGAGAGAGGTGGGGTTGTTCGGTGTGGGGTTGTTCAGTCTGGGGTCTCAATTGCTACATCTGGGGACACCTTATAGCAGTTTTCCAGTACCTAAAGGCACCTACAGGAAAGCTGGAGAGAGGCTTTTTTTCAAAGACATGTAGTGATGGGACAAGGGAGAATGGCATTAAACTGAAAGAGTATAAATTTAGGATATTAAGACTAGATAAAAGAACAAATTCTTCACTGTGAGGCACTGGAGTAGGTTCCTCAGAAAAGCTGTGGATGTCTCATTCCTGGAAGTGTTCAGGGGCAGATTGGATGGGGCTCTGAGCATCCTGGTCTAATGGAAGGTGCCCCTGTCCACAGCCGGGGACTGAAACTAGAATACTTGTCACTTCCAACCCAGGCCATTCCATGATTTTATGATATCATTATGTGTGAATGCACGCACCTTATTCTTTTCTCCTCTACCCTGATTTTGCATAGCTGACTTAAACAAAGCCAAAGTCTCTTAATTAATGGGTTTCCCTAGCAGAATATGTATGTGTCACTACAATACAGTTGTATCTTGTAGTATTTGTGTGCATGTATCTCTTGGAACAGTCTGTCATGTATATTATATGAGCTGTAACTTTTCCTTTCTATGCCTATGAAGATGTGCATTATTTTTCAGTTAACCACAAATTCTCTTACAATAGCAGTAGAACAGCCCATAATTTAATGTTGAGGGATTTAATCACAAAATGAAAGTAATCCTGAATGAATCTTGAGGGATTAACTGACAGTTTGAATGAGGAAAGATGGCATTTGCAGTCTACAAAAGTTTAAGATGAAAAAAATGTAGTATGATAGCATTTCAGAATACAAAGATGTTGCTATGGCAACTGTGTGTTCTCCATAGGCTCATCTTTCTAAGAAACACTGTATGTGGATGCATGCTACAAAATTCTGTGTATGATATAGACAACAAAGAAGAATGTTAATCATGATTCATAAGAAAACCTGCTGCAAAAACAATCTTTTGCACAAAGATGTAGGTGGTTTTGAATGATTGCTTAAGCTTCTGATGAAACAGATGTCAGAAAAGATTTATCCGTAAGCTATTCAAGTACCAGGTTAACCGTAAGTTATTTTCTTGTGTTCAGAAATACTTTTCTTGGAAGTAATAAAAATAGCTCCTTTGTCTTTGTTCCAGACTATTATCGGCTGTAAATAATCTAGGGGGAGACTGTTTTTTTCCTGAATATAAGAGTAGGATACAAGTTGATAGGAACTGTGAGACAAGGAAAAACCTCTGCTTCAAAAACACTTCTTTAAAATTTGCTTTTCCCATCATCTTGCACTACAGGGTGGAAATAGTGAAACACGTGACTGGTCAAAACATGTGATGACATGGAGAGAAACAACACTAAGCTAAACAGCCTGAGGCAGTACGCCAGCATTTCTGGGTCAGTATGGGTACACATCTGTTTGCAAACACGGAGAACTCAACAGTATGCCAGGAATCCAGAATCCTGTAAAAATATAATCAAATGGCAGAGATACTCACAAAAAAATGTAATTTAATTAAATTAAAAGAAATAAAATAAAACCTAGCACTTTGCCCTAAATTTCAATTTTTTAAAATAGCAGGCTTATTTTAAATTCCATTTTAAAGAGAATTTTTATGTACTCATTGGTTCACTGATGAACTCATTACCAAATTTTAGAAATGAAGTTGTATTTTTCTGCTTCTGCACAACATTAACACGTCTAGCCACATGGCATCACATCTGTTCTGTATTCTCCTCCAAACAGATGCCAATTCTAGATAGTCTAGGAGGGAGGTGCAAAATTCCGTATTTAGATGTGAGAGAATCTGCATGTTTATTCAAATTCATGTCATCAATTTTTCTTTCTTACTTACTTAACACATCATGAATCATGTGGTTTAATTTTGTTTCATTTTCCCTAAGCCTGGATAGTGCTTCTAGTAGTAGCAATATTCTGTCCCTCTTTAAACCTTCCAAGGTTCTTGATCTCTACCTCTTACTGTGATGTATAGAAATTTACAAGCAGAAAAAGGAAGCAGTAAGACATCAGGGGACGCAATGATCCATTTTGACACGTCCTTTGATAACAATTGAGAGATTAATTCAAGCGTCTCCACTGGCCTGAGATCAGAATGCTTGTGTGTTGCCTCATTAGACCTGTGTTGTCTCACAGCTGTTGGGTCAAGGATGATGGACCAAGCTCTGGCTGAGCAACATTAACAAGTATTACGTGGCACCACAGACTTCACAGCATGCGAACTCTGAAGTACATGAAAAGGATAAGAAATAATGTAGCCACATGTATGTGTGTGTTTGTGTGTGAATGTGTGTGTGTGTGTATATATATATTTTTCTTTTTTTCAGGCATATATGTATATGGTTGATTATGTGATAAAGCTCCTCTGCATCCCCACAAGTCACTGGGAGCAGCCCTCAGGTCACGTTTCAGAGTGAGGGGTTTGTTGCTGCCCAGGAGGGGGGGATACATTGTAGATGCAGGGGAAAAGCATTTTGAGATGAAATAGGATTTATTACAGGATGTTAGAAAAGGAGAGGGGAGCAGGATGAAGCCCTCAGTACACTCTGTGCCCATATGAGTGCTCTAGGTGTCTGATTCATGTGGCTGGGTGTGTGTATTGGTAGGGATGTGGCATGTACCCGTGCTCTGTGTACACCTACCTGCTGGGAATGTGTCTCCTCACTGCTGCTTGGATCCAGGGATGTGGAACTGAGCAGCTGTGCCTCTCCCAGGCTGTCAGATATAATTTTTCTCTATCTGTGTTCATGGAATTTGTAGATACCCACATACATGCAGGGTAACCCATTAAAGCTAATTGCAGTGCAGGCAGCAGCCAGTGCTCGGTTATACAATGTGAATTTACCTGCTCCACAGAGGCTGGGTTGATATACCTGATCATCCTGTGTCTCCAAAATGTACATTTTACTTGTAACAGAGATATTGTTTCGGTATGCATTTGTAAAATGCTAGATCATTAGCTGATTTCTTAGGAAATTCACAGACACATCCTAGAGAATGAGGAAAACACTACTAGACCATCAAACTGCTCACAGCATTTCAGGTAAGGGAAAGGCAGGTACCAGGATTCTGGCTACATGGATGAGAGGTGTTGATGAGGGAGTCTTCCAAAGGTGTTGATGAGGGAGTCTTCCAACTCCAATGATTTTTTTTTTCTTTGGAAATATCAGTCAATTGAAACAAGTAAGAATCACTGATTTTATGCCTATCTTTATTTTGTTTTGTGCTTCTCTTTCAATTTGTTGTCATATGAAAGCATTTTTTTCAGGCATGATGTTTTGTTTTTTGAAAATAAAGCAACAATAAAGCAAGATATGTAAGGCAGTCATATATCATTCACTTAAAAATCTACGGTCAGAATGAGGAGAAAGCCTTCCAAAGAGGGGAGAGGAAGCAGAGAAGGGAAAATGGAGGAGCAAGACAGTAAATTAACACATCTGAGAAAATAAGGGCAGAAGTACCATTATCAGTCAATCATGACGAATCCTTCAAGAAAAAGACAAAAGGTCTCTGTGGAAGAATGGAGAAAAGATGCCTTGTAATGCATGGCTTATGCAGATGGACAACACCATGAGTATTGAAGATTTGGACCAAAAATTGTTATGGAATCAAATAGTCGGATCTGTAGATCAGAGACTCTGTTAATAAAATTAATAGATGCAGCTAGAATACTGCAGGCAAGTGGTAGGTCAAAGAGTGGGGGAGGCAAAGCTAAGCTTCTGTAGTCATCAGCAGACCAACCACAGCACCAACCTTGTTGACCTTCACCAAGCCTGCACCTGTAACTCCAGCTCATGCCCTCTCAGGAGACAGTGGGGTGGAGGCAGTATGTGAAAACTGGACATGAGGCTTAGCTGTGGCTGCAAAATGTACACAACTATTGTTTTTCACTCAGATTTTAAACTGCTGCAGGGAACTGTAGAGTTGAAATAAGCTGAAGAAAAAAATTCCACACTCTTAGCACTGAGAGTAGGCCATTAGATATATTTCATCTTGGCTTTTGTCTTCAACTTTAAAAAAACCCATTTTTAATAAAGATACTTGTGCTGTCTATGAACAAATTACTACTATAATAAAGCAGATAATAAAATGGCGTGTCACTGTATGCCCTTGTATGTCGAAACAAAGTTTAAGCTGCACTGAAATAGAAGTTATATATATAAATATTTTGACAGTGGCAAAGAATGAATGAAAAGGTATACTTTTATATTTAGCTACACACGTACTGATTGGTTTTCATGAAGTTAGGTACAGTGGTCTGGTGATAGTGGTAATTATATTTCAGTAAATATCTCAAACAGAATTAGCCCATAGGGATAACAGTGTTCTGGAATGCAGTTAAGAATAAATATTTACCCCAGAGCTTGCCATTTATCTTATGCATCAACTCAGTTTCTGTAACAAATGTCTCTGAACTGTAGTCAATTATTAACCTTGTACTATGCTAACCTAATTTGTATAGTTTGTAGTCTTTATTTCCATTGAAAATTTGTTCAACAAGTTTTTGTTAAGCTAGCTTTTAGTTTGGTCCAGTGTAAAAGCAGAGTTACAAAAATGGATTGTAAAAGTCTTTAGCCCATGCACTCAAATAGTACTTAATTTTTTAATGGAAATTCTACTATAACATGAAATTAATGGCAAGAACTATCAGAAGCAGTAGCAACAAAAATGCAATTTAATTTGTGATATCTGTTTTTTGATTCAGTGTCCATTAGCAGATATACTGCAATTCTAAAACAACAACCTTTAAAAAAAATCCCATGTGATTTGGGGATTGGTTTGGATTGTAGGTCAGATATCTTTTTGTATGCTTTCTCTTGCCTACTGTTGACTCTATTTGAGTTCTATTTTTGCTTGACCAGTACTCTTGTCTCATAGTCAAAACTGGATTCTGACTTGTTCAGATGTGAATGTTTTCTGTCTGACTTTGGTTTGAAATTGGATACTGGAAATAAAATTGAGATCAAGGTAGGATTTCAGAACCTATTTGCTTGTTATCTTCAATGTCTATAAACTCCATATTGAAATGCACTTACAGGGCTTTTTGAATAGGGTCTCTTGGAAAAAATGTTGTCAGTCTTCAGATTTGTGACTGGCTGAAGCCAAGTATGAAAGACGTGCCTCTCCATGCAGAAGGGTATGGTGCATGGAACTCATATACACATTTAGTCTGGGTTGTGCTTCCATGATGATTTTCTTCTCCCAAATTTTTAGCAGGTCAACTGGATCAGTTATGAGCTTGAAAATATTCAAAGGCAAGTGTTTCTAGAGTTCACATCAGTTTGTTGAAAAATCATTTTAAGTTGTAATAGTCTTGTTCTTATGACTCAATCATTCATTTATTCATTCAAAAAACCTTTGTACCTTGTAAAAGTAATCAGAATTTGAATGCTTTTCTACTTTAGTTGAAAATTGATGTGTCTTAGAAAGACGTGTTGCATAGATGATCTTTTAAGTTTCTTAGAAAAGAAGAAAATATCATCAACATTTTTCTGAGAATGTCTGCTGACTTACTTGGAAAATGACAATAGAAAAACAAAACCTAGCGTGGAGAAAGGAATCCACAGAAAGTTCTCCGGGGCTTGCTGCTTCACCCCACCACCCTGAGCTGGACCACAGCCACCAGCAGAGAGGATAGGATGGAGTCTGACCTGAGTAATTTCCGTAGGCTTGGAAGAACAGCATGGACTAGAACAATAAATTCAGAGCTAAAATTTCTCTGATGAGAACAAGCTGCAATAAGTTAAGACCTAAAAGTGAGATAAATCATCTCTCTGTAAATGATTGGATATGTATTTTCCAGATAAGGCCTAGTCTGAATTACCATGGGCTGTTTCAGAAGATAACGGAAGTGGCAAACTGAAAGCCTTGATTTGCTGAAAAACCCATTACATCTTCTACATAGGCTTATAAATGCATTGAGAGGGAAAAAGAGAGTTGTAGTGATACATGAATACATGAAGTTAAAGAATAACTTCACACAGAATCACTGTCTCATATGTGAGAACATATCGTCAGAGATGATGACTTGACAGCCAGGTAGCTTGTTTGGGATCTATGCCCAGTGTCAGCATGACAGAAACAAGCCAGGATCAGAGTCCTGGTTCATGGCTGAAGGCAGCCAGTGTGCCCTAGACTACAGACTTAAGTAACAGACTTGTGGGTTGCCATCATGAAGAGTTTAAATCAGAAGTAATAATTTTGAGTCAAGCGAGAGTTGTTTCAGTACCATATTCAAAGTAGTGCCCTTGAACATTTCTTTTCAGAATCACAGATGGAAATTGCATTACACAGCTGTAGGTAGCCTGGATAAAGAGATTGCTATTGAAAGCAGCAGTGTAAAGGATACACCAAACTCAATATTCGGACTGACGGATTTGTTGAAATGATTTGATTTATATAATTTCTTCAAACACTTTTAAAATCTCAAAATAGGCTGGTGTTTTCACACTGTCTTTTTAAACCAGCCTCCTAAAAGGTAAGTGAACACAAAAATCCTTATAAATCTGTTATTATTTCATGATTGTTTGAACTTGGAATCGTTGATCCTGGAGGTGAACCTGTGAAGAAGAGATACCTGGACCAGACAAGCCAATATGCTCTGCCATTAATTAAGCTCATAAGCCACACTCCATTTATAGGACAAGTGTTGACAGGAATGTGCATGTTGGAATAGGAGGAAGACACTGCCATTTGCAGAAAGAGTGTTATATTTTTATAAGCACATGGACCTTATACCAGGACCTCTGCAGCACTGTTTAGTCTGTTTGGGTAGCCTGGGATCTGCTGTGCATTCTCAGCTGCCTGTACTTCCACTTGAATTACTGCTCTTAGTGTACAGTGAGAGAAGTCAGACATGAACTTCTCTCACTGTATGAGAGAAGTTCATGTCTGAACTCTGAAGTTCATGTCTGAACTTCACAGAGAGAAGTTCATGTCTGAACTCTCTCTGTGAGAGAGAACTTCTCTCACAGACGTGAACAAAGGCATGAAAACAAATTATTATCTCCAGCTATAAAGGTTATGTGGATTTACTCCTGCGTAACAGTTAATGTGGTGAAAGATAATATTCTGGGAAGATGAACTTGCCCGGTTGTTAATGTAGGATGAGTCTCTTAAATGGTTGACATTTTCAGAACCCACTGGCTCTGGCAGGCCCACTTTATAGCTTTTATTTTTATACATACATGCAATTGATGACAGATAAACACTATCTCTCCTGAGAGTTCAGAGTAGTACCTCAGACCTACAGCCCTCTAAACCATTAAAGACTACAGTCCATAAAGGCCTTTGACCAGCTTATTTCAGAACATGTGCAAGTTTCTTGTACCTCTCTGTGGAGAACAGAGGTGAGAAAGCAACAGAAGAAGATCCTGTACACATTTACTCTGTGGTTTGCAGCTCTCTGCAGGAAAAAGCTGGGTTTGCTCCCAGAGTCCATCTCTCTTCCTTCTCAGTGTAAAGAGCATCATTGCAGCACAGCTGCACTGCATGGCACTACCTTTTCCTCCCAAGCTGCAGAGACAAAGCCTTTGTTGCAATTTGAGCATAAAGAAGGCAAAAAGAAAAATGGAAGAGAACCAAGAGAAATGCACCTTTTTGATGTTAATTACTCCATAAAAAATACTTGCTTACAACATTACATACAAATGTTCAGGTATTAGCTGTAAGTTACTTACGTAATTATTTTGAGGCTTGTTAACAAAAGACACTGTATTCTGTTGACATCCCCCAGAACAGCTAACTCGCACTAGATCATGGGTGTGGAGAGTTTTTCGTGTCTCCATTTCAAAACACTGTGGTTTGGAGGTTTTTTCCTACTTTCCAACGTGTAAAATCAGGTACTCCTACTCTTCTGACTTACTGACTTATATAGCATTTCTTCAGTTCTATGATTGACTGGCTGATGTGCTCCAGCTCACCTCATGAGACTTAGTTTGTTCAATACAGCCTTAAGGTAAATTGATGGGTCATTATCGGTCTTTAGAAGGTAATTCTTTGGTAACTTTAATTGACAAAGTCTGCTTGTGAGCCACATTGTGCTTATGACCACAAAATAACAGCCAAGAAAGTAAAATCACTGAAGAACAAGTTGTGCTGGCTACTATGGTGACAAAGGTCACTGCTTATGACTTAATTGTATTAAATATCGAGGCATAGTGTCTATCTGTTATCTGATGGGAAAGTACTGTTTTTAAGTAGTGTATTCAGTCTGACGGGGGTATTAAGGAGGAAGCTTGAAACAACAAAAGCCTCTGAAATAGAAAAGATTGTGGAACATGTTAGATAATTGCTGGGCAAATGTCAGTATGGGAACTGAAATGTTAGTTTGGTTTATTCTATAAACATAACTTATTGGAAATGCCAAGGGACAATGGGACTGAGTTATATCAGGTCCTTTTGAAAGCACATCAGAAGATAAATGCTGCTAATGTGGTGTTTTATGAATACCATATCTTATTATCCCGAGGGAAGTTTGAGATAGCTGTATTTAATCTATGCTGGGATTGGTGCTCAGTAACCCCAGCTCAGCCAAAGGAAAAGTGAGTTCCCATTGACTCAATTCTATAACTCAGCCCACAACCACATGCTTATTTCTACCTCCACTAGCTAGAGCACTTGTTTACAGTGATCAGCATTTAACCAGAGAGGACACTAAAGTGAACAGACTCTTAATATTTCCTGATCCATCCAAAAATTTGAAGTATTCTCCTTTTTTAGCCTTTTCTAAAATAAGATAATTCAAGTTACTCATGGATTGTCTGAATCTACAGAAAACTTGGCCTTCACATAGCTCTAAAAATGCCTTTCCCAGAATAATTTCTCTCTCTGTAGTCTAATATTTAAATTTTAATTGAAATGGATCTTCTGATTAATTACATTTTTTTAAACTTGCTCAGGCTTTTCTGCAATTATAGCTCCTACAATGATTCATTGAATTTCTCTTTTTCCTAGCCTTTTGTAATTCCTCTGTTTGAAGGTCACTGTCTGTGGGGATTTATAGAGACAAAATGGATTTTATAGGTGGGGTTTTTAAAGACTAGACCATGCACACCCTTAGTGGGTGCACCTGCATTTGGAGTGCTGCATGGAAGGAAGGACACATTCACACCATCTTTTCCAGCAATGATGTTCTTGTTTCCTGGTCCTAAATAATTCCTGTGGATGTGCAGAGCACTAAGTGCACCCACACTGCATCTCTAGCCTTCTCATTGGTGTCTCATGTGCACAGCTCCAGCCTGCTTTCACCCAAAGCAGAAACTCCTCAGACTCACCCCTGGAGTACTCCAGAGCATTCCATGAGACTCAGAGTACAGACTTAATAAAAATTCACACCAAAAATAACAGCCCACTCATGCGCTGACTTGGTAATAGAGATGGACCAAGCTGGGTAGCTAGGACAGGACTCACAGAAGGATTTAGATACCTAAACATAACACATTTGAATTTTAGGAGCTATTTTCAGAATTCATGAAGACATACAGACTGTACTCTATCACTGAGTAAGAATAGTTGAAGGCTGGGAGAATACACAGAGAAGCATCATCTGTGCTGGCTCAGCTCTTCTGCACTTTCCTGGGCATTGGCATTTGGCTGATGCTGATGACTGGATCTTGCCAATCAGATCCATCGACATTTCAGCTATCTGTTTTGATAGAGATTTTCATCTGCATGCAAAAGTGTGGGTGCTAGTGATAGAAGTAAGTTGGCAAGGAAAGTTTTATGTCACACATAATTAAATAGATGTAGTCTTCCTGTATATTTATTGCAAATTATGTATAAGCCTGAAAGCAGGAATCAAAACCGAGGTCTTTTCACTCCCAGCAGATTGCCTATTTCAGTCGTTTTTCTTAGTATTTTTTTGGCCTCACAAATTTTAACTTCTGTCTTTTGCTATGCCACAGATTCAAAAAGGAGTGGATTTTGACTATTGCAAACCCTGAAAATGACAGTGTTGTAGAGATGAGATGTAGAATTAAATCCCTTCAAACCAAGGAGGCCAAGAACAATTTCAGTCTCCCAGGTGATTGCTTTTACAATTATTTTTTGGGGAATGAGGCATGTGCTACAATGAGCCATTGAATTTTTCAAAGGTCTTAGTTTCATTCTGTCTTTCAAAATACTTATTTTCTTTCATTAAAAATATATATATACTCTCCCACACCCTTCACTGACTTTGTTAATCGTAAATGATTGATCTGTGGTAGATGGAGAAGCCTGATTCAGACATCTAAGCTGTGGAAAATATTAACAATTCAGCTCTAAATGATAATTTTATTGTTTCCTTGAAAAGAAACACACCAAGGCTTTGTGGGCCAGAGTTGAACTAATACGGTTGGGATTTCAGTTCTCTCTAATAGCCACAGCTCTGTAAAACCTGGGGCCTGCAGGGAAGGCATCCTTGTATTTTTTTGACAACTTTTATTTGCAGTTTTGCAAAAGCAGCCTTAGACTACTGCTCAGTCATAGAGAAGTAAAAAATAAGCAAGCAGATGCCTATGCTAAATAGTGCTACTCTTTTGCTCACTTTTGCTATGATTTTTACTAAAAGCATGCATTATTCTGTAGAAGGACAGGGTGGGTGGATGTCTGAGGAGCTGTAACGGCAGCTTTGGAAGAGATACTGGTATAAACAACTGGTTTTAGGGAATGGAGATTACTGACACTGATTTACCTAAAATACAGCAGAAAGACATACAGTTTTTAAAGCGATTAATCTAAAATTGCTTCAGGGTGGGGTTTTTTTAACATTTTGCCATGCTGCCCACTGAATTAGTAGGAGGATATGTTACTAATTTACCATCTACAGCTCTAATAACTCACATCTAGGAATGTCACTCTATTTTGCTTTCCAAACAGAATAACCTCAATTACCTTGGAAAGTGTGTTGTAGCAAACTCTCTGAGCTCTGCAGGCATCTTCTATATTTGTTTAGGTTATTTGACATTATATACATATAAATACATGCATGTGTATGCCATATATAACAGGAGAACTCACCTGATCAACATGTGGGTTAAAGCCATTGGCAGAGTTTTTGACCACAGGGCAGTCAGCACCAGGCCTGCTGGACACAGATGGGAGAAAAAGGATTTTAGCCCAGGAGTTGGCAGTGCTGAGAAGGCTTTAAACCAGGTTTGAAGGGGGAAGGAGACAAGACTAGGCTTGCTAGAGATTAACTTGAGGTGACACGCCAGTGTTGTGGGTGACATCAACAGCCCAGCTGAAGTGCACCAATGCACCCAGCATGGGTAACTAATAGGAGGCAGCAGGAAGCTG
The DNA here is from genome assembly GCA_013397815.1 of Aleadryas rufinucha. NCBI lineage: Eukaryota > Metazoa > Chordata > Aves > Passeriformes > Aleadryas > Aleadryas rufinucha. The sequence goes on along the minus strand of VZTH01003269.1, from coordinate 6,378 downwards.
TGATGTAGTTGTCATCATGGAGATGTGGTGAGATGACTGGGGTGCTGCAGTGGATGGCTACAAGCTCTTCAGAAGGGACAGGCGAGGAAGGAGAGGCGATGGGGTGGCTCTGTGTGTTGGGGAGGAACTCAGGGACAGTGGGGATAAGGCTGAGTGCCTGTGGGTGACAATCAGGGGGATGGCCAACAAGGCAGAGATCCTGCTGGGAGTCTGTTACAGACCACCCAACCAGGATGAAGTGAAATATTCTATCAGTGGATGTTTCATGATCTCTAGCCCTTGTTCTTATGGGAGACTTCAACTTGCCAAATGTCTGCTGGAAGCACAACACAGTGGAGAGGAGGCAGTCTAGGAGGTTCGTGGAGAGTGTGGAAGGTAACTTCCTGACACAGCTGGTGAGGGAGCCTACCAGGGCTGCCCTGCCAGACCTGCTGTTTACAAACAGAGAAGGGCTGTGGGAGATGTGGTGGTCAGAGGCCATCTTGGGCACAGTGACCATGGAATCAGTCCTGGAGTTTTTGATTCTTGGAGAAGTAAAGAAGGGGATGAGCAAAACGCTTGGACCTTGGACTTCCAGAGGGCAGACTTTGGCCTGTTCAGGACACTGGTTCAGAGAGTCCTCTGGGAAACAGCACTTAGTAACAAAGGGTTCCAGGAAGGCTGGAGATGCTTTAGGGATGAAATCTTAAAGGTGCAGGAGCAGGTCATCCCTATTTGCCAGTAGAAAAGTCAGTGGGGAAGAAGATCATCCTAGCTGACCAGAGCTTTCAACATAATTCAAGGGTAAAAAGAGAGTTTATGAACTTTGGAAGAAGGGGTAGCCAACTCAGAGGGAGTGCAAGGATGTTGCTAGGTCATGTAGAGAGAAAATTAGACAGGTGAAAGCTGAGCTAGAAGTCAGTCTGGCTTCTGCTGTGAAAGAAAATAAAAGGTGTTTAAAAATACATTAACAAGGAAAAGATAGACAAGGAAAATCATCATTTATTGGACATGGGGGTGGGGGGAACATTGTCACCAAGGAAGAGGAAAAGGCTGGGTTGCTTGATGTCATCTTTGCCTCAGTTATTAACAGAAAGCCCAGTTATCCTCAGGGCAGCCAACCCCCTGAGCTGGAAGACAGGGGTGGGGAGCAGGACAGACCCCCTGCAATCCAGGAGGAAGTAGTTAATGACCTGCTGTGCCACTTGGACAATCACAAGTGTATGGGACTGGATGGGATTCACCCAGGTGTACTGAGGGAGTGGAGGAAGAGCTCACCAAGCCACTCTCCATCATTTATCATCAGTCCTGGTTAACCAGGGAGGTCCTAGACAGCTGGAGGTTGGCCAGTGTGATGTCCATATATAGGAAGGGTTGGAAGGAGCATCTGGGGAATACAGGCCTGTCAGCCTGACCTCAGTGCTGGGGAAGTTCATGTAATAGATCGCCTTGAGTGCCATCAGGAAGCACACACAGTACAACCAGAGGATCAGGACAAACACTGACCCAGCTAGTGTGGGTTTAGGAAAGGCAGGTGCTGCTTGACGTCCTGACCTCCTCCTATGACCGGGTAGGAGCTAAGGCTACCCTTTGTAGCATGGTTCATAGGTTGATCGCTGAGAGCTTTTTTTGCAAGCACAGACATGAGCAGCAGCTCTCTGTGATGTGCTCTGAGTTCTCTACACTGATTCTCACCTGAGCACTGTGGGGTGGCAGTGGTGGCTCTGTGCTGGGTACCCATTGCACCGCCATTTAGCAGCAGCTCATCATGTGCTGGCATCTCCACCACCTTCTAAATAGTCCTTGGGGCTTCCCAAAACATCTGTTGCTGTTGGTTTTCGTGCACAGGGCTGCATCTGAACAGGTAGGTACCTGGTGTATGATGCTTACAGTGCACTCATGGGTTTTGCTTTATTGAGGAATAAATAACTTGTGAGCTAATCCTTCTTTGTTCAGCTGTAGGAGCCAAAAGCAACAGTAAGTGTGACATTTTAATATCTCAGAGGTCCCCTTTTGATTTGGCAGCTATTATTCCTATAAGAGTTGCTATTTGTTTGTGTTGTTTACTCACAAGTTTCAGTACATTGATCTGGCAAAAAGCAAAGAAAAAAGTTGTGTGATTACAGCTGTTGCTCAGTAGAGCAGAAAATAAGTATTTTGTTTTGCTTTAGATTTGTTCTGTAGACTGAAATTAATGAATGGCATGGAAGATAGAGAAGATCAGCAAGAAATTTTTCTTTTGTGCTGCTTTCTTTGCATTTTTACTGTTAAAAAAGCCTATAGAAATCATCATTAACCTTTTAATTTAAAAGGCCTTAAACCAGAAATGTATTATACATTTAATTTGGCTTCCACCAAGAATGAAACTTAAAAAGATGCTGGTTATAAATTATTAAGAGAAATAGTTAATTAGAAATTCCAGTTTTTTGAAAATGGTTAGCTTAAATGCATTTGAAAATAATAATTATGCTTCTTAGACACATGATTAACTTAATTTTTTTTATTGGCTAGTCACATGAAGATAAGCAATCTATGTGTAATACTTGCTTTCATTTTCTTCATTGCTCTTATGTCATTAAAATAATTTAAAGAGATAATTAATCTTCTCAAAAAATAATTCATCACACTGATTCAGCAATTAAACATAGTGAACCTGTTCAAATGCATGTAATTGAACTGAACTCTAAATAAATATACAGTACCTCCTTTGTCGGGTTCCATGCCGGTATTTGGCACCAGCAGGCTTCTCTGACACACCAGCGGTAAAAATGGGAAGGGTTCCCGTGTAGATTTCCAGCAGCAGACTTTATTCCATGCTGAAAATCATTGACAAAAGCCTTGAATAGGGGGAAAGCCCAAGACTTCATCCAGGAGTGGGGAAGAGCATTCTAGGCAGTGGGGCGGGACATAGGCGGGGCCCCGGCACACAAGGGGAAAAGGGGCAGGGAACCAACGGGCCAGCCAGGGAAACAGAACCGAGGCATTCAATGGCTTCCACACTCCTTAATAACTTTCTTATACAGAAAATATAGACTAGACTGTGCTAGTAAAGGGGACAGTGCTGTTGTGTTGTGCATGCCAACTGTTCTCAACTTGCAAAAGAGGTGACCAAGGTTACCCAACAGATTTATATAAAGCATAATTTTGAATAGATTTTCACTACCCAAAAACTAGTCTTTCCAGAAAACATGACTGATTTGTTTTCACTGATTAGTTACTGTGTGAATAATATCTTATCTGCTTTTACTGTGCTCCCACTATATTGGGGTGGGGTGAGGGGTCAGAAGGGGATGCTTGCCTTAGCTGCTGTGATAGCTCTTTTTAAGCGAATATCTGACTTTATTCAGAATTTCTTGTTGTCTTCAGTCTGTTACTAGTTTATGTGAAGAGCAGTATCAAGCCATTGCAGTTGGTCTCTTCCACACCTGATCCTCCACCTGCAAGGTAGCCTGAATCATTTGGCTAAGATCAGCCTTCCTGAAATCAGGAACAATTCCACTGCAGGTTACCAAGTGACACCCTCAATTTTTCTTTCTCCTCCATATTGAGAAGCCTCTTAGCAAGGTCTTGGGTAGGCTGATGTTACAAACATACAGAAACAACCACTGAACCAGTAAACCTCCACATCTGACTGAGGATAAGTACCCTTTGCACTGGGAGGTGTGACTTCAGCTTCAAGGCAACTAGCTCAGATGCCCAATAAGCACATAGCTGGGATCACAAGTGGTGTGGGGCAGGCTGTCCATTTGGAAAAATTTCTGACCAGGTCTCTACCACCTTCAATGAACTTGATACCACTGCTAAAGTTAGCTAGCATGTAATCGCACAAAAGGCAATCATTCTTTTATCTGTATTTACATGGCAACTGGAATGAAAGTGTTACTTATTTTTATTCCTGTCTTCTTTGATACCTCAAGTCATGAAGTCTTACATTCTCACAAACTACCCCCAGCTTGACAATTCTCAAGCAGCAGAAAGATAAAAGGCACACTTGAGTTGGCATTTCTGTTATGCTTATCAAGTGGGAGTTCACTAGACATAGTTTACTCATGAGAATACCTGGGATCATTTAGCACTACGATAAAAAAGAGTGACAATCTCAACACTGTTGTCAGCATCTGGTCTTCATAAAGTGTCTATACTGTATCTTCCACCAGTGGCAAAACACTACATCTTCTTTTTTCCTCTGGTTCCTTTTCTTGCCTAACAACTGCATAACATTTTTGAGGGTTGTTTTCCTCTAGAAAACAGAAAATCTTCAAAACTAATAGCTCTTTAGACTGTGTACTCTCTTTTTTTTTTTTTTTTTTTTTTAATATTGCATAGCACTAATCCCTGCCTGAGGTATTTTTCATTACAACAGTAAAAGACTAATATAGAACTTTGTGAAGTTAAGTCAGATGTGGTGAGTCCCTGACTCATATCTTGAAAACAATACTGTGAATTTTAATATCCATCCTTAGTTATGAATTTTCATGGCAGAGGACTGAGTTCTGTATATTATTACAAAACATTTGCAAGGAGAGTTAATAGCTTACATTAAGCCAATGATACACTTGCACAAAGAAAGACAAACAAGTTCTGAACTTATAAACCTTTATCCAGTTCTAAAAAACCACTGCTTGTATTTGTTGTAAACATTGTTGGTAGAATTGTGCAATATTCTGCAATAGTTCTGAAGACTGCTTGTGGTTTTATATGTTGCCCTTTGTTTTTTTTTTTTTGTAATTCAGACTGATTCTAACTTATTGGGTGGCTTGAAATAGAGACGATAACTGAAAAGGAAAATATACTGCTTTTAAACTGTTATGGAATACTTCTTCCAGCACTGACATATTCACTTCACACATTGTATATAAAATATCATTTATTTTTACAGACTCTTCCTCAAATTTTTACATTAGTGTAGTCTCTTCTAAGTGCCTTTTATATATTTGTTGCATCTCATCATGTGTCTTCCCTCAACAGATGGTGTTGTTGAATGCACAGCCAACATTTTTTAGCACCTGTGAGAATGGGAAAAAAACATACTGTCCCAAGATATCCATAACCCACACACAAAGAACCAGTATATTAAATGAAATGAATACAGATATCTCTTTGGTTTTAAATCAAGAATTCATTCTATGAGATTTTGAACCAAGGTTATCACTTACAAAAATCCGTGACTGAGTCTGTGAAATGATCCTGCCAGACACTGATAATGGGTTAGCTTAATGAGGAAAATGATGGTGTGAGCAAACATGCCCATTTCTTTCTTGCAGAGAAGTAGGGACATAGACATGGTGATCTGTTTTGTCTTGGTTGACATGTGACATGTCATTAAGCTGTGGTAACTTAGTTACTTTCAATTATTTGCCCATAAAGTTCATACAGATGCAGCTTGCTTTAGAGAAAAACAGGACCTAATCAACCAAGTGTCCGCAGGAGAATTCACTTCTCTAGGCTCCCCTTATACAGATAAAACCCAATGAAATCAGTCTACATAGGCAAGTTTTGTAGAATTGTAACCAGAAAAAAGCCCTGAAATGTTTACAATGCATCTAGTTTTATGGCTAAATTTTCACCGGCTCCAGCCTGAAAAGAAGCAATAAAGCCTACAGGTTGGCTATTATTATTGTTCTCTATTATCAAGAGCATAAACAAAGGTCATTCATTGTACAAGCGGTTTTGTCTCAGTCATTCTATGTGTTCACTGTTATTAAACTTTTCAATGCATATGTGCAAAACTGGAGAACTATTTTTTTAAAAAGTAATTTTAATACAAGCACTGAATAAACAACCTTGAATTTTGAGTTTGCTTTTTGAAAAGTGTGAAAGCACCACATAACATCTGCAACGTATTTATCCATGCAGAACTAAAAGATTGTTCCTTTTAGGTACTTAAGAGACTAGTACAGTCAGTCCAGAATGTGTAGGTAGTAATGGAATAACGACGTGATTTTTCTCTTTTTAAGGCAAGGCATGAGTTTAGAGCAAAGGTATGTACATAATCCTATCAAATGTTGCTTTTAAAGAGGCCAAATTCCACTATGCAAAATCCTCAGATATCTTCAGCATTTTTCTCTTAAGGTCACCTTGATAAACCATTGACATGTAAAGTGATTAGTGCTAGTGATTTGCTTTTACTGATTGCTGTGTAATTTTTAATCAACACTTCATTGTTGTATAAAACTTACAATCTGATTTGGACACTTTCTCATTCTACTTCACAGAATTCACTGGGGTTTATTGCTGTAAGGGAAACTGAGATTAAAACAGATTTTTCAGTGAGGAACACTATGAATATTTTTTCTGTTTTGAGCAGAAATACCATGTTTACTGCTTAGACACACAGCCACCAGACTGACGAAGGTGATATAAAAATTTGCTTGAAAGTAACGCTGCCAGAGCGTGGCT
>VZTH01003268.1:1233136-1252901 GCA_013397815.1 Aleadryas rufinucha | reverse complement strand
TGTACAATTAACAACCAACAATTGACAGACGTGATTAACATAACATATGCAACTAATCCTCGTCACAGGTGGGACAAAATAATTATGCAAAAGATCAACCGTGATGTTTATATATGACAGCTAACCTGTTGCATTCAGTGCAGATGAATGTATAGAGCTGGGCACTAACTTTGACTAAAGCATGAGAAATAGGAAGGATATGTAAAAAATACCCATGATTATGCATGAATTACACATATGAAAAATTATGGTAATGCAAGTCTATCCGTCAAGAAAATAGCCTATGGAAACTGTAGCCTGCAGCCCTCTTCTTCCCCATGAGTGACAGGAACCATTTCGTAAACACTCACTATATTGACTGCCTATAGAGATACTCTTCAGATTCATGCTCCCATTAAATGGCCTAAAAATTTTGTGAAGGAAGTACAGGGAATGTACTTTACTACTGAATTACTTTGGCATGAAGGATCTCTCTGTAACAAGGAATAAAGTCTTTTACGTAAGACAGAGAGCTTTCCAGGAAGCAGAGTCAATGCTGAGGACATCATCTGAACAACTCCATGTGTTTGACAAGCTCCTTAATCCACTTCCATTAGTAAAAAGAAAAAATGAAAAAATAAAATAAAGTACAGAGTCTCTAACTCTCCATAAATGTCCATGTACAGGAAGAGAAAGCAAAACTGGAAATAACACGAGAGTCTTGTTACCTTCTGTCCCTTCAGAAAAATTCTATTGAAAGCATTCAGCTACAGTGGTGTGTAGCATGTAAGAGCTTGAACAGAATTTAAAAGAGTATCTATTAGTGAATGACATACAAAATAAAAGAAAAAAGTATGGCCTTTCAGCCTCTAGGTCCCCAGGTCGAGTCCAGCTCTCACAAGCAGTGATGGAGGTCATTGTCATTTGAGGGCTTCATGGTCAATATGACATTGGCTTCTGAGCCATGAGTTGCAACATTAGAACTCTTGTTCCTCACCAGGAGATGAAGACGTGACATTGCTTCTGCAATCCTTTGCTCATTTAAATTCAAATCACATTAATATTTGAGGATAATAATTATCCTGGTAAATGCATGTACATCTTGAATGCTGCACTACCTTCCATATTATGAGCATTATTGCTAAACAAGGGCAGAGTAAAAATGCATATCACTTAACAACTTCTTTTCATTGGTGCAAACAGTCATGTAAGATACAAACTAGTGGAGAATCAGACCATGCCTGTAATAAAAATTCTCAATCAATTGAAAGAATTCTGGTACATTTACTTTTAATAAAAAACTTGCCTGCCATCTTTCTGCATTGTCCAGAAAATTCTTCCCCAAAAGAACTAGAAGGGTATGGGCAAATAATGCTCCCTTTTGAGAGGAACAGTCTTAAAATACTTACTCATTTTTGCTTGGTATTCCCTCCTACCCAAGGGATTTTATACCATGGAGTATTTTAACAAGGATTATGAATGTATGTGAAGAGGGATTTTTTTTTTTAACAGAGACCAAGTGAACAAAGGCTATACTTTCTTTCTAAAATTAAACTGTCCTCAACTACCTACAATCAGGATTACTATTGCAATACTGGGATGAATCAATCCATCTTCCCTCTGACAATGACCTTTTCTATAGTGTTTTATGCTGCAAAATTTTAGCAGCATAAAACACTTGATAGACACTTTCCCTTACAACAGTTTTCTTGGCACTGGTTTCCATCCTCCTACCCCCATATTTTGAAATGTGTTTAGCAATTTATTCTTGAATCCATCTGTGTCAATGCTTAAATATGGATTTTAGTTGTGAGTAAAAAGCATTATGGTCAGAGTCAACTTTAAATTTTCCCAGTGCAACTACATTTTATCTACAGCAGGATAGGTGTGAGGGGGGAAATGGAGGCAGATAATTTTTACTGAAAGAAAGTTTCATTTTGTAAATGACGGAATTCACACAGTCTAAAATGAAGGCTTGAAAGCTGGGATATACAAGCTTGAAGACTGAACCCAAATCCTCTCGCAGAATCCATCAGGTACCTCAGCACACTGATCAGTTTTACCACAAGTCAGTTTGGACATTTACAGGCTCCTAAAGTACACTGCTGCGACGGTGGTCAGAAACAGCAAAGAGGAGTCAGAAGTCTGGCCCCTTGAGGAGGTTTGAAGATATGTTGCCTACTTTCTGTGGTAGACAAAGCATCAAAGCACCTTGTAAGAAACTCTGCATCCTTTCAGCCACCCTGGAGGTGATATTATTAAGCTCCAGTGGGATAAATCCAATAAGAATCTGCTCAGCAACGTGAGTAAGGGCTCCATAATTCTGCCCTACATGTTTGTTTCTGGAAGCCATTTTTTTTAATCTGTTTGTAGATGAGGAAATTAAATGCTAAATTTCACATCCTCCCCCACTCAGATTGCAAGGTTCATCTAATGCACATTTATGCAGAGTCTGATTCCCCTGCTAAGTGTTTCTATTCTCCACCCAATTTGGCAGCTAGTGAACAGTGCACAAAATAAATTTAATTGATTTGTACAGGTATTAAAACAGATTATCATCTACACAGTTTTGGAAAGCAGACACTGTGTGTCAGCAGACACTATGTGTTAGCCAAATAGATGATGCAAACTATAATGATTTACAAAGGGTTTCAGAGAGCTGGGTATTAGCAGACAGTAGATCATATTAGACAGTGAAAGAATTTCACATTTATCCATCAAATGACAAAGAAGATCCAAACTTAATCATGAGATGATTTATATATCCAGGAATAATTGATTTAAAACATCAGTGTGGATATTAGGAATCAAATTTTCATACAAGGCTCTTGATTTACCTGTGCCTGCAAACCACATGCATGATGGAATGCACCCATTTCCAGTGCAGGCCAGAAGTTTCCATCCAGGCACTGACTGCAAATAAACACCTCACCCAGAACACAGAACTGAGCATACACATGCAGCACCAGCTAGATATCTCTGCTGAAAATCCATGGCTGCCCACCTTCTGGAGGAAAATATTGACATACTGACACATGGCTGACAAATATGCAACGCAAATATCACCAAATCTCTGCTTCCAGGATTCAATTAATAAAGGAGAACTCTAGGAAGGCACATCAGCAGTCATTGCCTCTCTTGGAAAGGAAAGTTGTTGTCCAGAATATTTGGGAATACTGTTACCTGCTTTGGTGCCCCCCTTTGCTGTGTCTGCTCATGGTCTGGTGTGACACGGGGATGTCAGGATGCCTGTCAGAATGTGCCACCACTGACTCAACTGCAGCAATGAGCAGTGGTGGATGCCCAGGGATGAGCATAAAACCATGACGTGAATACAGCAATCTCAGTGCCATATCCACAGAGACTGTTGTTACTTTACAATACATGAAATTGTGGAATAAAAATGAAAACCCTTGCCTGAAGAAAAAGGAAGCAAGCTGTGGAGTTGTCATGTAAGAAGACACCCTTTTGTGCATGTAAGGAGAGGTTGTTTTTCCAAGGGCACAGGATGCTTTTACACAATCAGGACTATAGAACTTGCAAAAGAAATTGTATAGCAGGTTCTTGAATCAAACATCTATGACAGCTGAATTAAAACACTAGTTAATGGAGTTAGGTCTGAGATTTGAAATTTGTTTCTTTTTGTTCTACAACCCAGGAGACTATTCTCTTTTTTTAATACCTCCCCAGTGTATGAAATCACTGTAGTGTCCTTTACACTGCTTCAAGAATTACAAAGGCTGGAAAAATACTTTTCTTGGATAATAAACTCATAGCTGGCCTGAATTTTTCCCCTTCTACACTGAAAATACAATCAGACTGCTCTCCTTATCCAGCAATGACCAGTGCACAGCTCTGACCAGAATCCTGTTGTTTCAGCTGGTTTTGAAAGACGTCTTTTAAGAACAAGGTAAATTCCAAGGAAATGCTCTCCTCTGAGTCTGATGTGATTGCACAATTACAGACATTGTAACTTCTAGGCTTTGATCCAGAAAAATACATAAGTGTCTGACTTCAAGGGGGATTTTCATACACTTAATGTTAGTTGCTCACACACTTCATTGCACAGAAGTCTGAGCACAATGTGTTAGCAGTAATTATTGTTCTCTGAAAACACGTGAAAAGCATTCAGGAAAGGTTGAGTTTAGTGTTCAAGTGTTGAATAATCTAAAAGTTTATGATATCATATAATAAAATCAGAAAGCAAAAAAAAGAAAACACTTCCTGGCAACACTCTGAAATATATGAATCAATTCTAGAAAGGTACCAGAATTTATTTCATAGTTATAGAATGGATTTGATAGCTACACAGAATTTTCCATCACTGAAAACCTCAAAGGACTTTATAAACCAGGACTGAATTTTATCTCCTGGTTAGAGGATATATACAGCTGCTGTCTTCAAAACTCTAATCCAATTTCTTACAAGCATCTCTTTGGAACAAAAGTCAGTCACTGCTTCTGCAAAGTATCATCTGAAGCATTATGTGCAGGTCCAGTGAGGTCCCCTCCCATCCTCTGGCCTAAGCTTCCTACCTGCATATTACTTTCTACATGTTTCCTTCTTAGTTAGTGAAATAAAGGAAACCTGATCAAATTTCAAAGGGTGAAATACTGAATGTATGAATAAAAAGAATACAATTAAGATTGATCGCAGTAGGCTCAGACTTTATCCAGAGAGGTTAGTGGTATTAGTTTTAAAAATTAGTGAAGTAACAATGATTAAAAAATCTTGTCAAATAAAATCTTACAGTGAAACTAAACATTTCCACTGAAACTGGAAAATAACATATTCATATCTAGTACCTCAATTGTGAAAACAATATCATATAACCTTCAGTGGCTCCAGTTTTAAAGGTGACCCATTTTTATGCTACTATAATTTTTTCAGGCAACAGTTATTTCCACAGTAGCCTTGCCTCTGTGGGCAGAGAGGTTGGTACTTTTAAAATGGCTAAAGTGCAAGTATAGCTTTGTCAGGAAAATGTAATTACATCAAACACAGACCTGATCCAGCCTAATGATGATAAAACCACGACTGAAATGCACGTTCCTTTCTTTCTGGGAATTCTAAAACCCTCTGAGGTGTTGCTGCAGGTAAATATGTCTTAGAGGCTTTTCTGTTTCATTGTTCACCCACCTATTTGCCATTACTGAAGGAGGATGTCATGAGAGAGAATTTGAAGTATTTTTTGGACACTGGGCAACACAGACTGCTCTGATTTTATTTTTCTGAAGTTACTTGGCACTGTGGATCTCTAAATAAATATAAAGTCATTCACAATCAAACAGGCAAGAAAGAAATGACAAGTGTTTTGACAGTGCTCAAAATACTTTGAGGTATTTTTAGCATATTTCTGAGTTGTATTAGCTTAACCTGTAATAGAATATAAATGAGCCCATATGGCAGAGATGTAATTATGTTCCATGTGAGAAATCCCTGTGGTAGGTTTGGGGGAAAAAAACTCACTACATGTGCCTTCTGGAGGGCACGATTTACACATGATTACCTACTCATTTGCATTGAGGAGAATATGAACTAACACAATGCTAACAACACAGTAATGAAAAGGGCAAGCAAAGACTCCAGATCCCTGGGGGTGCTGATCCCTCTGACTGACATCCAGTTAGGAGCAGGGAATTCGTCCCTTTAGGGAGTACATTTTATGAAGCGATCTTTGATTATGTGGGCACAGTAATCACGAGTCTTAATTATTATTACTGTGAGAGAATGGGCTACAAATCTCCAGGGAATGTCTCTGTCACAGATACTTTGCCAGCAAATGCTGAAAATTAGTGTTTTCCCAAGGATCATTTTCATTCCAACCTGATATTTAGCTGAAGTTTCTTTGACTACTAGTCATGAAACATTAAATATAGATTAGAGGCAGAGAGATGTTGAAAGTTAAAATTCACCGGAGGTGCACACCCGTGCACTTGAGAGACAGCCCCAAATGTTGTCCAGATGTTGTAGCAACAAGGCTGAGGGTTCCCAAGCTGCAGCACAGCCACAACAGAGGAGAAAGTGGATGTTTAGAATTCCACTGGCCTTCTGTTTAGTTTACTTGTAGTGTATTAATTTAGCAGAAAGTCCTAACAGCCTGTTAGCAGTAGATGTTACCAAGTGTACACTCTCCTGAAAGAATGAAGAAATTCTTTTATAGCAATAAAGGGAGAAATTCAAAGCATGTAATTGATTTTCCACATTTTCAAACTGTGATAAGACTAAGCTTTAGCAGCAGAAACATATGTTTGCAGTTTTGTCAATGTTCTCCAACGAATTGAAAAAAAATAGGAACCTCTAAGTTATTGGTTAGATCATTAACATGCACTGGGCATTTCGGTGGCTATTGAAGCATTTGCCAAGAGCATGTCATCTTCTGAACAGACTCAGAGGTAGTAGGGATTGCTTTTTGCCACAGTACATGTTTTTGTGATTATCTAAAATCATTCTTTTCCATTAGGAACACCACAGAAGAACATCAAGGCTTTTTTAACTAGCTGTTGTCACGTTTGTGTGCTGTCCTTACATCCTTTTCAGTCCGGAGGGGCAGAGTGGCAGCAGGGCAGGGCTCATTTCTGCTCACCCCTGCAGCGTTCCCAACTAACTGCAGCTTCTGACAGCCAGGCTGCTGCCCCTAGTCTTCACACCAGTAGTTAGGGTGCTCTCTGGGCCTCTCCATGAACATCCCTGGTGATGCCCACCAGAGGAACTCAGAGCAGAACCATCCAAACAAGTTTTCAGAAAGGTTTTTGGGTTCTCCTGACACCAGAAAGAAGACAGCACAGAGTGCAAAAACTAACCTAAAAGAGGTCACCTACTAATGCTTGGAAAACAGCTCACCTACCTGTCCTCAGAAACTTCTCAGTTTCAGACTTCTTCGCATCTTGCATTATGAGAAACTTCAGGTGCTTAGCAGTTTGTGAAAAGAGAGGACACATCCTCAGCATAACCTACTTATCAGGATATACAAGGGAGATACAGAAAATTTGAGTCCTATTTCTACTCTGTTGGCCTTAGAGCAGATACGTGGACCCAAAACTGAAGTCCACTTGGCATGCTAAGCCTGAACTGCAGACAGATTCTCACTGCATTTCAATGAATACTTGTGGAGAATGATACAGGCTGAGATGGTGACACTCATCAGCACCCACCGGAGAATAGCAAAGTTTCCAGTAACTGAGGTAATTGTGGTAGAGAAAAGAACAGAGGTTCATGTCCCCACATGTCATTTGCCTCAATTCTTTTGTTGGAAGACTTGCCAAAGTGAGAAGGAAACAGCTTGGAGGAATGCCTGCCCACATCCAGCGGGGAAGAGGGTGTTTGCAGCACGGGGGTAAGGAAACCATCTTCTGGCATGGTGAGGAGTTGGCAAGACTGACTGAGAATCAAACAGGGCAACAGTAGGGCAGGGGGGAAAAAAGCCCTCCAAGACTAGAAGCAAGCTTATTCATGTTTGCTCCCTCAGAACAGCACAGAGCATCCCCCACAGAGGATGACTTCATAGCTTTGAAACTAGGTAAGCAAGCTTCGGAAATAGGGACGCAAGACCCTTTAAACTGAAGTCAAAAGGTTTGAATTTGGGAGACAATGGGAGTAACTATCAGAGTTTATCACCATCTCATTACCATTAGGTTTCGAGTAGCAGCAGGTGATGATCTTGTACGGCTTTTTCATGTGCAAACATGGGCAGCAGAGATCAGCATCTGAACTGAGGCAGGTGCTGTGGTTATGGCCTGGAGATGGAGGAAAGGGGACAGTAGAGGCAAAGAGCCTCTCTGGGCCTGCACAGGAGGGATGGTTCTTCTGGACCAGGGGCATCCACTACTGTACACCACTGTGGATGATGCATTTGGAGTGCCATGCCCTTCTATCACAAAGAGGGTTTTTAGAACACCTGAAGTGTGTTGAATGGCTGAGCAACATGCTTGCTGCTCCCTCTGCCAAAGGAACCAGAATATTTGTAGAGCCACAAGGCTTTTCTTCTACAAAGCAATAAAAGCATAAGGGCAAAATATGGGTGAACTCATTCTCTTATTTTATATGACAGCATGGAAGAAACAGAAAACCAAACAAAATCCCCAATGGTTGCTCTGTCCCATCCCTCCTCCATGTCTCCTCCTTTTCAAAAGCTGTTCACAGGGAAAAGAAGAAGGAATGTGGTTACCTTCCTGGGGGCTTAGTGTAGGTGTTTGCAGTGACCTCCATGGGCACTGCTGTTTACATGAATACATTATCAGTGGCTGCACACACCAGCTCTGCTCCAGATCTTTGCAAATACTTGTGCAAGGTGCAAATAGAAATACCATGGGCCATGCAAGGCTTCCCTTACAGAGATGATGGGAGTTGAGGGTACTCAGCTACAAATATAACCAAACCCTTCTCAGCTATTTCTAGTTTCTACTCTCAATTTGCACTCAAGAACTCTAAACAAACAGAGCTCTCAAGCAACAACAGGGCTCAACAGACAGCAGCTTATTTTGACTGCTTCCTAGACTACTTGTTTTGTTTTTTCTTGCTGTAGTTTGGAATATAATTTTTTAAAAAAGAGGAAGAAAAAAGGGAAAAGGTACAGGAACCACGTGTGCTTCCCTGCAAATGCTGCTCATGTAATTCTCTTTGAAGCGTGCAGCAAAACTCCTTTGTAGGTTAATGAGAACAGGATCAGGCCCTCCACAGTGAACTTGTGCTGAGAGCAGATAAGATCTTGAATCATTCAGAGCCAAGCATGTTATTTGTGCAACATGGGCAGGCTGAGTCAATCCCTGAATATTTTTAATGGGTGTCAACATGAAGTCTTAATTCCACAAGTTATTTTGTTTTGCAGTTTGCCTGTGCCTACTCTCCAGGCTGCCTTCACAAATGGTACACATCCCCTTGCTAGTTGTGACAGAAAAGCTATTTCCAGAATTGCTGCAGGAAAACAACACTTCTGAGAAAGTATAAAATGGGACTTTTACAAAGAAATAGAAAACCAAATGATAGTAGAAATACCTGCTAGACATTCAGATTGTCAGCACACACAGAAGTAAAAGTAGCCCCATTTCAAACAGATTCTTACCCCTTTTTTTTTTAAGGACCCTAAAATGAAAAAAAGCATTTGGTAACTGATCATTTTTGAGAAACTAATCTCTTTTTTTTTACAAAACAGAGGACTGAGGTGCTGAAGTCTCAGATGCTTAGATAATGTCTGCCCCTGGATATTACCTATATAAGCTTAGTAAATAGGATCAGAAAAACACTGAAAACATTTTGAATTCTGATGAAACTAACTAAGCACTATGAACAACTTTTGGATGAGAAATCTTTATTTTTGACTTTCCCTTTTTCCGTTCCCAGGATCTCCATGCTCTTCCTAATGCATCTTCAAGCCAAGATGAAATTACAGCCCTCATGAGGCCAATGGGAGGCTCACAGTTGCCTGTTGCCTGCAGCAGAGCTGGGATTTTACTCTTACTGTAAAGATAGCTTAAGAAACACTGGGCCCAGCTGCCCACTTCTATTGAAAGAGTCAGCTGGAAACATAGCAAAGCCTACCACACAATTTCCTTTTCATTTTCCCCTGTAGGGAGATTTTTAATCTTGGAGTGGAAAACATGATCCAGGCAAACCTGTGGAAACCTTGTGGTTGCCATCCAGAGAGAACTGGCTCTGGCTGGGCTCCTCACCTTGCCCTGCTCCCCATCCCACCATCGCCTAAGTCCCAGGTTTGCAGCCCACTCTGCTTGTGCCTCTTCCATGATGCAACAAAGAGGGTTTGTCTTGTTTGGATTCTGAAATACCCAGACAAGCTGTTTCCCCGCCTCCATCTTCCGTGACTCTGCGGCATGTGCTGGAGGACCTGCCCATGGTTTCTGCATGCTCTGCAAAGCCATCCCCTTCCCACATCTGAGTTATGGTGGTCTTCAGCTACCCTTGGCAAGAGAGGCATAAATCCTGCACTGCTACAAGTTCCCAGTTCATCATCTCAAACCTGGCCTGTGCAGACAACCATGTCCTAGTCTTCCCCCTTTGCAGTCCCTCCTCCTCCTCTTCCTCTTGCCTCTCCGACCTTTCCTTGCCTGCACATCACAGCTCGCTGCCTACCCAGGCCCTAATTTCCATCTCTCTCGCCCATGTCCTCATACCTGGGGACAGCAGCCCCAACACAACACCAAGGACTCCAGGCTTAGCAGTGCTCAGCACAGCACTCCCCATTTGCTGTCATATGTGGGCTGAGAGCTGGTATGCTTCACCACGCCAGAACTGCAAATCTTTGTGTCAGGAAGCAGAGATTGTGCTCAGACATCAAGTTAAGTCATCCCAGTTGCAACTCCTTACTGGAATTGGTCAGAATCCATTTTCTTACAACTGAGCACCATTAGCTTCTATTAATTTTGTTAACAGTGAAGTGCCCAATCCTACAAAATGTTAAACCTTTGAGGAGGTTGCTCAAATTTTCTTTCACTTCCCTCAGAATTAGAATAGCTATTTTCTTAATTAAGAAGTAAATAAATAAACTACTTGCAGTCTTTTAAGAGACAGCTTCATGCTAAGAAGAGACTAATTACCCTCCCCATTCACAGAAAATAAAATAGAAGCTTTCACCATTATAGAAAAATAAGTACTGAGAAGTTAACAAGAGCCATAGCAAAATCTGACTTTGTGATGAGCTGGTTTTCCTGCAATTTTTTCATTCATATAAATATTTTGAGAAACCCACCTTGAGGTTTTGTGTTGGCTTCTTTATTATTATTTCCTCTTTAGATGCAGTTGTAGATGAGTAGGCTATAAATGAAACACTCATTTTTCTGAAGGCAATCATAATGGTGTGTTGCAGCCTTTTCTTCTCAATTTCACATAGAATGAATTTACCACAATGTGTAGTAATATTTTAATTTGAAGAACTGGAAAATTCTTACCTGCCCACTCTGTACTGTTAGTATTAACTCAAGATCAGCTCCTTTGGGATATAGTCTTTGTGTTTGTATTTAACAGTGAAATGCCATTAATAAAGAAGCTGTCAAACACCTTGAGAGTTAGTCACTTTTCTGTCTGGATGACAATGATTTTGTGATCAACGTGATGAACACTGCACAGTCAGTTCTCAACAATAAATGGGATCCAACCAAGTTATATTCTGACAATGGTTGGAGCAAGGAAACTTCCAGAGGAGTTACCTGAGAGTAACGGGCAAGACAGCAGTAGAACAGGAGCCACTGTAGGTTGGCTGGGGATGTTGTAAAGGCACATACTGCCCATAACTTCCTCCATCAAATGCAGGGATTAAGAGCAGCCAGGATAGTCTCCACCCTAGGTAGGTGGGGCAAAAACAAAAGAGCCAGCGCACTGCTTGGGCAGCCAGGAAAATGAGCCAATTCAGCACAGCCTCAGCAGTGCTGCTGCCAGTAGGACATCCCGATATGGAGTTTGCAGGAAAGGGCCAACACTACCTCTGAGTGAGAGTGACAGACCAGTGCCCAGTGGAGCTACATGCACTGAACCAGGGGTGGGCAAGGTGCCAGGTGGGGGCTGGCATGTTCTTGTGTTGCTCAAATGGACTGCACAGTCCTGCGGCTGGCAGTCCTGCCCTTAGCTGCTGCAGTGTTCTGAGCCTGGAAGTGGAGCTCAAAGATACCAGTAACAAAGCAATAGTACTCAACCTGAATAAGACAATGTGACAAGTCACAGAGCATCATTGAGCCATAGTTTTAGTCTCAGGTAAACACAGCCAGTGAGACTAAATCACAGGGTGTAAAACAGTTATATGGGATCTGAATTATACAAACAAGTATGCAACAAAACACCATCAAGACGTCCCACCTGAGGGATACAGGACATTTTCATTTTTCTTGTGGTCTTTGTCATTAAGCTACCCCATAAATATTTCCAAATATGTGGTACAGCAAGTAATTAATATTAGCCATGACATACTAGAACTAGACAAAAATACCCTTCTCTCTCACCCAAGGGGATCCTGGTGATACCATAAGGAGGACAAATTCCACCTACTGTGCTGCACTTTTGACACAGGGTAGCACTCTATGTTAGCCTAGGATAACACCTTATTAAATGCTGCAGACATTTATAATGCATAATAATACAACCATCCAAATGACAGCTAATTGCAAATAAAAGTCTATTACTTCGGCACTTCTGAAGAAATTATTTCTAAGACAACCCATCAAAAATACTTTACATGGCGGCTGACAGAACCCTCCCAATGCAGCACGTTTACATCAGTTTAATGCTTAATGTGAAGTTTTCACCTTAGTGAAGCTCAGTTGTGCCCAATACTTTTTACACATTGCAACAAAGCCTTAGGATACAGGTAAAAGACAAGGCTTGTGGGGGTCTCACTTCATAAGAGGTCAGTAACTGAATGTGGGTCTGGGTCTTCATTAAGTGTTGTCTGAGTAGAAAACTAGAGTTTATTTACTCAGCCTCAAGATAAGCAACTTAATGCTGCTGATTTGAATGCAAACAAGGGCAAGACCTCATGCCTGGAAGACTCTCTGATGTGGTTACACTGGAAGTTTAGAATAAACACAGGTTGGGATCTGAAACACAGTTGTCATTGCCTACAAATTCAGCATGTTTTAAAGTATTTAAATTTTTAAAAAGCATTGTCTACAACTGAACTATCAAAGTGGTATTGCTTTTATCTGGAAGATGATACCGGCAATTACATATTGTTTATTAAGGTCTATTTTGCTAATTCACTGAAATCTCTCCCATATGACAGAAATTGCATTTGCTTCTCCATTTAGTGACCTCAAATGACAAAAGGTGCAGAATGAATTTAAGTTGGCATGTAAATGTAATTATGCCTTTCCTTTTTTCTTACAGGGCTTATCTAGTCTGCTTTAACACCATCACTGGGTGGTGATGGTGTTTTAACACCATTCAGAAATTAATATGGGGCTCATAATGCTTGCAATGTGTCCAGGATCTAATCCTGGCATGCTTAGTTTGTCCTTAAGAAGCTATTTCACATCTTAAAATCCTTGTAGACTTCTAAAAACTAAACTGTGAAAACCAAGGCCTCAGCTGTAATACAAGCCTTGCTTCCTAAACCTGCTAACCCATTTTTAAATTATGGTACTGCTATTTCAAAATTATCAGGAGCTTCAGAACAATGCATTTCTCTTTTATGCTGTAACACAGAAATAGCAAAGGGGTCAGTCCAAAGCAAGAAAAACAAAGTTCTCCTTCTCCAAATGAGCATGAATCATTGCCTAAGCCTTGCAGTTCAACTGATGAACAATAGAGGCAAGAGATTTACAAACATGAAAAACTCTCACAGCTATGGATGCAAGACCAACCCTCTCTTCTAATGGGACCAAGCACATTACAGACTTGCATTTCTGAATCAACATCTGAATTCAGAATCCATATGATCCATTGACTCCATGTTTGCTCAACATGCAGAGCAATGATGCTCTGGGTCAAGCAATGCAAACAGCAACCAATAAAATCCAGGAGAATTAAAAGGAGGGTGAGGCTGATATTCAGAACTGATTTTGCACAGTATTGCCAGTCGTGTAGTGCTGTCATTGGAAACATCTATCAAATAAAATGCAATTCCAGTGCCTGAGCACGAGGGTAAATTCATGATAAAAACAGAGATGTGCCTCAGTTTCCTTATTTCTATAGGTAAGCATTTAAATGCTTGACTAAGCACCTCTTCATCTGTCTTGAGTTTTGCTACCTGAAGCTCTTTCCAAGGCCATACAGCACTAGAGTGGAAGAGTTATGTCACACAAATGCAAACCTCTTGCAAGAATACTCTCAATAATTTTAAAGTATGTGTCATGCCAAACCGATGATTACTTTCTCTGGTAGCTTCAGGGTGCACACCTTTTCAAAAGCACTACAGTGTCAGTCTAGAAGTTGTCTCTTGTAACTGGTATTGGCAAAAGACTAATGAGATACCTGCCCAGAGACTACTTTGTAAAATACTCACCCTGTAAATAAACAGCAGTCTCTTCTCATACCTAATTATCATCCCTTTGAATAATACTTTTTTTAAAAAGCGCAAATGGATGGCAGCAGAAGGGTGGGCATCATCCACAGGGCAGAATTGAGCCCCACTAGATTTCAGTCTTGCCCCTCTGTTGAAAAAAACCAAAACCAAACACACACAAATATGTACATATACCAGAAATTTTGGGCATTACTATATGAACAAACCAGAAATCCTTCTCCTTCCCAATAGAATTTGTTATGGAAACAGCGTATAATTTCATTGCAATACCACAAATTTGCCACTACAATAGAGACTATTACTGTTACTGAAGGATGAACAGGAAATCAACATCCCCAGCTCTTCAGGCTACAGCCCTCTTCAGGAAAATGGTGATTCTGAGTGTCCCTTCATTTTAGGGTATAAATATATCCCATGAGAGAAAGCAAAGGTGCTGAGTATGGAATGCCTTAACAAGAACCTCAGCCCAACAAACTTTGTTATACCAGTTTCGTTCTTATATTAACCTTGTTAAGGACAAGAGGAGTCGTCAAAACTGCTTCTTTGTATTCTGATAGTTTCTACTTACTGTATATTGATACTTTCTCTGGTAACCACGGCACATCAGTTACCCAGACTATGTTGTAAAAACCCCCATCTAAACCCCCTGGAGCAACAAACAGATTTCTTTTTAACAGTAAACCATTACTGATGCCCCATGCAGAAGACATCTTTGCATCATATTAATAAAGCATCTGAAATACCATTATGTGTTGAGAAATAAAATACAAAAAGGTGGATGAGCCATACAGCACTGCAGCATTCAGTGATGATTGTAACCTTTGCAAATTACTGCCCTGCGAAGAGTCACAAAAATTAACAAACAAAAAAGCAGGGGGTGCTCCTTCAACAGATTCATGAACATACTGTGCTCTCTAGTATAATTTATTAAAATAACCAAGATTCAACATGGAGCTTCAGCTCTGAAAAGAAAATCTCCAATAAACGGAAGGGGATCCACATCTACTGCAAATCATGAACTGTAAATACTGACATTTTACTTCTTGTAGAAAAAAATCCATTATTCATTTCTGAGAAGTATTTTTAAAAACTGGTCTTCCCATCCCTAGAGATGAATACATCTCTGTTACAAATAAAGTGTTCTCCCAAGCATAAATAGATCACATACATTGTTGCAAGAAAAAAATCAGCCCAAACGGCTGAAATGTAATTATACAGTAACCAAAAAGAATTCCATTGCAACTGAAAGTGAATGGCTCATACTTCAGGTCATCAGCAGAGTGCTGACTAGCACAATTTTAACTGCTAAAATATCCCCCCAAAAAGGAAGAAAAAAAAACAACCTTGAAAAGATGTCCAAGTATCTGAGAAAGCAGGAATTATGTTTATGTAGAATAAATTTTAGAATAAGGAGAAAACCCTGCCCCCTTGTCTCACCTTAGAGAAATTCTATTAAGCTTCCCTTACTTCTCTATGGCTGTTTATGCATCATGGTTTGAAATAAGTAAACAAGCCAAAAATCACTTGTATCTGCCTCCAGATCTACAGAATGAAATGCTTTACTAGCTTATAATATTAAAAATCAAAAATCAAGTTTGATAATTAACCAGTCTTTCCTAATAAACCCACACTTACTGAATGGCACTTCAAACAATGAATTACACAAAAAAAAAAAAAGAAAAAAAAAATGTATTGTGTTGGAAGGTTAAAGAATGCGTGTCCTTTCCATAAAGCTGAAATGCTTCCATGAACATTTAACTCTGGATTAACCAAACACTCCAAATTCAGGAAAATAAAACTATTTTGCTCATTAAAACATTCAGGCAATATTGCAACATAGTTTGAGCATAATTTTAAACACTGAGAATTTTTTTTTTATTTTAATAGGAAAAGGAGAAGAAAGGCTAAGTTAAGAAAACCCTTTTCTGCAACCAAAAAAACCCCAAAAAAACCGCACAAACAAAAAAACCCCACCAAAGCCACCAAAAAAGAACTGGTGAGCTTCTTTCTTCTCCTGCCATATAGCAGATCTCTTCTTGGATTTCACACCACCGACCATACCCTGTCAGAGATCTTGAACAGTTTACATTACTTCTTTTGAAGGATTAATCTAGACCGGCCCAGAGATAAAAACCAAAATGCACAATGAATTCCTACACTGAATTCCAGCTTGTTACTGAGAACTCAGCATAAGAAAAGAAAAAAGGAATCCCATACATCTTGTAGTATATACACTGCTTTCATCAGTATGAATTAGAGGAATACGTAAAGGGACAAGATAGTTTTGTACAAAACCTCAATTTATTTCAGAGAAATTAAAAATATGGTATTTAATATATATAAATTTCTATTCCTCTATAAATATAGATGATCTTGTGATAATGAACAGAAATAAATGCATACCAAATTAAAATAATTTTGCATTTCAAGGTATGGTAGCCATAGATAATGTTTATGAACCTAAATACAGGCATTTGTAATATTTAAAAAAGTTTAAAACAATACAATTGGGAGAGAAGCATTCTGCTGTTTTTCATACAGAGGTCTACATATTCAAATGCATCTGTCAAAAGTTACAATTTCGTCTTTAACTTTTTTAATGTATTAGAAGCACCATCCCACACACTCAGGAGCACACAAGGTAGTAGATACACTGCACACATGGTATCTTATCCTTGCAGTATGCAATGTTATTTCTGTACCGAAAAAAGAGGAGAAAAAAGCAGAGGTTCTTTCAGATCTCACCAGAGTGCTTAAGCAATCTGGTTTTCTCTTTTCCTTTCCATTGTTTTTACTACTGGCAAAAATCATCACACCCTCATAATGTGTAATGAATTAAATCTCAATGAATTAAAATTCCGAGGAATGGCAATGGCTCCAATGTTTCCCATATGAAGAGCCGGTGTATGAATGTAACTAGGGGGCAGGGGGGAAACAAACAAAAGGCCCAAACTGAATGCTGCGTTTTATTCCGATGAAGCTCTTTTCACTGAGCCCGTATTTCCTGATCCTGCTGACCCCAGCCGGCAGCATCCCGGCGGGGAGGGACTGGGGCAGGCGGCGGTAGGAGCACCCGCGGGGCGCCCCCGGACTGGAAAGCAGGCTTAGAAAAAAACCACAGCAGCAGGAGGGAATTTCGGTGTATCTCTGTCGCCATCCACCCCCCGAGCCATCGGAGGTGCTACAGGTGCAGGCAGTGCTGAACCCCAACTCCTACACCGAACCGGGCCAACTGCTCCTCAGCCATGCGCGGCATGGCCAGACCCTGTAACCCCGGCCGCGGGCGGGCGGCGGCCGCCCTAGCCCCGGGCACTGCGAGGGGCTCTCCCTCCACAGAGAGGCCGGCCCGCCCCGAGCAGGGCTGTTGTTTGTACCCCAGAAAGGCCCGGCGGGGGTCAGCGGGGCCAGGACTCGGTGCAGCGCCGTCCCTGCGCCATGGCCGGACGGTTCTCCGTCCTCCCCGTACGGGGCCGGGCGGGGGTCCGTGCTCCCCAGACGGGGCCGGGGCCGGGACCCGGGCTCCTCCCTGTCCCCACCTCCACGTTACCGCGGGCGGGCCGAGGCCGCGGCCGGGACCCGGCCCGGGTCAGGAGGCGCCCCCGGCCGCAGCCCCGCTCCCGGCCCTGCTGCACATGCAGCTGAAATTCCAAGCCAAACCATTACAAAACCTGTGTGAGGGAGAAGAAGGGGGTTTGTTTTCGATTCTCTTACCGGCAGCTTTTCCCATCTTGCCCTACAAAATAAAAATTCAAAGCCTTTTTTTCTTTAAATTAAAAAAAAGGGCGGGGCGGGGGGGGAAGCGAGGAAGTAAAATCCGCAAACGGGTTAGAAATGTCCTAAATAATTAAAAAAGTGAGTTTTTTTGTAATTTAAATACAAATATACTTACAAAATCTTACAGAAGCTATTTACATCCCTCTCCCCCAACCTGACAGTGCGTTAAGCTCCTACAGGAGACAGCCCGAGCGGCACGAGGAGGGCAGAGCCCGGGGATCCCAGGCACTGGGGTCCCCCAGGCTCGTCCTCCGCTCCCCGCTGCCTGCGGAAGCTACTCGCAGTCCCAAAAGTTTGCCCAGGCTGGATAAGGAGGTGCTTCCCGAGGCAGAACCTCAGTCCTCCGCCTGCCCGCATCTCCCTAGCCTAGCAAGCAGGGGTCTCAGACGGTGGTCTCGCCCTGCTTGCTGTTGGTGAGCCTGGTGTAAAACTTCCTCCAGGAGTTCAGGGTTTTCCCAGACCAGATCCAGAAGCCCGAGGTGATGCCCACGATTAAGGTCATGAGATACTTGATCATGAAGACAGTGAAGTCGGGGCTCATGGGCGGGTGGTGGCCGCTGTGGTTGTTGGGGCAGGGAATGGCATAGCTCTTACAGCTCTGCGTGACCCAGCTCCTCTCCCACTGTTCCCTAAAAGCTTGCTCGTAAAAATAGCAGGCAATGACGATGGTGGCCGGCACCGTGTAGAGCACGCTGAAGATGCCTATCCTCACCATGAGCTTCTCCAGTTTTTCTGTCTTGGTGCCGTCATGCTTCATGATGGTCCGGATCCTGAAGAGGGACACAAAGCCAGCCAGCAGGAAAGAGGTGCCGATGAACAGGTAGACGAACAAGGGGGCCAGCACGAAGCCCCTCAGTGCATCCACGTTGTTGATGCCCACAAAGCAGACGCCGCTGAGGACGTCCCCATCCACTTGTCCCAGGGCAAGGATGGTGATGGTCTTGATGGCTGGCACGGCCCAGGCGGCCAGATGAAAGTACTGGGAGTTGGCCTCAATGGCCTCATGGCCCCACTTCATGCCAGCAGCAAGGAACCAGGTAAGTGAGAGGATGACCCACCAGATGGAGCTGGCCATGCCAAAGAAGTAGAGCATCATGAAGAGGATGGTGCAGCCCTCCCGCTTCGTGCCCTGCGCCACGGTGCGGGAACCGTCCTCGGCAAAGCGCTCGTTGCAGACCACCCTCTCCTCCAGGAGGAAGCCAGCGATGTAGGCCACGGCCACCGCCGTGTAGCAGCCTGAGAGGAAGATGATGGGCCGCTCGGGGTAGCTGAATCGCTTCATGTCCACCAAGTAGGTGAGGACGGTGAAGAGGGTGGAGGCACAGCAGAGCACGGACCAGATGCCGATCCAGGTGCGAGAGAAGCGCAGCTCCTCGGGCCCGAAGTACATGAGCCCGTAGAGGCGGCCGGGCTCGCAGGGCGCCCCGCAGTCCTTCTCTCCCAGGAAGCGGTAGTTCAGGTAGGANCCGCCGCCGGCGCCCCCGCGGTGCGGGTTGCTGGTCCAGCTCTCGGGGCGCAGGGCGGGCGTGGGGGTGCCGCGCTCGGAGGCGTTCTGCCCCACGCAGAGCTCGCCGGCTCCGTGCACCGGGAACTTTTCGCAGCGCAGCGTGTCGGGCCACTGGAAGCCGAACTTGTTCATGAGGGCCTCGCAGCCCTGGCGGGCCCGCTCCCAGAGGGAGCGGCAGGGGGGGACNGGAGCGGCAGGGTGGGATGGCCTGCTCCAGCACGGTGCACACCGGCGCGTACATGGAGCAGAGGAAGAACTTCAGCTCGGGCGAGCACTGCACCTTGACCAGCGGGTAGAACTGGTGCACCTCCAGCCCCGCGTCCTCCTGGTTGGTGTGGCCCAGCAGGTTGGGCATGATGGTCTGGTTGTAGGCGATGTCAGTGCACAGAGGGATGGAGATAGGCTGGCAGTAGCCGTGGTCAGGGATGGAGATACCCCGCTCGCCGTTGTACTGCGACGCCGGCAGCTGCCCCCCGGCTGGCAGCGCCGCCGCCCACAGCAGCACCAGCAGCAGCGGCAGCCGCGGGCACCGGCCGCTG
>VZTH01003268.1:946782-1233007 GCA_013397815.1 Aleadryas rufinucha | reverse complement strand
GCGCACAAAGGCTGCGGGGGCGGCGCTGGGGAAGGGGCCCCGCGCCGGGGGGGCGATGGCGGGGACAGGGCTATGCCGTGCCGGTCGGCAGCGCGCCGGCCCCGGCTATCCCGGGGGTGTTTTTGGATTCCCCGGTGATGACGATTGTTGAAGCCCTTGAGCGGCGCACCCGGACTGGACCGGGGCCCATCACCCTCGGTGCCCCCCGCCGCGCAAGCAGCCGGGCTAATACCGGGCGGGGAAATCGATGTTTGGCACATGGCAAAGGGCAGGGTTGGAGGAGGGATCCGCGCCACTGCCAGGACTGTGCTGCGGGGAGCAGTGCGCAGTCGGGGGCATCTCTGCAGGTCTGAAATGTGGGAGACACATTGCGGTCACTTGGGGCCCGGGCAGGAGTCGCGGCAGCGTGAAGGCAAAGACCGCGATGCAGCACATCGCATACACGGGGATGTTCGAGTGGCTAAAACTCGCCTGCCCCCAGAGACACTTTTAAGTAGCTCTCTACCGAGCTATTGCCAGTGTGTTACCTGCGCCTTCCTCCCATCGTGTCCACAGCAGCAGCCCGACATACGAAAATAATCCCAATACGGCTTTCCCGTTTCCCTTCCTCCCTCTGCTCAGTGGGCAACTCTTCCAGTGTAACTCACGTCGAATGCTGTGTGACTCGCAATACCTCCCGTCAGGTTTTTGAAATTCTTGCTATATTCTGGGGAGGGGGTGAATGGGCATACAGTGACCAGCAGTGGCCATTTTTGCATGTCTGAAGCCCCATTGCACAAACAGAATGGACGTCCTGTTGGCTCTCCCGAAATGTATAGTCCAGAAAAACGATGAAGGCTGAATGGGGGATTTACTGTACTCACTGGAATTGATTAAGAATAATAAAAGGTGCCCCTGGAGAGGAGAAGAACCCTCCCCTGTTCTCCAGACATTCAGTAATTAAGGCTCTCTGTCGTGTGTGCAAATGTTCATATTTGTCCGAAGGTTAATTCTGCCATTCTGAACCAGGCATGGAACTTCTCCCACCAGCTGTCTTCCTTCTCTGCAGCATGCTCCCACCCTTTCCGCTTTACACGTTAATTGAGCTCCAAAACTCCATTAGTAGTAAGACAACTCCACCATTTATTTCTAGCTGACAGAGGTGGCAAGGGTTAATAAAAGACATCCATATTTCTTGGATAGCTACAGATAAGATTTGGACCATGCTATTTAGGCCACTTTCTTTCTCCCAGCAGTACTGTCCCACATTCAAACTAATTAATAGCAAAATCTATGCTGTGTAACGACTGTAGGAATGGGATCATGTTAGAAATTGCACATCCTTAAAAATGTCGGTTGCTGATGTCCTCGTTTACTGAGGTTCATTGAGTTCTGTCAAGAACTCTCTTCTCAGAGGACCATAGTTCAAAAATGATGTGTACAAACAACTTTTTCCATCTTCTGTTGAAAAGTTTGATTCCTTGAATATTGTATTTATAGTTTTAAGCTACAGATTTTTCTCTTCAGATCTACATCAGTGATTAAAATTATTAACTTCTTTCTAGCACAAAACCTATTTATATTCAGCCCTAAATAGCAGTATTGTTTCTCTGTTCATCCTAAAAAGACTGAACACTGAATCTTTAGATCAGAACAAGTATTATACATGCTCTTTCTCATAGAAAATGAGTGTGAATTTCTGACTAGTCTTGGGAAGCCTCTTTGGCTTTCTGCCTGTCCTAGACCTGGGGACATGTCACACAATCCAGGAGAGGTAATTAAGATGCCTAAATGCATCATCAGTTGGTTGAAATTCTACCTACTGGGGTCTGCATTTGAAATATTAAGGAAACACTTCCCAAACTGAAAAACACTTGTCTCTAATAACCTAGAAGATTGTTCTAGGAGAAAGATCAGTGTATACAGGAAAGGTTTGTACATGTACATAATAGATCTTTTCAGACCAAGTAGTACAGAAGGAAAAACAGACACATTTCTGGATTAACAAGCTTTTTTTTTTTTTTTTTTTTCTTCTTCTGAAGCAGTAACTTTCTAAATGCAGTAATTAGCTAAAAGCTAAATGCAGCTTGAGAAAAACTACTTCAAGTTCAGATTTATCAGTAAGACCAGCTCAGAAAGAAAAAGTGGAAATGGGATGGGGGTGGTATTGTGGGGAGAAGAACCAGGGTTGGGAGCTGGTAAGTTCAGAAAAGTTCCCAGGGCTTGCTCATTTTAACTGTTTAA
Organism: Aleadryas rufinucha; assembly: GCA_013397815.1. Lineage (NCBI taxonomy): Eukaryota > Metazoa > Chordata > Aves > Passeriformes > Aleadryas > Aleadryas rufinucha. The sequence goes on along the minus strand of VZTH01003268.1, from coordinate 1,230,784 downwards.
TGATTTTTCACATAACAATCCTGTGTGGAAAGAATCTTCCCAGAAGCACTTGTCCTACATTTCAAACACCCCAAACCACAAAACTCATCATTAGAGCATAATCCTCTGTGGCCCAAAAAACCAGATCAGTTTAAACCGTGCCTGAGCAAGAAATGCAAGATGTGTTGATGCCCATCCACTACTGCAGCAATGAACAGCCCCCTGCTATCAAATCACCAGCATACCCTGGTCTGACATTTGATGTTCCAGGGCTGTACTTCATCCAGTGTACAGCTGCATTCCTTGTAGTTCTACTGCTGAAAACAACCACTCAGCTCCAGCATGAACTCCCAGAGGCCATCTTCATAGACCAAACAAACCACTGTGCTGTTTGTGAGAGAGTTTTTCTCACAAAACAGGCATTCTCCCTCTCCTTTCAGACCTGATCCTTAAGGGAAACTACAGAACTTGTCCCACAGAAGTGCACACGGGAACTAGGTTTCCTAACTCTGTCCAAAACCATGGACTCAGTAGAGATGCTGGTCTGAGAGTACATTATAATTTTCTTCTGCTTCCACACGCAGCACCCCCCCCGCTACTTACTCCTCTCCAAATCAAGAGACTGCAAGGTAATTGTCTCTCCTTTTCGTTTAGCTAATAAATGCTATTTTCTCCCATCATTAGTCAGAGGACACTGACTCCCATCAGTGTCCTCTCTATTCTAAAGCTACCATCTTCTTCCTTTCAGAGCTGGCTTAATTAATAAATACCTTGATAAATGGTAAGCAATTGCTCTTAACTGAAAGGTGACTCTAACCCATAGAAAAGCATGACCAAAAGTCTGTCTTATTTTTCCACCTATATGTCTTGGTCTAACAAAATACTCTACTTCTTCATGCAACCCCAGTACTGCACATCATATCCACGGGAGACTATTCATGTGTGTCTGCCTTGTTTAATGATTCCTTAGATATCCACCATAGGTGACAGTTGGAGAGGGGAGACTGGACAGGATGCCACCTTTACTCAGGTCAATATGACAGTAATAATGTTCTTATGAAGATACACAGTGCATTTCTTAAAGCACAGACACTCTTCTCCCTTGCCAGGGAAAGATAATCTTTCATTCTAAAAGAAACAAAAATTTGGGCATTAAATAATAATAAAAAGGAATTTCAGCTTTTACTTCAAAACAATATGCTGATGTTACTTGGTATAGTAGCCATTAGGAGAAATTAGGACTCTGGCAGGTAGGCAGAGCATGAGATTTGTCCTCTTACACTCTTTATATACCAATACTATCCTTAAGAGTGCTGGTATGTGCTCACTTTACTTGTTATGGGAGATGGGGAATTGTCTGAAAAAACCCCGAAGTTATGTAAATCTTTAATTTTGGAAAGAAACAAAGCAAAAAGTCGTCACATTATTTTCTTGTTTTCCTCTGTGTGACTGGCAGAAATAGGATAGAGTGAATGCTTCCATTCCACAGAACTTAAGGCAAACTTGTTTTCCTAGAGGAAATTATTCAGCTTTATCTCACAGACCTATGTTACATACAGAGAATCCAAATATAAGCACAAATGTGTATGTAGTAAGGCTAGTGAGCACTCACATGAATAAAATGTAAACCCAGATGATAAGTGTATGTCTGTCCATCAAATTAAAGGAAAAGTTACGCTTAAATAATTACATTTTTAGTTGATTCAAGGTTTCATTATTTAGATGTCAAATAAGGGGTTAAAAGTAAGATCATAATTCAGTGGGATAATTTAAAAGTTGATTTTTTTCTCATGTTGAGCATGCATCTTGGCTGATAAGAACAGTTAATAGTTTTTGTGTGCAGAGCAATTAGTTCTGGAAATTAGTATGGAAAGAAAGGATTTTTGAGATTTGGGTAGAGAGAGGGATTAAAATATGTAATCTGTAATGGGCAACAATGTGCATACTAAATTAATGAAGTTTCTTGGGAGTTTCCAGATGAGACAGTACAGGTTCACATCTCAGGTGGGTCTCATTTCTGCTCTGAGTACTGGCAGTACACATCATATCAAGTCCCCACAATGCATAGACAGGGATACTTGCTGAAGAATCACTACAAAGATTGCAAATGCAGTGAAATGAAGGAGAGACGACCACAGTGTCATACATCCCAAACTGTAAGATGAGATAAGGTACACCCTTACATTGCCATATTAAAACTACCATATATTTTGGGTGATAAAATCCTTAATCCAGATAACACACACTCGTTAAAGTAAGGTGTTTGACTCTAGAAGTTGACACTGAGGTCTACAAACCAAAATTCTGGAGAGAAAGTACCTGGACAAGACTCTCAAGCAGCTTTTACAGTTGCATAGTAAGATATTTTTCAGTTTGCAACATGCCAATGACATAGCCATCTGCCCCAGGGCCATGGGCATAGCGTCTCACAGACCTAGTCTTGCCAGAAGAACAAAATCCTTAAAATTTAAAAGCCTGCCATGGACATTTCTTGGAACATCTAGAAGACTCTTGGAAGGATGCCTGTGCCAACAAAAATAACAAACACATGCAGTGATTGGCAAAGAAAATCAGTAGGAGCTGAACACAAACCTTAGGGATAGTGCAGTCAGCAGCCAGAATACTTTCTGCAGCAAAGGGTCTCAAGGCTGTACAGCCAAGTGCTCAGAAAGTCACCTCGGTGCAGAAGCAGTTGTTATTAACAAGCATTTAACAAGATACCAAGTAATTCTCTGACCATCAGGTGGCCCAGGTCAGCTTACCCTCAAATTCATCCCATGTGCCTTTATATATGCCTTTAATTAATTGGCTGTACTACTTTGAAATTGTCAATTTAGGTTAAAAATTGTACTTTTATTTGTATTTGGGCAATGTGGGAACAAGAAAAATAGAATTTATTCCTGCTGAGTGATAGCTATTATAGCATGAATGTTCTGCCAGGTAGCATGGACTAGGAAAAAAGAGCAATTTTTGGCCAGCATTGGTGTAAGTCAGCCCCCCATTACAAGGATTTTATATGTTTTAAAGAGGCATGAGGAGAAGCGGTATGCACAGTCAAAGCAGACTACAAAGAGTCTCTTCCTCCCAATACCCACAGCATTTTTTCCTTAATGCTGTTTATTCAAGATAGATGGAGTATGTGGAGATTTGATTTGGTTTTCTTTTCTGTTCAGAAGAAATGTAGATGATCCCTCGCAAATTAAAGCCGTATGTTGCCTGCCTTCCTTGACATGTTCTGTGCTGGGGTGAGAGGCGCAGGGGCTGCAGCCTGGCTGCTGCTGCCAGAAGTTTTCCGGAGAACAAGAAAAAGTCACAACTCTTAAAAGGGCAATTGCAGATCACAGCTCATTTTGTTCAGAGAATGCGAACATTTTTACTCTCCTTTTATTTCCCCTTCTTGAGCAAGTTCTTCTACAGTTACATACAGTGCCTGAAAACACAGACTCTCTCTTGTTCTTCAAACACAGAGAGGCTGATTTAAGGGCCTAAGATGGCAATCCTTACTCCCAGGAGTAGACCTGCTGATTTCACAGATGCAAGGGAAAGGAGTAAAGCTTCATAAGGCTGTGATGCAAGGAGAAATTATGTGATGAGCTATTACTTCTGGCCTCACGCTGCTCTTGCTGTGCTTCAAGTACATTCCCTTTAAAGAAATGACTCTCCATTTCCACTGATGTAAATGAGATTCAGATCATATTTGCTGCATTACTATTTCAAGATACACAAATTGAAAAGGTGTGTGTGTGTGAGGTGGGGAGATAGAGTGGAAGAAAGTTGTTTTTCTATGTCTTTTAGGTGTGTGTATTTTCCATTAATGTTATTTAGAGAGTGAGCAGGATGAGATCAGAGCAGGAGTAATTCTCAGCCTGCATCTGCCTTTTTCAATGGAATGTGGCTTGGTCCATGTTAAAGGACAATCTTGACTTTCCCTTTAGAAGAAATCTTTTGGGCTTTTGCTTTTCTTTGTAAAGATAGCTTTAAATATTTAACCAGTGTAAACAAAGGCAGAATGCCCAGCAAGACTGAAAGGAATGTGCCACAAGGATCTGCTCGTAAGCACTTCTACCCTAGATACATTCTTCATCATATAGGAGGGGTCAGTTGTATTTTGAAATAAATTGGTTTTGGATATTTTAGGCTGTTTGTGTGAAAGGAATTGTCTTAAGGATAGACATGGAGTAGTGTTCTAGACCCTCCTGCAATTCTGCAGCTGACTTTTCTAGTTAGCATTTCCCCTACTCTTTGACCCTGGCTGCACAGCAACTGCTCAACAGTGTGGCACCCCGATATCCCACGTGGGTGCCAGATAAACCGTCCTTAGCCTATCCCACAGCCTTCAAGGAGGAGAAGAAGGAGCACTTCATAAAAATCTTGAAGTTCACAGTAGGGAATGTTACCTTCAGGATGATGAAATTTAATTTCCTATTGTCACAGGTAGTCATTCTGTATTGCTCAAGTATGCAACCACAACATTTAGCCCAACTGCAAATTGTTCAAGTCTCTCCTTCCCTAGTATCCTGGTCAGAACATTAACCTATCCCATGACAGTGGGTGCATCTGGACTGTGCTTCTGGATCTTGTGACGTCTCTGTTTTTATGGGTGACTAATAAGATTGCATCATTTTTACTGGATTTGAACTTATCTGTGGAAATCCACACATTTGCCATCTCCAGGGATGATTATTGTAATTCTATGTACTTTCATATGGTATTGCTGACATTAAGAAAAGTCTCTGAGGGCTCCCAGCACTGAAGACCAGGAGGACAAGCCGCATCACCTCAGTGTCCCAGGTTTTCTGTTCCCCTCAGCTGTCCATGCGCTGAATACAGAGCCTATAAATGTTTGCTTCCTTATCTTAAAGTGTCATACTAGCCTGATCCCAGTCATGTCAGGGATGGCTGGTCTCAGCAGCCACAGCCCACTACAGCTGTATCCCACTGCAGTAACACCTCAGCCTTGAGCCTGCTCAGCAGGAATGAGCCCATATCCAGGAGACACAGCTACTGCAACATCTGGCTGACTGAATCTGTAACATCCAGAAGATTCTGGCATGCTTATTTACTTCTGTATTTTCAGATGAAAACGACTCCTTTTCCCACTTTGACTCTCAGTGATAGTCACAAATAGTCGCACCATTGGAAACAAGATTTAGTTATGCCCATCCTTACATATTCTGCCTGGAAAGTGAGAGAGACAAGGACTTCATGATTATTCTTCAATTTTTGGAGCTCTTTAATTTGTGAGGAAGGACATGCATAAAAATATGAACACTGAATAGAAAGCATTAGGAAAGGATGGAAAGGGAAAAGATGGGATATCTAACTTCTGGCTCTTACGTGTTGTTATCAGTTAATGTTGAAATCATTCTTAAAACTCAGGAAGTACTTTGCTGATGGTGATTCTTTTGGGCATTGCTCCTCTGCCATTACAGCTAGACAGATATAGTCTAGCTATTAGGATGACTGTTAGTATTTCTGCAAAGCCATTGCCTTTTATATTTCTGTTCATATACTTTTTTACAGTTGTGTAGCTTCTTCTTTGAATACATCATGACTTTTTAAAAATGCAGACCGATTTGAATATTTACTTAAAAGTCTTCACTGGGCCTACACTTACATTCTTCCAAGTACATATGTGATGGCAATTCAGAGTTGGAAGACTGCGTCCTCCTTTTAGCAGAGAAGGGCTAGGAGCAGCTTATCCTAAACTTTGTCCACACTGCTGCCATAGCAAGCAAAAGCATTCACCAAACTGCTTTGGGAGGCACTTTTCCCTCCTTCTCACAAATAATGTATTTGTGACTTCATAGTGGCAGTCAGCCTGCCATAGAAATTAGGCTGCCATGAAACCACAGCCTTGAACTCACATCTCTGGGATATGTCACTTAGCATCGCTTGAACATTAAAAAAATGTGACAGAACCGTGTTCCCACATATTGTGTTCAGTAGCAGCAGGCTTTAATTGTGAGCCAATGTTGCACTCTGAGTACCAAGGACAGGCACTAATTGGTTTTTGCCATGCCTGCTATGCCATTTCTATTACTTTTTTTTTTAAATTCACAATGCATAGCACTAGGGATATGGGACTTAAAGGCTTGTCTTATTTGGGGGAAAAGAATGCCAATATTAAACTAATCCCTTGTGTAGACACTCATTTCAGTTTTAAAGTGCCTTTCATGGCATTAGCAAGTTGATTCCTTGCTGACATAAGCCTAATCAATATGAGGCACTCAGCCTGATATAAATTTATCTCCATGATGAGGTTGCACCAATTTTTCTATGTGCCTTTGAAAAACCATTTAGTTAAATCAGTTGTTTCTTCAAATTGGCAAGTTCTCACTCACTGAAGATTTGTAGTACAACAGTGTGGCCAGCTGAAAAATGAATCACTTCAGTAAAATGTAAAGAACTCTTTGCCTTTGTATGGTGCTACCCATTAGAGCTCTGAAAGCTGAAAATATCAATAAACAATTAGAGCAGCTTTGCATCTATGTTCTTAATCCCTGTTTTCTAAATGCAGGAACTTAAATGTAGAGAAATGAAATGTGTTTCCAAGGTCAAAAAAAGAGTATGTGGTAAAGTGGTTTCAGAAACAGACCAATGACTTTGAATATCCCTGTTCCCAGCATCCTTTAGACACCTTATATGTAAGAAGTGCTGGTACCTGTGCTTTCTGGTAATCAGTGCTTTAGAATCAGATTGCCACGGCTGGATGACGTATGCCAGAATAACTAGTCTGTAATCTCTCATTTGAGTTTTGTAAATAAAAGATCTGCCCTTGTAATTTTATCACCACCTTTCTAAATATTTATTTCTAACGGTATCCTCCTTTAGCTATAAACATAGACATTCTAATCTCAAATTCTGAGGCAAAAAGGATATTCTACCACTTGTTATGGCTACACCAAATATATTTTTTCAAAGGATAAACATTTCAAATCTTACACTGCAAGCAGAGCTTTTTAGGCTGGGAAGAGGACCACAATGACAGTATTGATGCAGTACTATCACCCATTTCTGGAAAAGTGGTTGTGGTCCAAACAATCACTCCATCTGCTCTGTGTTAAAACAAGGATATTAGTTTGAAGCCCTATAAGTGATGGGTCTGGTCACAAACAAAACCACACATTAGCTCTGTTGGAAAAAATATGACAATGTCAGGTCAGGTGAGCTTGAATCGATCTCCTCAGATCAGGCTGAGGTTCAGATGGAGCAAGTAATGCTATGGTATGACTGATTTACTGCATGTAAAATAGACCACAGCTGGTGTTTTCACCATGGAGTGCTTGCTCACTCTGTTGTTGAGTGATGCTACTAAAAGTTACTGAAACTTGAAACATAGTGAAAATGCTTTTTAAAGTCTGAAAAAAAATTTCCACCCTTTCTCCTATATCTCAGATTTATACCCTGAATTCTATTATCTGGAATTCAGTTATACCAATAATTTGCCAAAAGTGTGGATACTTACAACATGTTAAGCTACAAAGACCTTAGTTGTGCAGTACAAATGCTGTCTACAATTAAGGCAATTAAAAATAGAAGCTTGAGGCAGAAGCACTTTAAAAATATTTGCAGATTTATCAAAAGTATTTTTGTGCCCCTATTCCCAGAGTACCTGGGCACCTCAGCACCTCAAAATCTCTAATGTGCTTGTTCTAAAAGATAAAAGTACTGCTTTGTCTTTGTTTTGGAGAAGGCAATCTAAGGCAGAGAGAGATTAAAACGACCTGTTCAAAGTCAGGTAAGAAGTTTGATAGGAAAGAGAATTTAACCTAAAGCTGGCACACACATTCTTTTTTCATGAGGCCTGTTTTTCCTCCTTGGAAAGCTTTGGGGGGCTGTGAATCAGAGTTGTTTTAAGCCCCCTGAGGGAGGTGGTCCTACACCTTACCCACTCCTGTTGTTTCTCCCACAGCAGCACCTGCAGGGCAGTGGAGAGAAGCAGAGCAATGTGCTGGCCCAGCTGAAAGCTTACCAGCAAAGCCCACTGTAGTTCCAGTTACAGCAACTCCCTTCTTCAGCCTTGGCATGGCTGCAGGGATGCTACTACCAGCAGAGGGAAAAGGGAAGGAAGGCGTGAGCTGAAACACGGGGAGGAGGGAATGGTTCCTGTCAGCAACAGACCAGCTTTAATGGGCATGAAGCAATGATGAAACTGCAGCTTGAACTGCACCTTTCCAAAGAAAATTTAATCATTAGTTATTCTGACTTGAAATAAAAAAACTAGTCATAGCTGGACCAGCCTCTGAGGTGGCAAATAGGGGGAGAAATCCCTGTTGTTTTATTCCTTCCAGTACTGCAAAGGGAAATTGAGGGGCCTGGGAGTAGAAAAGACCTTGAGTCACCTTGATGTTGACTCATTCCCTGAATAGAGAGGCAGCAGGACTTGAGGCCATCATTTAACACCTCCCCCCTGCTATGTATGGCAGGACTGTTGACAACAGATTTGTTTAACATCGCAGTATTAGTCCATGACCAAGCTATCACTTTAAACTCTCTCACAGCAGCATAAAGCTTCTTAATACCTATTCTCTTATCTGTAAAGCAATCAAGATGACAGATGAATGTTCTGACTAAGCATGTTTGTATTTATGTATTTACTTAACTTGCTTCGTCGCCAGTTTCCTCTCCCTGCCTCCCTTTCAAGCTTTAACTAATGTCTCTCCCAGCATGCCATTGTCAATAGTAATTTAAATTACACATCAGACCATGCAAGGAGCTCACATATCAGTTGATATGAAGGGAAACTCCAAGTACAGTGGTGCACAGCAGTCTTGCCATCTCTACCAGTGTGTGTTGCAGAGCACCGTTTTTGAAGGGACTGTACACCTCTGCTGCTGTGAGGAGACAGCTGCCTGGCACTGAAAAACTCTGGACTGGGCATATGGACTTAAATTAATTAACCAGATAACCTATGCTACATCTACTGTGAGTGGATCTCCCAGTGCCACTACTCACACTGTAGAGCAGCTCTCTTCATGGGAGAAGAAGGAGTCCTTGGTAAAGATGAAATGGTGCAAGAGGAGACACAAACTCTGCCCCTTTTATGTTGTGGGTAGGAGAGTCCTAACTACTTCTCAACAAGCCTAATCAATGAAGTTGAGAACGTGCCACTGTCAGTGGGTATTTGTCGTATTGTGCAGCAAATCCTCAATGAATACATAAATTAAAAAAAGGCCTCGATAAAACAAATTTAGCCAGAGGCAGATGGTCAACAATGATGATCACCAACCTGAAAACTCAGGTGTAGGCTGAGAATTTGAATCCTCAGGATTCAAATCTACACTACATTGTAAACTATTTGGAGTAATTATTGGACAAGAACTTAGATATAGAATTGTTCAATTAAAAAAAAGGTTGAAAACCCCCAACATTTTAACTTTGCTGATTGGTGTTGGGTGCTTATTTATCTCAAGCCAGTCAGAGAAGATTTAGCTGGGATTTGAAGTGGAAGTTTCATAGATACAGAGACTTTAGCTTGTGTCCAAATATTTCACCTCCTCTTCCTTTGGCCTGTGTATAGATAGTGGCACTTGGGCTGCTTCTGACTGTACATGAAAATGAGACTTCCTTCAGCATGTACTTTGCTTTTAAAAGGATTTTCTCCCACTTTTTCCCATTTTTCTAGACCTCAACAGTCCAAGAGACTCAGATGATCTTTTAGAAGCAAGAAGACAAACCATGGGGAGGGTTATTTACTACAACGCTCGGAATAACTGCTTTTTGACTGAGGTACTCCACGTGACACCTAAAATCAGCAAGAATATCTTGCAGAAGTACCTACCAGCCTAATCCACAAATTCTCTCTGCATGTACATAGTCATTATTGCACTACTTTTGTTTTTTCTTTAAAAATTCTATTTCTCTCTTTTCTTAAAGCAGTAAAGAACCAAGGAACCCACAATCTCATACTTATGCTAACAACTTTTAGCCCAAGGAACATAATCTGCCTTCATATTTCATCAAGATAAATTCCAGACATAATTTGTTTTCCCAGACCCAACTCTTGGCCTGTATTTCTCACAAGTGGATAATCACCCAATAAAAATAAATAGAAATGTCACCCTACCAAATTAATATCTGACATTGCTCATAGCTGACATTGTTCAGAGACCCCTTTTGCACCCAAAGGAGACAGCCATGACTTTCTCACTGCTGTTCCCTGACCAATTCTATGCTGCCCATGTAGCATCTGCCTCTGAGTTCGTTATGCATAGCTTTCTCATGTTGCTATAGACTAACAATAAAGAAATTGGGTGTGAGGACATTCCCATTTTGTAACCAGAATCTATCCTATCTTATAATGAGAATCATTATAATACAGACTGTCAGTGTCCACAATTACAGCATATTTCCATGCCATGCTGGAGGAGAAGAGAGATCTGAAGTTGAAGGTCAGAGCCTTTAAACAATGAAGAAATGTCTCCTGCAGGTACTTGGTTTATAATTGCCCAGGATAGAGCTGCTTTTATGAGGTTTGTTGTCACAGTAAAGTTCCCAAGGAAAACAGGGTGTTTTTTGTTGGTTGGTTGGTTGGATTTTTTTGTCCTGGCATCTGTCTACTGTCAGTGGACACCTACAGCTGTAGCCAGGAGTAAGCCTTCACTTCTGGCCTCTGATGTGAACAGCTTTTGCTCCAGCCCTGGGGAGCTGCTGGGCAGACAAAGCAGTAGGGAGCAGGCAGCACCCCAGGTAATAAAATGTCCAGTTTCCATTCTGATGTATGGGAAATTTTAAAAGCTTTGATGTCTGAAGGCATATGCACTCCAGCAGAGAAAACTTCACATCTCATCTCTCCCTAGCCAAGAGTAGATCTTTTCTATTATCTCACAAGCAGCCGGATAACACAACACATAAAAATTGGAGCTATCACCATATCAGATCATGAACCAGCTTTCTTGAAAGTTGTTATTAAGGCAATTCTTAAGCGAGATAAAAATTGGTAGTTTAATAAGTCTCTTTAGAAGTACGCTAAATATACCCGAAATAAGGCTCAATGCAATTAATTTGACTAAACAATTCAGAAGAAAATATATTAATATGGAAAGTATAATGGAGGAATTACCACATGAATTCTCTAATTGCCTAGATTCTAAAACACATAAGGGTATCAGGGACATGGCAGACACCAGAATCCATAATTTCCACTATCATATGTTTTTGCAGTAGAAAGTAGAATTAACACATTCTTTGCTATTTAATTAAAGGAATGCACACTGTTATAGATAATAGTCTTGATAGTGAACCAGAAAGCACAGCTCTGTTAACACACTCACATAAGAAAGGGCAACCATTTCCTCCAGGGAATATATTGTGGAACTTGATCACCTTGGTACTGAGCAGGTAGAATATGCTCTCTTACAGAGCCACCCTGCATTCATCCAGCAGTGGAGGCAGAATATGTCCTCTCATTTATGCTTCACTTCACAGTTCTGCTGTGCTCATGCACGGGCAACAGTTGGAATTTTAACTGCCCTGGGCAGCAGGTGCCCAGTGAGCAAGGGCAGCAGTACCATGAGACTGAGCATGCCGGAGCTTTGCTGTGCTTCGGCTCAGAAAGCCTGGCTGTTTCACTGGATTTGGGCAGTTAGGGAGAGCAAGTAAAAGAAGTCAAGGAGAGTTAATAAAAACATGGTGATTATCTAAAAAGCTCTTTAAGTGAGCATCTGCCTGGAGTTGTATGCCCAGGACTGCAGACAGTGGTGCTTCATTTTTTTTGTGTGTATGACCACAACACAGCTATAGAGTTGCAGCCTGTAGAATGCAAAAGCTTTTCCAGTTTCATACCCCTGTTTCCCGTGTACTTTCTACAAGCAAAGAACGAGCAGATGCCACAGATCAGCAGCTGCACAGTAACCTGTAACCTGTTATGCTCTGGTAGCTGATCTGGGCATGCAGTTTCTCCATCCAGTTTCAATTAAGGTTAGAACCAGTGGGGAGAAGAGAGAGCAGATAGTGCTGTGAGCATTTCAGCTGTGTACATCCAGTGCCATGCTGGCTGGCTTTTTGGAACGCCGGCAGAAGGAGAGAAGCAGCAGCTATGGAAGTCGCAATGGCAGGAGAGGCAACATATGCAGCAAGCTCCGATCCAAACAGCTGCTGCTAAATCATGGAGATCCACTGAGCAGATTTGATGACCTATGCCAGCTTTCAGGTTTCATACAACTGCCTGCTGCAACCAAGAATTTTAAATCTGGCTGCATAACATTGCATATTAATGCACATGGGATGGTTTTTGGAAGCTGTGTCCTCTCCCATGAAGATGGAAATGTGGGCTTTAGGAACCACTTTGAAGAAATCAGAGTTCAAAAAAATAGGATAAATATGGCTATATTAGCTGTGCATACAGCTGTAATAAGCGGGCCTTGGTCCAATAATCCTGATCATGTTTTGGGGTTTTTTTTAAAGTACAAAATATATTTGCATCACTGCCTTGAAAGGTCCTGGTAGTTATATTGATTGTTTATTGGTTCGACTTACGTTTGCAAACAAAGAAAAAGGAAGAGAACAGCAAAGTGGTCAGAAGTGGGATAGCTGCAGGAACAGAAAGTGTAATGGTTGAGTTGTTGAAAGTTGTCAGTGCAAGTGCCAGCAAAGAGGCCAAAACAGATGTTCATACGTAGAGGAACACAAGGAAGTTGCGGGTAAGCAGAAAAAGGCAATATCTCTACCAGCTTCAGGGAAAGGAAGATCCTGCTCATCCAGCTAACTACAGAGACCTTAGTCACTGGTGGAAAAAAATAATCCTGAACGTATTTTCCAACAGATTCAGGCCAGATTCAGAGGAAGCAGATGGCCAGAAAGTTGTGACTTCACAGCAGATGCAAGCTTTATTGATCAAATTATCACTCTTGGCAACTGATGGGGGAGGAGTAATAAAAGTGGGTTAAAACTTTTGGAGGAAAACAACTGGCTAAAGTGGATACAATATAGAAGGTGTGGATATATGGAGTTTTCAGGTAACTGTACTTATAAAAGGAGTGTGTTGAGACTCCTGTAGTGCAGTAAGAAATGTCAAGAAATTGGCTAAGTGCAAGTTTGATTTAGGAGCAGGGAACATGGAATCACACTCATTTTCAATTGTGAAGATGAATGTTGCTCTGAGATGCCTTGGAGGGCGTAATTTTGAAAGATCCGTAACAAAGCTTTTCAGTAAATATAAATGATATGTGATCACTGAAAAATAGGTCTGATTTAATGAAAGCATTTTTTGCCATGTTGGAAAACTGGTTTTGTAGACTTGGGCTTAAAACTAGTTCCAAGAAGATGAGGTGGCTGCATCTTGGAGGAGTACATACTGTGCTGACGTGTAACATAAAGGAAGTTACACAGAAGTCTTGTCCTCATCTAGTTACATCCACATCAGCATCAGTTAGTTCAGCATCGGTGGTTCAGTAAAGATGAATTAAAACAGTAATGTACCTTAGTCAAAAATGCTGCACAGTAGATGATGAGATTATGGATCAATAAGGATAATACATCTACAATCCATATGGGGTTTTTTTTCAAATTTATTATTACTTCATAGACTGAGAACAGCTCCAGTAAATGAGATAGAATTGCGAAAAAGACTGGAGACAGCTCCTTGAAATCTTGCAGTTAGAAATGGAAAACATTTTAAAATATCAGAGACTGAGTCAGGAAATCAAGGCAAGGGATTGACTTTAATTAAAAAGATTATAATGATGATGATATACCAGGCCATACATAAGGGAAAAAAAAAAAGCATTCAAGGCCTAAAAGCTAATATCAAGTTAATGACTAGATATTGCATTAAATTAAGCTTTGTTTAATAGTGGAATAATCCCTGAACAGGAAAGACTAGCAATGGCATAGTGTTCCCCAGATCTGCAAGGACACTCTAGAAAGCCAGAGAAGAAAAGGACCATTTATCTGTTTTGGATTATAATTAAAATGCCTAAGTTTTCTACAGCCCTAAAATTTATCTATCTGGCTACAGAAATAGTCATAAACAATCATCACCAATAAAAACTTGTTAGAATGCCCCACAAATCCAGTTTTTTCAGACAAAGGAGTCAGTGCAGATTCACTTACCTATGTATTTAGCACATGTGCACAAACAACACACACATTTGCACAGTAAGAAAAGAGAACAGATAAATCAAGTACACAGAAACTGCAGAAATATGAAGTGCTTGCCAAGACTCAGACACAAGTCTTCACAGGAGTCTGTTTGAAAGCCAATTCATATTTGAATAATTGAAATGACATCTAATGGAAATTAAATATATACAACAAAATAAATGTGTGTATTCATCTTTATGACAAAAGTATTAATAATACAAAGGTACAATATTGAGATTGTCTAGGAAAACATCTTGTCCTAGAAAATGTAAGAGCTTTGTGTTCAAAGGATTTAGAAAATAAACTCCCTTTCTGTGGAGCTCTGCCCTTTGGGATTTGGCATAAGAAAGAAAAGAGAATTTCTAAGAAATACCAGGTTTTCTTTGCTGGCGTATTTTTTACTTTGTTCTGAATGGAAACAACTTGAGCTCAAAAGGTAAATTTCATTGACTGTAGATTTTACTAAGTGCGAGTTTAGCAAAAAAAGCAAAAGAAAATGAAGGATGTACTAAATATGACTGCATTTTACAACCCCTTTCTTCTTCTTTTGATAAGCACTTAACAGAAGTCTATTCAGTGAAAGCTGCCAGTTCTTATTTTTACCACATGTACAGATCGAGGATGTCAGAGGAAATGTGTATGGCAAATTAGGGTGAACTCTGTGGCCTGAATGTTAAATGAGAGGGCAAATTATGCAGGATTTGTCTACCATTTCAGTGCTCTCATTTGTGATGTCTTTGGGCAGGGCACCTTTATAAGACTATCCTGAAGATATTATCATAATGGAATATTTTGCATAATGGAAAAAACAGTCACCTCAGATCTTCTTTTGCATGACAAACCCTTGATTAGAAAAATAATAGGATGGAAATGGAATTTCTGTTTATACAGCCAGGCATCACAGCCAAGGAGAATGGAAGCTGACTTCAGTACACTGGAGAACTGACATAGGCAGATGCAAAACCTCTCTCTTTACAGTAAATTCAGCCTGGAAATAGACTGAGAAACAAGTGGGAGCCATATAAATGTCTTCCTACAGTGAAAAGTTCCTTAT
The DNA here is from genome assembly GCA_013397815.1 of Aleadryas rufinucha. Classification (NCBI taxonomy): domain Eukaryota; kingdom Metazoa; phylum Chordata; class Aves; order Passeriformes; genus Aleadryas; species Aleadryas rufinucha. Next base: position 1,215,666 of record VZTH01003268.1, on the reverse strand, counting down.
TCATGAGAAAAGTATCTGTGATATGCAAAGGATATAAAATATTTTCAGATGACTCATAGCTCTTCAGATAGCTATCTTCAGATAGCTCTTGTTACAATGTACGGTCCGCATTACATCCCTGTGAAATCAAGAATGTTTTGATAGTTGACAAAATGGTCAATGTTTTAAATTTTCTATTACACATCTGATTCAGCTTTGGTGATTTATAGTCTTTAGGTTGATTGATGTACAGTTAGAAAATGGAATGAATATACTGCCTTAAATCAGCACAGCCAACCACGTACATAATTAGGAGCCGGATTATTATTTTCAGAATTGAATACAGCCATGCTCCCATACTCATGTGAATTAATGCACACATCTGTATATGTGTTTATAGGATTGCTGCTGATGTGCACGTGTCATTAGACACATAAACCTACTGGCTTTATTTAGTTAGTCAGTATTAATTACAAAGTTTATTCTGCAAACAGAAAGACAGAAAAAAGTCTCAAAAGTGTACAGTAATTTGGAAGACTGTAACTTCAGGGAAATTGTAAAATCAAAAGGTAGATTTTACTAACACTTTCCTTCTTACTATCTAAGAACATAATGTGCTATTACATGACTGGACTTAACGTATGTTCACCTTGGAAGACAACATTATTTCATTACTGTCAGTGATCTTGGGAGCACAAAACAGTATTGTTCTGTGCCAAGATCATATTGCAGACAGGTTTGATGTGGATTTGGGGTGATAAGAATTCCAACACAGCTGGTTTACAGAAGACCCTAGTTACACTGCTTAAAATGCCTAGTCTAAAATATGGTACCTCTAAAGATAGTGTAGTGATAGTGGGAATTCTACATGCTGAGAGAGTGCAAGTGCTAATTACAAATGTACTCATGCTTATTTCTATGGCTGCCCTGAATTAAAGAACATTGGCCAGTCCTGATATTTGATATTTGATATAGCCTAAGAAAAAAATCAGTATATTGCTCTGAGGCACCTCATCTCAGTGTGATAAGGATAAAATCTTAGCCTGTCTTTGGTTTTCTGATAGCCATTTCCTCTCTGTCTTCCTCACTGTGATTTGTTGAGATGATCTTAATCTGATCCAAAGGCTCTGAACACCCAGAACTGCCATTAAAAGCAGCAAGGATGGGTGTACCGAGCATCTCTCAGGATCAAGCTTATCATTTTTAGCTTTAAATATCTGTATGATTAGAGCTACATGTGTCAGCTTTAAGATAATGTCATGATTTCATTGTGGTCAAAGATCTTGAAAAAGGAAAGCATGGCTGATCTCTGCACAGTGTCTGTTTATGTTTATTATCTTAACAGTAAACTCACAGCTGATTGCAGTTTGGCCCTTATCAGTTCCTCCTTCTAGCAACATACAAAATCATTTCAGCTTGTTCAGGAACAGATCCATCTTAAGACGCAGCTTTACAGAGAACTGGCAGATAATACTAACCTTTATTTTTCAGCAAAAGTAATTTTTGATGTAAAAAATGTCACATAAGTGGCCACAACATTCAATATACATATATGAACAATGGCTAATGAAATCCAAGAATTCAGCTTTTCAATGCCTGAAGAAGCAGATTTAATACCTGGGTTTAGTACTGCAGATTTCTTCACCTGGATTAGAGTGAGCTGTAAATAGACCGGCTGATTAGAAGACTAAAAGATAACCCAATTTACTGATCATACATAAAATGCCTACCAGAATCCTCTACCTGAATAGCGGTATAGTTATATTCTTTGAGGAATATTTTGCAATGTATTAGAGAATGAATCTCCCCTCTTCTTCCACAGCAAGAGCCTGCCAGCCAGACAACCCCCTGCTAGCAATCTGAACCCAGAAGTACATGTTCCCAAATGCTGCTTAATTCACCTTCTCTAAAGTGCTAGCAGTAAGTCCTCCACTAAGGCTGCACACTTAAGGTCTGTATTTGTTGCCCCACTCTGCTTTCCATTAATCGATTACTGACTCAAGGCTGCACTTAATCCATTAGGACAATAGTTACTTTTTTAAAAAAAAGCAAAACCAAAAATAATTTATAAAAATATATTCTGAAGTAAGAATCTGAGTTGTAGTAGAGTCTGTTCAGCCCATGCTCTGAGACAGCTAGAGCATGCCCTCGGGATTATTCCCGTAAGACATACCAAAGCCAGACTCGGTAATGACACCACTTGCAAATGCATCAGTCATTTTTTCTACTCTCCCCACTTCCAGTAAGCTCATCCTGAATGCCTTTGAGCCACACTCAATTTTGGTGTCTCCTCTATCTAACCCAGTGAGAAACACACAAACAAATCCCGTACGGAAGGGCAGGAAGTTGTGAGAGCTGTTACATGGTTATTGTTACTAGGGAAACCACTTCCTTAGTATTCATGTGTTCAGCAGATCTATCTGGCTGTGTCTTGGAGTCCCAGGCAATATTATGAAATAAATGGCAACCAGGAAAATAAACCCAAACCAGCACAAAATACACTGTAAGTGTCTGTGACACTTAAAATTAAAATCTTGTTCTGGTAAATCAAGTCTAAGCAAAAATATCTCCCATAATATGCTTTTATAACAAGGGTGTGCATGTTTGGAAGAGTATGCTATATTCGATTCCTCTTTTCCTGAAAATTAATAATATATCTGTAAAAGCAATCAGTACTGACAGTCTAGAGTTAAAATGCAAAGCACAAGCAGCTACATTTTTTGGCCGCTGATCTTAGCTCCAATTTCATAGCAGTATCTTCATTCAAGCAAAGGATGAGTATAGCTAGTACTTTGCTTTGAAAACCAGATTGTAGTGTTGGGACTCATCTCTAAGAACAGACTGTCCATGCTCCTACTTTATGGGACAATTTTTTTTGTTTGCTGGCTTTTTTAAGATGCAGCTTGTTTCTGAGTTCAGTCACAAAAGCGTGTGACTTACAAAAGAATTAGTAGAAGCATCTCAAGCAGTAGCCATGCCTCTTAATGTTCCCTGTATCCCTTTTGGCACAGTTTAAACAAGCAGCGACTTTCCCAGGATCAGTCAGAAATTGGGGCTGGAAGGGCTCTCAAGAAATCAGCTGTGCTAGGCCGGTTGTGATACATCTGGTTTACACAGACACTCACCACCAGTTCCTTAATTTCCACAGTGACTGGGATTCAATGCATCTCATCCTCACTAGGAATTCCACAGCTGATTAATTAATTTTGTCTCCTATACATCTTGCTGAAAATCTCAGCTGAGTGATAAAGCCTGAAGAGGATACACACACCTTCCCTAGAGCTCTTCCAGCCTCAGGCTGTCAGTTCCAGTGCTGGCTGCATTGCAAAACCAGCTCAGTGTTACTGCTCTCCCTGATGGACTCCAGGCACAGCCGGTTTGCTCATTCACCAGAGGTCTAGGTCTGGCACTTCAGAAAGTTATTGTTCCTGAGGATCTCGATAACCCCAAGCCCAGCCAGAAACAACCATCTCTGTCGATTTGTTCTTGCTTTAGAGTGGAATGACTTGCAGTGGGGCGATACGGTGTGCAGCATAACGGAGTATTGCAAAGTTCACTTGCTGCTAGAGAAGGACTTTTCTAAACAGACATTTCAGAAGACAACATACATGCACAGATATGACCAGTTACAGGCAAGACTGCAGGAAGGATAGTGGCGTCTGGTCCTCTGAAGAAATGGAGGTGAGGAAAACAGCAGAGAATGAAGTGAAAATACTTCATTTCGGAGTAACCCTCTGAAACAAAGCACAAATGATTAACAACTATTTGGGCCTTGCTGAAGCAGGCTCACAAACAGGGTTAAGCAAAACTCAACCTGTAAATTGAGATAAAAGCTAACACAGCAGATGGATAAAAAAGAAGATCTGTTTGACTACAAAAATCACTATTATTAAAGACACACAAGTGTTTAAAGGCTTGCTTCCCTTTTTTCCCAGTTTTATTTATACATCTTGGGGCTAAAAATAGCAAAAATACTCTTGGTTTACAACAGATAGAGCAAAACAGAGAACCAGGACTATGGGATTTAGAAATATCCCTGCCATGAAGACCTGCAACACAGGACAATGGGAATAGCAAGGTACAGAATTAGAGTTCAAATACACATGGGCGGCAGCTCATTTTCCTCTCAGCATGTTTGTGTCTTTGCATGATCCCCAGCCTGATCCCTAGTCTACGGTATGATACGGGCTTGTGCTATCCACAGGGTGACCATATAAAACAGATAATTAAAGACCACTAAGAAGAGACTGGCAATTAGAAATAACCAGCACAAACCAACAGAAAGATTCTGCTCATTAAGTATATCCACTGATGGCACTAAATAAAGAGGCACATGTGAGCTACAGCTGGGAAGTACAAGGAACTAGAGTTCATAGAGAAAAAAGCTGTTGGAGAAATACAAAAAACTCCCACTGATGTCCCAAATTAAAGATGATCTAATAAATATAAAACTCAGTTCCAGGTTTCTTTCAAGAGCACAGCGCTACGTTGCACAGGAAGCAGCTTCTATAGTTCAGATATCTGGATATAAAGGACAAGGAGACAGTGTCCAAGCCAAGCAGGGTCTTCAGTACGGCTGGGTACGGAATTCGGCACTGAGGGACAGGCATGCCCTGGTAGGTTTGCTATGGCTCCTCCTGGCTATTTCACCTAGGTTGCTGTCTCATGGGGCAGTAAAAAGGCATTCATTGTCCCCTGACAGGCCCCCACCTCCAGCTCAGGATTTACGTTGGTTGGACACTGTTGAGAGCTGAAAGACTACTTAGAGGAGATATTTCTATGGGCTTTCTTTATTCACATATCTTTCCTCAGATACTGGCAGCCAGGTTTAGGGTTGGAGGACTGGAGAACTTTTGTGCTGAGAATTAAGGCCATTTTGATGAGGCAGGAGACAGCCATGGTGCACACTAAGCCCTGGAAGATTTTGAGTGCTCTCCACATCCACATGGGCTTGGTCTCTTGAGACCTCCATGCAGTGGGCAGCTAAGTTCTTGGGGGCATTCATGGGAGCATAGCTGCCCTGCTGGGTCTCCATGTGGCAAAGCTACCCCACACAAGGAAGCTGCCACTTCACTTCCAGAGAAACCTACAGTGACAGAGGAACAGCTAAAAACAGACAGTGACACAAGGAAAACCCACATGTGGGGTGGTTCAGAAAAAGTGGCAGCACTGGGAGTGAGGCAGAAAACCTGCTCATTTGTCAGATGAGGAGTGCAGGCAGCAGAACTGGAAACACCTCCTATGGTTCTCTGAAGCTGTAGATGTTGAGAGGGCAAGGGCCAAATCACCCATCTCCCGTGCTTTGAGGCGTGCAAGCTGGAAAAGCAGACAGACACCCCCCTCCCAGATGAGTTGACACTTTCAGTGGGAGCTTTAATAAGAAGCCAGGTTTGCAGGAGAGAAGAGGATAGGGATCCACAGAGCAGCCCAGATTTACATGTAAAAATCCTCCAGCAGGATGTGACACCTCAGTGTGGGCGGAGAGCACCAGATTGCAAGCAAGCAGTACAGTTTCATTGCTTCATGGCTCAAAATGTCCCCAAGATGTGTACTCATAAGACCTGCATTTTGAAGATGAAGATCTGCCTCTGGCCCAGCTCTATTTTCAGTATTCTGAGGAGCAGTGCACACCAGCTAAGAAGTCCAGTAATGGATATTGATAGCTGTGCGCTGCCATTCGATCCCAGGATGGCTTGCCTGTGACAGGCCGGGAGGGAAATCAATGCTGATGACAGCATTTTCAGCCAGGAACTGCCCAGAAGTCAAACCTGTCAAAAAGCCATTTACACACTCCAAGTGAAAACAAAATAGCTGTGGCTTTTAGCAACACTGCTCAGAGATCAATTGTTACATTTTCCACAGATTATAGAGCAAATTAAATGTTTGCCAGAGTAGAATATATATAGACAACAGCTGTTTGATGAAGGTTTTGGAAGGGGAAGACTGAAGTCACATTGCTTTAGAGCCTCAGGTATTTATCATGGTATTTATCATAAAACCATTTTGCAGGAAAAATCATTGCAACCACACGGCTAGTATGTCCACCCATCCCTGTGAAGCAGGCTGTGGCTCTGTGATGGAGCAGGTATCTTAAATGCTCCCAAAGCAGAAGACAAGGAGGGTGAACTAACAGCAGAGCTCAAGCCAGAGCTGAGCACAGACTGTGCAAGAAATCACTTAGTCATGGAAAAATGCAAACACTTGTAACATCAAGTCAAATTTAGTCAACAGTTTCACCTGAAATAAAATGTAGAAAGGATTATTTTGGTAGTTTTGCAATAATTTTTTGCTTTGACTTTTCATGCAAGACCTACAAACTGTCCTGAAAATTTCTGAAACAACAGAAAATGGAAAAAGAGTACTGTATGCCACACCAACTACGTCTTGTGAGACTGGAGGCAAATATCCACTCCTTTTCCTACCTTATTTAAAGCAGGGTCTTGGAACCATGGGCCTCCTTCACAATGATACTGATTCTAGGTGGGAGTAGTTCAATTTTTTTGCTTTGAAGATACTTGGAAGCAGAGAGTGGAAAATTCAGATGAGTACCTTAGACAGCAACCCAGACCATAATCATCACCTGTTTTCTTACTCAGTGAATGTTCGTGAATTACAGGAGGTTGGACACATCAGCATTTAAGAGAGGCTCCTTTTTATCACCTATAGCAGCCACAGTGAATTTTCTTCACCTCAAATACCAATGCCTTCAAGTGGCCGGGAGCTCTACATCTCTGAGAACACAGGGAGTAGGGCAGGGCTGGTGGCAGAGCAGGGACACGAGGCAGTGCACACCACCACAGCTTCTGCTGTTTTACCTGTCTCACCCCACAGCATACAGGTTGCTCAGCAGCCTTGAATCCAGCAGAACTACTTTCTCAGGCAACGTCCATTGCAGGAGTTTCACTTGATCTGCCCGTGTGGCATGTTTTGGGCAGTCTGGCATTTAGGACATTTTTTCTGAGAGGAAGACCTGGAGATTGTGGAGCAGTTGGAATCTCTTACCTAAAAAGTCAAAGTTTGCACCACTGGGTGCAAAAGGGGATATGCCCTCCTCAATTTCGTGAATATTGCTCCAGTCATCCTGCATGAGTTTATTTTTACATTGCTTTCATGCCCTTTAGAAATGTCCCAGAACAAGTTTGCTTAGTCCAAAGCCATATATATTGGGTCTGGCTGAGATGGAGCCCATCTTCCCCACAGCAGCCCTCATAGTGCTGTGCTTTGTATCAGGAGCTAGCGAGGTGTTGATGAACACACTCTGTGTTAGCAGCTGCAGAGCAGTGCTCGGACAGCATCCGCGCTGCCTCTCCAACTATAACTGCCTCCTGTAGTGGGCTGGGAGCGGGCAAGAAGTTGGGAAGGGACAGAGCCAGGACAGCTGACCCCAACTGACCAAAGGGATATTCCACACCATATGGTGTCTGCTCAGCAATAAAAGCCAAGAGAAAGGACGGGCATTTGTCATTATGATGTTTGTCTTCCAGAGCAACTGCTGGGTGCACTGAAGCCCTGCTTCCTGGGAAGCATCTGGACACTGATGGGAAGTAGAGAATAAATCTTTTGTTTTCCTTTGCTTCTGTGCATGGCCTTTGTTTTTGCTTTATTAAACTGTATTTATCTTGACCTATGAGTTTTTTCCATCGAATTTTCTCCCTCCCAGTGCTGCTGAGAAGGGGAGTGGTAGAGCAGTGTGGTGGGCAACTGGCATCTATTGAACGTCAACCCACCTTTTTCCTTTTTAACAACCAACGTGGGGCACCCTCTTTGCAGTAAACACTGCACCTTCACTACACTTAAGGACCAAATTCTGATTAAGCTCTCATTTCAGTAGGACTGGAATTGGTCCAAACCACCCAATTCTATGTCTCTCAGACTCCCACAGTGGCTGGTTTGGAGATGCAGGGAGGCAGCATGTTAGGCCCTTACACCCAAAGCATGCTAGGCCTCTTTACACCCAAAGGGAGAATTCAGCAACCCGAGAGGATTAGTGTGTCAGGTGAGGCCACAGCAGAAAGCACCCTGCAGACAGGCCTGTTTTTTTCCTTACACCAGATGAAATAATCTTCTTCATTTGTCACCAATGCTAATAGCATTTAGTCCACTGATGCTTTAGACTTTCACGGAAAGTTTGGAAGTGATGTGACGCAGCATTTACAAGATCCCACATCCCAGAAAACTGGATCTGAGCTCAGGTATGGGTGCCTTTGTAGCAGGATTCTCAAGGACAAACATCATACTTAGGCTGCTGCTGCAAATGTTTCTAAGTAGGAGCAAAATGTAACTCTGGAGCATCTGAAAAAACCCACTCTTTTTCAATATAAAAATACAAGAAAATATTTGTGCATAATTGTCTCATTCCCCAGAGTGTTACGCACATAATCAAAGGAGAATCACTGTGGACTTTGTAGCATGGAGGAATAAAGTGCTCTTCCTTTATGAATGAAGCATATACAGCTGAGCAAGTACCATTTCCATGGGTAAAGGCAGTAGACTGCTTTTAAGGAGAAAATAAATAGATGGCCTCTTCTCTGTAGCAGAACAAGAGTACACAGATCAGGCTATTCTCACAGCAAGTGTTCAACATTATACTTAAGAGCAGTATTAGACTAAAAAGCACCTAATTTAAGTTGAGCTGATTTAAAATGCATCTTGGTGCATCTCAGCTATTGTCTAATCCTTTTGTTTGAGATGTTCTACATTAGTCAGCCACTTTTGATTCATGTGCTAACAATCTCCCTTAAGGCAGGTAATTCACAGACAATGCTCACGATGTGCAAAATGGCACTCCAGTTCCTACAGACAAAAGTCAGTAAACTTTAAATCCCAGAGCCCCTAAACTTACTTTGCATAAATTGCCCTCACAGGAGGGGAGCGGAGATCTGTTTATATGCATCTCCTGTATCAACTTAGAATTCAAATCAATTTTTCAGAACAGTGGGAATGCTGATTAGAGACAAATCACAGCAGAAAGCAAAGGCTGCAACCAATTTTGAGTACAAACAAAATAAAATGTGAATGACTTCCCTTTAACCTCTATGTCCTACTTCAGTGTCTTTTCCATTAAAGGTTTCTTAGCACAACAATTAACAGAATGCAGATACATTTTTGTTAAATAATGACCTTCTACAGATGGCATTTTTTTCCTTTGGTACTGAAGTTACACATGATAGCATTTACTCCTATAATGAGAAAAGGTTTTAAGCCTAGTAGCTGTTGATTTTGTCAAGACAGCAAATGGGATCTTTATGCTAATGAAAGTTAAGATTTCAATCTTTCCACTATGACGCAGTTTCTGTCCTCAGAAGATCTTGAGATAGTGTGCTGTTTCAAATGATGTAATACAGAGAATAAAGAAAAGTTTGGATTCCTTTTTCTGAACTGCAGTACTTAGACAATTACATTCCTTTTTCCCAGAAATACATATACCTGTATTCATAGCAGACAAAAAAGCTGTCATCACCTCAAGGTAAAAAAAACAACTGTGAAACAATGGTACCAGTAAAATCTGTAAATACGTTAAACAGGACAAAATGTCAATTTCTCCATTGGTAAACCACGTAGCTGTGGCAACTTATGTAATTAACAAAGGCTATCAAGGTTGACTTCCTGCTTGCATAAGTCATCAATATTCACCAAGTGGAATTTAGACACAGCTCCAATCTGTGTTTAAACTGCTGTATCTATCTTAGCAAGCCACCCTGGACAAAGACCTAATGCTACTGAAATCAGCGCAAAGAGAAAAAAAAGAAAAATCAGGGTTGCCAGGATTCTAACTGATTTGAAACCAGACTATAACCAGATCTCCCCTGCCTAAACGGTAGGACGATCTATTAAGTCATTATTTTCTTAGTGGTAGTCTGAATTTACCAAGTGCCTCCTTCAACCAGTGAAGCTTGTTATCCTCTCTTGGTAGGTTTCATTGCTAATGATGATCAGTAATTCATTCTATCATGGAAAAATGTTTTCTAGAAACCCTTCATTCCAAACTAAGAGCATGAATATTGAAATATGGTGTCTAAACTGAAATACTGAAATATCTGGGGATGGCAGTCTGGAGAGTTTCATGACATAAGCCCGTGGAGTCTGAAACCAAAACAGTTAATGATTTCTGGCATCTGCAGTGTCCCATAGCTGCACACACTGGAGAACTGCATTGCCTCCTGGCTCTATAGTGAAAAAACAAAAATCTCTAAGGTCTCCAGCCCCACAGTCATTCAAATGGAATCTTGTCACTGAGCTGAGAAACCTGAGCTCCTGGCAATCCACAGGTGAAGGAAGTTAATTGAAAGATAAGTCTTTCTCTCCTGATAAATCAGTGGGTTTCAAAGCTGCTAAATAACCTTGCTTTGTTAGGAAAAACTTCCAACCAGCTCTAATTAAATAGTCCCAGATTAAGTTAAGAAAACCCATTTAATTGAAAGAAGGTGCAGGGAGACCTCCGGGAAATTTGTGTAAGTGCCAAGGAACACCTTAAAAGAAAGAAGTATGTGTGCTGCTACAATCCCATTTTCTTTGTTTGGACAGTGTAATACAGAGGTACGAAAGAAAAATAATCAGTGTGAATTTCTTCACTTTTCCCTTGCATCGCATCCTGCAGATAGGAATAGTGCAGATCAGGCTGATCATCTGTTAATCAGTTGTTTAGGTGATTATTACCAGAGAACAGAAGAGATCATACGTGTGGAAAATAAACCAGACCATTGAAGAGAGATTAAACAGCACATTTTCTTTCTCTCTTTGTAGTAAATGTCCACTTTAAAAATAAAAAATGTGGAAAAAAATTCCACCTAAGGCCATTTCTCTAACTCAGGCTCCAGAGATAACTTTAAAAGAACTTGGCTGCATTTTTTTCTCTCTCTGTATTGAAGAAATTAATAAAAGATCAGCATCTGGGGCAAGTATGAGTTTGATACTGTGTTTTACTGATGACAAACTCCAATTCCATCGTCGGGTATTCACACACCAGTGCAATGCCCGGTTGCTGCACCAGCTGCTGCATGGATCTATCTGAAGGCAGATCAGGGATCTAAGGCAATACAGTAAACAAGATTGAAGGGGTTGCACATCAACTGATGGATGTAGCAAACTGCCTTCAGATGTGCTAAGATAGCAGAACAGGCTGCCCAGAAAAGTTGTGGCCGCTCCATCCCTGGAAGTGTTCAAGGAGAGGTTGGATGGGGCTTCGAGCCACCTGGTTTAGTGGAAAGTGTCTCTCCCCACCGCCAAGGGATGATCTCTAAGGCCCCTTCCAACATAGGCATTCTATGATTCTGTGAAACCCTGCCGGTGACATCGTTTGGATGGCTATGGGAAAGAGGCGAGGTTGGGGTTGGGTCCCCCCTGGCCCCAGGGACAGCCGGGATGCCGGCCGGCAGGAGGAGTGCTGAGGGCCAGGCTGTGGCAGCTCTGGACGCCGTGAGAGGAGCGAGGGGCCTGGCTTGTCCCAGCACCCCGCACCCGCTCTGCCCGACAGCCTGGAACCGTGGGTGAGAGCGGGGAGGAGACCCCCCCCTTCCCGTCCCCCATTCACAGAGGTATTTCCTACAACCTTCGGGAAGTCTCCTTGAGAAGCCTGTCCCTCCCCAGTCCCGCCTCTCACGGCGGCACGGCTGCTCCGCCGCGCCAAACCCAGCGGCAGCCGCACCCTGCCCTGCTCGGCATTTAGCGCTCCTTGGCCTCCGCAGCGGCCACTCCGGAGCTGTTTTTCCCTCACGTTGGCGCCAGAGTTCCCCGTTTCCCAGTGGGCGCAGGCACAGCCCGGCCCTTCCCGGCCCTTCCCGCCCTGCGCAGGCGGTCCCGGCACGTGGAGGCCCCCGGCACGGGGAGGCCCGCGGCACTCCATCGGCCGCCGGGCGGAACCGGGCACCGGCGGGACGGAGCTTCACACTCCATGGGACTGCCTGCAAACGGCGCTTCGGGCTGTGGCCCTGCCCTCCCACCGGCCCTCTTCCCCGTGCCCGGGAGTCCGTCGTGTCCACGGCGCCTGTGGGGAACGAAAGCTTGTGTGAGCACACCGGGCATCTCAGTGGTGTCAGCACAGCCAGCGCACCTGAATGTGCTCCTTGTTCCTTCCTGGCACTCCCTCCTACCAGACAGATTCCTGCAGTAAAAACATTTCGGTGCGAAGCAGCTCAGCAGCTTGAGTTGCAGGTGTGGGAATCACCGGGCCCAGTGTTTGGAAGAGTGCTGCGGTTTCTCACCATGAAGTTCTGTAGAGCTAACACGGCCCAGTGGGGGGAAGGGGCTGGGAGATCCCACCGAGTGAGCCACGGATGGTTTGGCGTTTTTTAGACACAGCACTAACAAGGAGCAGGGGGCAAAGCTGCTTTAGCTCCGGTCTGCCATCAGGCCTTCAGTAAGTGCCAATGTTATTATTCGTGGGTCCCAGCTCCTTTCTTTTCCCTGGTTAAACTGGTGACTTCTCCAGCCCACCTGGCACTGCTGCCAAACTAGGGTTTGTGGCAAGCATCCTCTCCCAAAAACTGGGTATTGTTTGCTTCGGCAGTGCTGTCATAGGGAACCCTGCTGGCTAACACTGCAGAAACACACTGGGGTGTTCAAAACTCTGTTATTACAGGTGGTGAATGTATAGTACACTTCTGCATATTTAGGGACTTGTAAGGGCTCATCTGAAACCCTCTGAGATTCTCCTCATTCCTTTGATCAATTGGTTGTCTTAAATCTAAACTGCAAGTGCTTGGGGAAGGGATATCCAAATGTCCCTTTCTCATGTGTGGGTCATAAAAGAAAGGCCCAGCTAGCGGTAGGGTGAACATTTTGGAAATTTTTAAAACAAGGGAATTTTCTAAAACACCACAACTTGCTTGTGACCATGTCCTAACCACTCCCAGGTTCACGACCTTGCCCCCAGACCACACATGCATCTGTCTGATGCCCTGTCTCCTGCTTCCTCCACCTCCAGTCATGCTGCACCAACAGATGTATCCAAGAACAGAAGAGCTTGGAAGAGCGGCTGAAGCTGTGGAGCAGCAAATCCTCATTCTGCCAAACAGAGCTCACTCGCTGCTGTCTCTGGACTGGCAGAAGAGCAGGGTACCTCTGACCACAAAAGGAGCTGCTCCCAAAATTACAGGTTCCTGCTATTCCAGATTAGTCACTCCGTGTGCATGAGTGCAAGCTAAACAGCCAGCAGTGAAAACATGTACATTGCCCGGATGCAAACAGGCAGTTCTGGAGAGAACCTAGTGGATGAAGGAGACCAGAAGTGTAGCTCTTCCGTGATTCACATCCCCACCAAGGAGGCAGTTGTGTTCCAAAACACCCTGCGTGGGGTTGCTGTAGAGTACAACCTTCTGTGTAGAAACTCCTCCTTTGCTGTCTGTATTGTGTGTTACAGAAAAAAATTGAGATTATAGAAGAACATCTGAAATAGTCTGAAAGTTGTGTCTCTTGATGCAGCTAAGTGGCAGTTCATGTTTACAGTATTTCCCAGAGAATGATGGTACATGCAATTTCTCCTGCTCCACACTGACGTGATGCCAGGCATTTGGTCAATTAACAACTCTTCGCAGTCCTATTAGAGCACAACACTTTGGCATGTCTTTGGAGCTGTCTGTACTGTAAAACATGACTTTTTTTGAACACAGAAGTTATGTTGTTGTGAGAAACTGTTCTAAAAAAGTATCTTGAAAGTTCAGTCTTCACCAAACACCAAGTGAAATACTCTCTCAGGTGGTTTTGCCCATGCAAAGTTTTGAAAATAAACAACTGAATCTGTACCTTGGGTTATGGGGTGTGGGTTTTTTTTTTTCTTTTTCTTCTACAAAAATATGGATCTTTACATCTGTATGGTATATTCCAGAGCTGTGTATACAGCTCATTTCTTTGATGCATGAATATCTCTGAGCTCCTCAGGTGAAAGCTGGGAACAAATTTATAATTAGCCAGATTGTAAAATTAATACCTATCCTGTGACACCTACACTATTGTCCTAATTCCAGTTGAAAGGTGAGGTTGAAATATTTCTATGGTATCATAAATCTCCTTAGGCTTCAAGACTTTACTGGTATATACAGCGCTGCAGTATCTGGTATAGCACTTAGAGCTGTTACGTCTTTTATGTGAATCACCATATGGGTCCTTGAAAAATTAATTTTAAAATGTTTGATTTTAATTTAGCAGTTCTTTCAAGGTAGTACAGCCCCAGCAATCACTACTGGGTCCTTTGGGAAACAAGAGAAAAAGAAAAAATAAAAGGAGCATTTCTGGAATCACTTTCTTTTGCCCAACTCGGTATCAGCTGGCAGAAGCAATAACGAGGGGGCTGCAGGACTGCTCTCCGCTATTATTGTGCCTGGCTCACTCTCAGCATGACTCGCTGCAGACAATATATAACACCACTCGCAAGGGAAATGAACAGTAAATACTTGGCCCTGGATTTTTTTTTTTTTTTAAATTTCTTCAGTTGGTTTTTTTTTTTTTTTTTTCCTCTCTGATTTGTATCCCTTTATCCTCGCCCATGTGCTATATAAGCCTCTCAAATCTAATGTCCATAACACCACCCCCCACTGGTAGCAGCAAGCCCTTCCGCTGCTGTAGGGTTTACTTTGCAGAGGTTTACAAGGAGAGGCATTATTGAGAAACTGTATGTGTTAACCCAGTGGCACAGGGTTGCTCCAACACCTTCCCTCTGGTTTTTCTATTCTCAGGGGAGGGGTGGCTGCTATTCTGGCTGAATGCATCTCTTGCTTTGCCGTAGCAGCCGGGCTAGTTTAGGAATAAAACCTTGGGGCTAAACAGGCTAGGAGCGCAGCCAAGGGGGTCAGGAGACGGCTTGAAAGATTATACTACATAATTAAAGGCTGACTCTGAACATGCTTCCTGGTACCCTGTGTTCAAACATACAAACCTTTTTAGGTAATAATTCTTGGTCCTCATTTGTATCGGAGGGATTTGTAGGTTAAAGTTGCCATACAGGTAGTGAGTCAGGAATACAAATTATTCATCTAGACTATAAAAAGGCAACACCTTCCTAAACCCGCCCTAGCCAGTGAGAACTGGGGGTTAAATATAAATAGATGAACATAACATGTGTTTTCTTAGTTTGTTTTTGTGCAATGCCCTCTGGGTGCAGCTGATGTCATTCTGCAGCAGCTTTCTAGACTGGAAAATGAGGATTCTTCTCCTGAAGTGCTCTGTGATCAGAACTGGGCCAGAACATTATTCTACCGGATAAAACCTGAGACACTGAAGACCCACATTCAAGCTTGTATTTTGCTAGCTCCAAGGAAGACCCTGTTATCTTCAAATATTTCTAATCAGCTGGAGCCAGGACTATAATCTAGGCCCTCTATTATTCATATTCTGGGCTAGGGCTGCTGCCCCATCAGCCTACACAGTACGAGCACTTGCTCTCCAGCCATCCCCCATCCCAGATCAAAATGACTCCTGTAGACTCTTGTGTTTGCTAAAACAGCATATTCTGACATTTCAGGCAAATATTCTAACGAAGTCTATGCAAGCTGCATTGATTTAGCATTCATTGTCTAAAAATAGGTCCTAGCAAGATGTTACCAAAAAAGCTAGAAGCAATGGAAAGGAGGAGAAAATACTGAACACACATATTGATACTATGTAATGTGAGCAAGCACTTGCTTATCTAATGCTATGATGCACAAATAAACAGAAAAAGAATCAAGGCAGCATACACTCAGTGATTGAAATAAATAATCAAGTATGAACAAGGATAAATCACACTTCCCCATCAAAGTTGTGAAAAATGCATATTGTATGTTTTGCCTGATTTTCTACGAGAATTATCAGTTTTCTTTTTCAAGAGAAGTTGCAATAAGTCAGACTTCATCCTCCATATGATAATATGTTTAAATCAGACCTGTTGGTTTTTGGGAGTTTTTTCAGAATACAGGCTTTTCTACTACTTCAGTTAAGTTCCAGTATGCTGTAAAGAGATCCTTTGTTACATATATAACAAAATGGAAAGAGACACCAAATCATTAACTTACTATTACAGACAGAAATGCAAAGAATCTTGCCCTGTGTAGTCAGCCCTGCCCTGTAGTTTTGATGAAGCTCATGTTTGACTGAATCAGTGCCTAATCTTTTCAACTCATTACTGTCTAGTGCCTGCCTGCTTCCAAGTACTTTTCATTCCTTAAAAACCTCTTGTTTACAACCATTTCCTTGTTCGGTTTTTGGAGAGCAAAAAGGAAAAGAAAGGCTTTATTCCTTGAGTTAGGTCTAGATCACATACACAAAGGAGAAGAGAGATTCTGCTACACTTTATTCAATATGATGTTACAAGAAAACAACAGTTACAGCTGACAAACCATTACATCTTTCATAATACAGACAAATTACAAGGTGTAACAAATAATGCGACATTTATTTTACTGTACTGCTTACTATGCTGTTCTTCTGAAGTATATATATATTTAATTACATTAACATTGTTTTCATGTACCAGCCCTCCCCTTTTTTATTTGTTAAAAAAAAGAACACCTCTTAGTGCACCATACAAAAATCCGCACGGAAGCTGGCAAGCAGGAATTTTGTATGCAGCACCATTGAAATGCATTTTGGGGGATGGGAATTATTAGTGCATCCTTTACTTTTAGATTTTTTGCTTATGTGAAAAATGCAAGGCAGTAACATACAGTCACTCCACCTAAATGCTGGTAGGGGAGAATATTGTTATGCTCAGTAATGCAACCTAATTCTGTTTATATGGGGTATCTGCATTTTACTCCCCAGTCTGTACAGCCTAAACCTTTTATATAACAAAGATTAGAAACCCAGTAATATTCACAGATGAATATTTTGTATATGAGCATCTCAGAGCATTGACTACACATCTGGTTGCGTGCACTGACATGGGGGTGTACATAACCCACCAACCCACAAGGTATTTATTTATTTATCTTACCTTCTCTTCCCAGGAGACTGAAGTGCAGAACCCCTACACACCCAAGAGAAAGCAAAACCCCCTGTGCCTCTGTCTACTGCAGATTGAATTTTCACTGTTGTACTGATGATTTGTCCTAATCCATGGTTCTGATTAAAAATAAGAGTGAGAATTAAAAGGACCCAACTGATCTAGGACACCATACAGTAATGTAATGTCAGAACTATTGGAGTGTCCTTTCTGGGGCGGTGCCTGCTGGGTGTGGATTAGAGCTGATCTGAACCCAGCAGGGGAGAGGACTGAGCCATCTCCAGCGGGTTGACTTGTAAAGTTAGGTTCTGTGAACTTGAACTTGTAAGGACTCTCTGTATCATGCAGACCGTATCTATCACCATCTCCCCTTCCCCATTCACTTAATATTAGATCCCATAGAGAGTTAGAACATGCCCTCCCACTTCTATCTGCCTGCTGTATCTGCTGCCCTGTCACTGCTCTCCTATCTTGCAGCAAAGCCACATCCTCTCAAGTATCACCAGGAAAGACCTGCTGGGTCTCAGCCAAGTAGTAGGAAAATACAAGTTAAGCTACTGCTGGCTACTGACTCTGAGCAAGTCCCACAGTTTCTCCAGGACTATGCCCCAGAGACTACTGGTCACTGAAGCCAACTTTTGACTGTTGACAACGTGAAACATCACGTTCCAGGCACCCACAGCACGTCTGGAAGGCTAGGCTACTTCTTGTCTTTTTGAATATTCTTTAGGGAACTGATTTCAGAAGGATGAGAGAAAAAGAGAGTAACACTACTGATCTTTGCTGAAGCTGTCTCAAGAGCATTGATAGCGTTTAAACAGTCCATTCTGCAACACTGAGAAGAGCTGTGGTGAAAACAGATGGAGAGATGGGCAGCTGTCTGGGGGTCCTTACTGATGGGTGTCAGTTGGGCTAACCATGCAGGTAAGGGCTCTGCTGGAAGGGAGAAGAGGGAAATAAGGCTGTATTGCCAACTGTCAGTTCCCTGGCCAAAGGAGCTTCTACTATCTCAAAAAACCTTGGTATTTCCCAGCAGATTTGATGTTCCAGAAGATTAATTTGCAGTGCTCATGTGAAAAGCAGCATCCTGCTGAGCCTAGGTCGCCTTGGTGCTGGGAGAATGTCCCCAGGGTCCAGAGCCTCCATGGGAGAGCAGCAAAACCAAGTCACCACAGGCAGTCAGGGTGTTTGGAAAGTGTGCAGAAGT
Organism: Aleadryas rufinucha; assembly: GCA_013397815.1. Classification (NCBI taxonomy): domain Eukaryota; kingdom Metazoa; phylum Chordata; class Aves; order Passeriformes; genus Aleadryas; species Aleadryas rufinucha. Next base: position 1,197,568 of record VZTH01003268.1, on the reverse strand, counting down.
AAGAGGCCCTGGTCACTTCTTAATGATCACTAGGTGAGATAACTTCATAACTGCTGAAGATTAGGTTGCTATTTAGAAACCCAGATACTTAGGAACTTTCCTTCAGGCAATTAATTGAGTTTGAAGATTTTTAGACCAACTTTATTTCAATGGTTGCTTAAAAGTGGGAATGGGGCAGAGAGGATAATCTCAGGCACACGTGTGTTCACACACATACACACACATACATACCTTAAGCAAACACTGTATGTGAGTCACTATGTGTCCCACTATGCTAGGCTTGTGGGAACAGTTGGGGAATTACTCTCTATATTAAACCTTCAGATGGTTAGCTGAGCAGTGTAATTGCTTGCCTTCAAATTTAAGCTGTCAAGTAGAAGCATCTATGAAACTACCCTTATATTCCTAATCAAAATCTTTGTTATATTTTCAAAAATTCTTCAGGTTTTGCAGCAAGTTTTTTTTCTAAAAATAGCTAATTTTAATCATCAAACTGCACACAATTTAAGTAGCAAAGATAATGTATAAAAGACTTTTCTCTTACAAAAAAAAAAAAAAAGAAACATGAAACCCAAACAAACCACGTCTAAGGCAGTTTCAGTGTGTGATAAATTCAAAAGTTCAGTGGTCACTTTCCCCCCTATAAACACAAGGGAATAACTGTAGTAAGTTCTAAACAGGATTGTGACTGAAAGTGGCTTTCAGATGGCTTTTAGCAGATCCTGAAACAGAGATGTCATTGGGGAAAATTGTCTTTTAATGGCTGTGCAAATATTGAGAATATTTCCACGGTTCAGTTCTTTGAAAGTGTAGACTCCTGCCCTAGTTCATTAAGAGACCTTTTGTAGCTACTTGTGCATTTAAGGATTTGCCATATTGGGTGTCTTTTTCTTATTAAACACTGCTGGAGTTTAATAAGATGGCAGTAGCACAAATCCTTTTCCCCTCCTTTTAAACACTGAAAGCTAACCAAAGCGTTACCACACTTCCTTAAAATGTAACTCAATGCATCCAGCAAGCAAAGGATGTCAAAATTATGTGTAGAATAATATTGCCTAGCAAGTGTTTCTGTCCGAACAGGACTGTAACTCAACAGTGATTTTTGCACCATACCCTGCCGTCTCTGAATGCAAAGCATTGTAAACAGTCAGGGCAGTTTTTTCACACCCCTGAATACAATGCTCTCCCCAGCCAAAATGTAGCAGGGACTTCCTTTTCTAAAATCACACACACAACTTCATTTCTTGCAAAGTGTGCATTTGAATGATTAATTCAGAAAAGCTATCTAAGGATCATGTAGTGCCTTCCAGTCAGCTCAGAATACCTATGGAAAGTAACTTGAAAGGTGCTTTGGTGTGGAACAGCAAACAGTCTGGGATGAGGAGAATTCTCCACCTTGCTTTGTACGTGGCAAAGTAACACAGCTAGATTTAATGGCTCATTCACTGGAAGTTTTTCTGTACCTCAGTATTTCTGTACCTCAATATCTGCCTTGAATTAAACAGAACAGTTTTATCATCTCTGTTTGCAAGACAATACTCCAAAAGGTTACTAGTGTGAGGAAAAACATAGAGATGTTAGCCAAGACCCATAAAAGAAAGATATATTCTTGAAGGGAATAAAACCATAAGGAATTCACTGTATATCTGTCAGCTGCATACGTCTCATAATTTTTGCTTTGTCTTTCTCACAGGCCTATTTTGAAAACTGGCATGCTACATAGCCTAAGCATAGTAACCAAATTTAGAGTATTGAAGTAAACATGCAATTATTGCCATGTTTTTAAATGGATATGAATGGTCTGAGGGGATAATGAAAAAAGAAATAACCCAACAACACTTGAAGGAAGAGTGTCAAGGTGCTGTAATTGTCAGCCGATCAGACAAGCTGGGTTTGCCCTGGGAAGAAATAGTCTTCCCATTGGTTGCAAACTCTGCACAACCCTCAAAGAAAACCCACAGTCCTTTATGCCACTGTTGGCTCTTTTTGTACAGCTGTTACTGTGAACACCAAATGTGTTGTCTGAAAGTATTTAAGACATTGCTGGTGAAAGCATAAAAATCCTTACAAGGATGCAGCGCTGCAGTGGAAAATCAAACAAAATCAAACACAAAAGACTGAAAGAGTACATGCCATGTATCAGTAAGCAAAAGCTTAATCTTCACATAGTTCTCTGAAATCACAAGGTATCCAAATGCGTGCAAGGTTTTAAATAAATTGCAGGGAAAAACAGGGTCTTGCCAGCTTCAATTTTCTTTTGAATGAAATCCACCATAGAGAAAGAAAGGAAACAGGCCGTTGTTCCTTCCTGGTGTCGGCCTCCTCATTAGGTTTTTGTTTCCCTCCTCCAACCTGGTAAATTTAATCCTGTAAGGAAACAATATAAATTATAATAAGCCTCATGAATTGCATTTTAATTTTTTTTTTTTTTCTTGGTAAAAGATAGGTTAGTCCAAAGCCATTATGAAGACGCCAGCTCAGAGCGAAGGGCAGACTTCCAAAGCATGTTTAGAACTGGTACCGCAGGAAAATGAACTTAAAACACCAGTGTTTTCAGAGTGGTCAACTAAGTGAGATATATTAATCCATATTCATGTGTCTGTGCCCCAAGAGCTAATCTTCAGAGGTGCCATTAGCACTGACATTCTCCATGGAAATTATAGACAGCTGTAAACAGACAGTCATCTCTTCTAAAGGTGGTCACATCCCCTGAATGCAAAGGAAGGTTGCTAAAAATGCCGGTAAAACTTCAAGAGTTTACAAGCTTTTTTTGCCCCCTTTTCTTTTTGCCCTCTTTCTCCCTAGTGATCTCCTCCACAACAATGCTTGCAACTAGTTTCTGAAAAGGTCTCCTTAGGTTTCCTTCTCAAGAGTTGGTTGGGGTACCCTGAGGCAAATCACAAACATTTCTGCAAACATAACCATGTTATGGAGGTTCTTGGTGTGCTGTGTTTAAATGTATTCACCTTTATTTCAGTGTATTTCTATTACTAGGCAGATAATTAAAAACTCTCCTTTAAAATGCAAAAATAAACGCTATCAATAGCTTCACTTATGTCATCTTTCGCTCTACTGATGTAGAAGCTCAAAGCAATGGCTGGCCTTGCGTGAAAGTATCCTGATGTTTTTTAGGTTTACACAAAACAAGAGGCAGGCTGAGAATGTGGGACAGGAAAAAAAAGCATCCAATAACTGCAAGGAGAGCCACGTGAAGGCTGAATGAGGGCTAGATGAACTGGATGAACTGAAGCCACTAAAAAGATTTTATAATTAACATATTTAACTCTTAATAAATCTCCAAGTACAATTCTATGCCAAAGTAATAAAGTGAGACTTCCTGAGAAATTCTGAAAATACATTTGTTAAGTTCTCCAAGACTAGAACTACAGACCTGATACATTTTTAAAATGCAGTTGCAGGAAGACAGTCAGATATGAAGGAATTTCATCCCTTAAAAATAAGAATGCTGAAATATTCATTGAGCATGGAACTGGTTCGTATTAGCATGTCCTAAAACTATTTAAATCAAACTGGATGCAGGTGCCAGTGAATCTAGTCTAGCCCTCATTTCAAAAGCAAGGGGAAAACAAGGCATCAGTTTTGAACTGCAGTTTCAAGCATAACATTTTAACTGTGGCTTTCAACAAAACACCCCAATGTCTATGCAATGTCTTAACTTCCATAATTTCCTGGGTTCCTGTCATGATTCTTGAGAGCTCTTCTTCTGTTCTTTAGGCACCAGGATACCTGAATTGGATTAACAAAAGCCTGTTCTTAAGCATCTTGGAGCGTGGTCTACCGCCTCTAGAATTCTTCTTGGGTTGTTTCCTAAAAGCATCTAGCGTTTGTGTGGACTGTCTACTCCACATGAAAGTCTCACTTTCCACAGGGTCTAAAAGCTTGGCTGAAATGCCAATAAATCTTGTTTCAGGGAATACATTTGAGCTGATGCATTTAGTTTACCTCCAAAAGCTTAAAAAGAAAAGCAATGTTTGGAACGTGCAGAGAATCACAGCTGCTCAGTGACGAAACACCACTGATAATATTCCTCAAATTCCAGATTTCCCTTCCTTCATGAGCACTTTTTAGGGATATCCTTTTGGGAGCTCTGTCTTAGAAAGAAGCAACTAAACTCCCAAAGCTCCTTCCAACATTGAGCTTGCATTTGCCCCCACTGCCACCTACACTCCAGCTGTGAAAAGCAGGCTTGCTATTTGGAAGCCACATCTGCCCAGATCCAGAATAGCTGGCCCGATTTCAGGCTAAACCCAGATTACTGGAGCTTCAGGGACTGGCATAAGCAGCAGGGACATCTGAGCCAGGTAACAAAATTGTAGGGCTAGAAAAGTCTCTGGATGGATGCTTTTCCAGTAGTTACCAAACTGCTCAGATTTGAGGATAATTGCAATTAAATTAATTACACAGAACTTTTCCTTTCTATCAGTGGACCTTAAGACAATTTCTAAAGGAGGTAAGTATCACACTTCTCCTAGGATTATGCTACAATTTTCCAGTAACAATACTACGTTTTCTGGTTTCAAGTTTGGCTTTGTAGGCAAAGCTGATGACACATTCTCCAGGGCAGGGCCTGAGCTTGTGGAATGAGGAATACCTTCATTAGAAGCTTAGCACTTCCAGAAACAAGCCCTAGAACATTAAGAGATTCTTTAGAAATGAGTAAACTGAGAGCTGCTACCATATAACACATGGAGGGGAAAAAAAATCTTTGCACACTGGCAACTACTGCCAGCACCAATGCAGACCACAGGCAGAACACTGAAGACTAAGGGTAGCAGAGGTTACAGGTTTCCTGCTCTGGCTCAGTATAAGGCAGATGACAGTTTTATGATCACAACTCCACCAGCCCCGGCTTTGCCAGGGCTGCAACTGGTTTCCTGTGAAGCTTAGAGCCTGTGTAACAGTACGCTGGGCAACGCCACCCTCCACCTTCTGCATAGGCTCAAGATTTAGATTGGATCACTGGAAAAGAACATGATTTGATGCCACATTTCACCAATGGTTCTGGCTGGGGAAGCTAGAAGACACAGTACAACTGGAGCCAGGGAAAAGTATGCTGGTCTCAGTCTCTCTTGCAGACGTGTTGAAATGCACAGCCCGCCTGGTTTGGGAAGCCAGCCTGCATGACAGACCCACTGCTTGCACCAGGGCCCGAATGGGGAGGGTGTTATGGGGCTGAACCCTCAGCTCCGGCTGCCAAGGTGTTTCCCCTGCGTATGAAAGCCTTACATGGCACAACAAGTGTGGTGGTTAGGAATAGATAATGTTTGCATCTGAATCTCTAATTCTCTGAATGTTTATTGTCAATCCAAAAGTGGAGTCAACAGGTGAAGTCCCTTCCCCTGCCTCAGAGAGCTGTCGTGGAGTGCTAGCTTTCTCCTATGCTGAGGAAGAGGAAGAAACTGAACACAGATATGCCATTTGTCAGAGGAGTGCTGTAATCACTCTGCACTTTCTCTTCACATTTATTTTTGTTTAAGATGAGACATCAAATAGACAGCTCTCCTAAACTGGAGAAAGAGGAGAGCATCTCTTCATCCATAGCAGAAAATCCACAATAAAAAAAGCCAGAAAATTTTAGACTGGTGTGAACCAATATTTTTATTAAAAAAGCATTGTTTCTTCACTGTGGCTCTTGAACTGAAACATCAGTTGTTCACACAACACAGACCTGAGGCAGGGCCCTCCACACAGTGCTGCCATTCAGTTCCCAGATGGCTTCGTATTCCATGTTTGTATTTTTAAAGCTATATTTTAGGAATATCCTTGCTTAGAATTTATACATTTCCCTCATCATACAAATCAAAGTTTTGCCTGGTGACTTGGCAGATTATGTTTATGGCCTCTGGTCACAGCTTTGCTTATTGTAAGTTGTTAAATGGAATATTTACAACTTGTGATTTCCCAAGAGCAAAATAGGGTTCTTTCATATCTCCTTAAAAACCAAACCAAAACAACAAACCGCAAACAAACAACCAACAGCAAACACTGAAACATAACAGACTGCCTTAAAAATGAACTTTTTTCACCACAGATCCTGGTACTTCTGGTATTCATGACATCTCTACTAAACCCAATAGCTCACATTAACAAGTGAGTTAATTATGTACTTGAAATATTAAGTGATCTACGTGAAGTGACTCATTGCTGTGCTTGTTACCTAGAGAAATCTTCTGCTGCATGCATTCTGTTTGTCCCAGACCTCAAACAGGATAGACTGTTAATCCACATTAAAAACAGCAGATGCCAACTTCAGAATGCAGTAGCTGTTGATGTAACAGTGGTTCTAGAAAGGCATACCAAAGCTTGTAATTTAAACATTAATCATACTCTCAAGACATGAGGCAGAGGAGGGTGATTAAATCCCAAATATTTTTCTTTATTTTAATTAGTGAAAGAACATCCTTTCCTGTAAAAATACCAGTTCAATATATGTTCCTTTTGGCAGCATCAGCATCCTTCTCTAGGTACTTTTAATTTCTGTATAAATTACCACATCGGGTGGAGCTGTGCTCCTGCAGTCTTTAGCATGCAAAGCACACTCAGAGTGCAGGTCTATTTATGTGGCAGCTGATTTAGTGTTATTATAAGAGTATTCCAGTTTTAAAATAAAAATGTGAGCTGACAACTTGAGATACCGTATTCTTTATGACCTGAAACATGGAGGTATTTAAGATCATCAACAATAACGCTCTTTCTGCTTCTCCCTCCACCACACATACAGACACCACGTATTCTGTTCATCCTCTCTGAAAAAAAAGTACAGTATTAACAGGTGATTTTTCTCACACCTTTTATTCCTACCTTTGTTAGAAAAATCATTTTAAAAAGCCAACCAAACATTAGCAATACTATTTGCACTCAGATAATATCTACATGCTACTTGTTGCTATAAATATTAATTAATTGGATCACCAATACCCATAATGCAACTTTATTTTGACCTACATGCCCTATGAACTAGATATTTTTTGGATTCAATTTCCTTAAAACCAACTGTCAGCATCATGTGATGGAAGAGATGAAAACTGAAAATGAGCGTTCCTGCTGTGCAGGTGAGTGACCTGTGGGAGACAGCTCTGCCTGCTAGGATTTTTACACGTACCATCAGACACAGACCAATTGATTAGATCATCTTATACCTGCCACCAACTAGGCTCAAGAGACTAATTAGAGAGAGTACTGCCTGTGCAGGCACCCCATTGACACCTAATTTGCTCAGCCAAAGCCTTTGGGGAGAATGTATTATCTCTGCAGCTGCACTTCATGCATTTCTGATTTGAGGCATAAGCAAGGAGTACTTCTTCACTCTTTTGAGCAAACTGATTATATAAGCCCTTAAGTGCTAAATACAAGCAGACAAATTAAATCTGGCCAGCCGCCATAAATCCTTTTCCCCCTTCAAATATATATACACATATATACATGCATACATGTTTTATTTTATATCTATGTCTCTAATATATGTGCACAAATACAAACATACAAGTAATGTGTATGTATGAGTCTGAATGTGTGTGGAAAGGATGGGTACCTAAAGACATTTCTATAATTATGTGCTTTAAAATATGCAATTTTCAGACTGTATAGCGTGCCTTCCTTCACAGGGAAGTTTTACTTCTGTGAAATTTAAAAGAAATGCATTTGTTCTTATGTATGAAAAAGAAATGATCTGCAGTGTTGTTAGCTCAGGCTCAGAATTACCCCATGGACAAGGCTCAGTAGATTGATGCCTATAAAGTTGCTCTACATCTTCAGAGGTGCTAGTTCAAAAATTATTTCAGTATACAGCCTAGCTTTGTTGGAAGCTTTTCGATGGACTATACCTTGTTTGTGGTTTCCTGAGGAATACTATTCACTAAGGCTAAATATAAGGTTACTTAAACTGCTTTCTGCTGGGCTTTAGTTTTATCTAGTTATCCATGCTCCAAAATACACAGGAGAGGCAAGACTTACAGCTGCCATTAAAAATTTATTCAGAAAAAAAAAAAAGACACTAGAAAAACTAGGATTCTTTTACAAACTGAGAAGGGTTTGAAAAAAATAATTTCAACTATAGACTGGTTAGTGATTCCTGAACTCAGAAGCCTTGTAACACACAGGAATATAGTGGAGTTGCATCACTTCTAAAATAGCACTGAGCCAAGTATCTTCTTCCCTATCATGTGTCTACAAAGCAACTTTCAGGAGTTGTATCAGGCTGAATTATTGCAGTTTAATGTCAGTTTCTGTCAAAGCCCATGTTGACAAGGTCAGTTTATAGCTTCAACTCAGGATCCTGCACCCCTGTAACTAAAGAAGCAAAGAAGCCGTAGCAAAATATGTGCGAGTGACGTGTGTGGCCAAAATATCAGGTGTAATCTCCTTTGCAGAACACACCATAAATGCAACTTCCAGTCTTGTTCCTAGGATGGGGCATAACTCAATACAGAGAGAATATCCTCACCTTTCTCCCCTCACACAGGCCACATCTTTACCAATTCAGTTTATATTTCTTTAGCAATTTAATATTGTTTAATGTTTAAATGACACCTCTAGCTTATCTTGGCAACTGTTGGCTACTACTCTTTCACAGATGCAGCACTATACAGGATACTTACACATTATAATAATAAGTGCTATCAGTATTTGGCAGTAAACCATATTTGACAAATAAGTAACACAGGATTAACTGATTAATTTCTTCTGCTCTTTTATGTCTTAGTTACTGCATTGGTATTCTTATACACACGGGATTTCTCAGACTCTATCTAAAGTGATGAAAATTGCTGTATATTCTTCTCCACAGTTCTAACATATAAATCATAATACAGATCCTTATGGACATATTGCTGTGTTACAAATTCCTCTCTCCACAAAGAATTTTTCACAGATTGACTTTGCCTCTGAGCAGAGCCCTGCAACTCTAAATAGATTTGTGTGTGGGAGTTGACTGCAGTTTTAGGGTGGGTGCGAAGGGATGACCATAAAAGAAGTGAGTGCTAGACAAGGACTGTAAACTAGTAAGAAAATAAAAAATCAGAATAGTAATACAATTATAAACTGAATTATTTTATGAGTATACTTTAAATAAGTGACATAACCTTTGAAAGGTGAGATGTCTATGGCACTGTGGATATGGGGCTGGAAAACAGAAACCAAGATTTTGTCTTTGCTGCTGAATGTGACTGGAGGCACGTCATTTCATCCCACTGCAACCTGTTTTGTAACAAGGGCCCGGCCCTGGTTTATGTCCCAGCCTCCAGGTTTAGAGTGTCTCCCAAAATTAGTGCCCAGTTTTAGATGGAGCCACCAATAGTTCAAATTATATAAATATAGTAAATTTATCAAAAATGCAATATTAGAACAGTTGCAACATTTGGTAGTACTTGAAATCTTTACTTGGACTGTGAGTTTTCCAAATTGTACCCTTAGGCACAGTATGAGTTCAAAACGAAAGTCCAGCATCACCTGACTCTGTGAACGTGCACCCAATAGTCCAGTGTGGGAGGTTGATTCTGAACAGCCAAGATTTACCCTTAAATTACACACCAGTTGCTAAGTAGCATATATGCATATCAATAATTGCAAATCAACCATGCATACTTTGCACACAGGTCTCTACAAAATATTATAATGAATTCCTTCATAGTGTGTCTTGTGAGGAGAAATAAAGGAATACAAGCCTGATCTTCACTGTAATATATTTTATTCACAGTATTAATTTCCAGTGTTATTTGATAATGTGATTGGTTTCACAGTTGATTTGTAGGTATACTTTTAACTTTTGAGTGGCTGTGGTAACTTCCAAATTAGTTTTCTACAAGTCTTTCAGCAAAAATTCTTTCCTACTCTAGCTGCCCACAGCTGAAGTTTTTTCTTTGAGTTGAGAACAAAGTCCACAAAGCCTTTCACAATTACCATTTGAATAAGGCTTCACATGAAAAATGGCCAGGACTGAATCTACTGCACGTCTTCTAGTTTTTGAGAATAAAGCACAGACCTCTGAGTGAGCTCTGGGAAAACTAGTACTTCAGATGAAGATACTACAAAATAGCAGTGTTATTGAGCTTAATATAGTTCACAAGTAAAGCCACGGAAACCTTATTAAAAACAAAAATGCAATTTGAGGATTTTGGTACTTATCAAGAACAGAAAAATATTAGTGCTAGTTGTTTGCAAGAATATACTTCTTAATCCTGACAAACAGCCAAATCCCTACGACTTCTTATAACCTTTTTTCTGTCTGATTAATATATGTCTAAACTGCTATGCTTCTCACCCTGATAACTTGCAAAAAAGCCTGCTAAAGAGGAACTGACTGAACGTGAATTGGAGAAATGCTGTCTCCCTGGATCTATAATGAGAGAACCTAAACCTACAATTTTTGCCAGTGTTTGACACAATGAGATCCTTATCTCAATGGTAGCACCAGCTCTCATCTCTGGAACAGATAAGTAAATCCTATGCCTGAACAAAATTTGTAGATAGTTTAATTAAAATATCCAAACGAAAGAAAGAAAGAAAGAAAGAAAGAAAGAAAGAAAGAAAAGCCTATCTGTTACAGTTATATATAACAGAACTCAGAAAGGAAATACCTGTTGGAAGATGATATAAAGGCATTAATGCCCTGGTTAACAGGTTTGTTACTGGTTTGAACCTGTCTCTGGAGAAAAGGAGCTCCAGAAGAGCTGCTGAGAGATCTTCTCATTGCTAAAGTCTCTTGCAGAGCTAAACAGTCAAGGGATGGGAGATTCAACTACAAGCAACTGGGTGTGAGTGAGCTGAGCTGTGGTACCCTTCTACCATGCCTCACCTTCATGGCAGAGCCAGCTTAAGAAATTCCCACTGCTGCAAACCTACTTCCTTGCTCCTGCCCTGCAACTTGTGCCCCTGTCACTTGTATTGTAAAACGTTCTGTGGAACTCCCTAGGCACTGGATCACTAAAAGTATCAGAAGTGACATTTTTATGTAGAACTTCTCAGTGATCCAGTTTACACCAAACTTCCAAATAGCTGCAACATCTCAGCTAATGGGATTGAAAACTGGTGAGGGAGCAGGAAGGAACTGCTTGGATAGAGCTAGACAGAAACTTATCACACTGTTCTTGTCTGCAAAGACAAAATGATGGAAAAACATCCTTATTTTTCAGCAGCAGCATTCCCCAGTGCATTACTAAGAACAAAGCTTTATTCTAAAGTCTGAAGCCACCTCCCAACTCACGAATGGCTAATTATTTTCAGGTATCCAGAAACACTGTGAAATCTGCCTTAGCCAGCCTCTTAAGGGAGCAGACAGAAGTTGTCACATAATGAGCTACTAATTAAAAAGGAAGAAAACCATACTCAAAAGACCTGGGAATACCCGTAAGATAGCCTAATAAGGATAATCTCCTGTACAAGTTTCAAGGGAGCAGCAAACGAGATGGCTGAGAGCCCATGCCTCTGACTGGAAGTTCTTTGAATTTTTTTGGTTGGTTTTAATTTTTTTTAGCAGTAAAAATATGTTGGCCTGCCAACATATCAAGGAGATGTTTAATGGTTTGTAAAGCTTCAAGTCATATTTAACCACAGTTCAGAGAATTCAGATGGGATAGAAAAGCATCTGATTCTTTATAGGTCACTATCTAGCTGTGAATAAAGAATACAACCCTGGAGTTCAGGGAAAGCAGATCAACTGTGCCCTCCAAATACCACAAATGAAACTTATTGACTGCCAGTGTCAGGAATGGTGGTCACTGTTATTAACAGTGCTATTTATCAACTCAAACCTAAGCATATTTATTTATTTATTTTATGTGAAATACAACAGCTGACCAACTCAAAACCTAATGAGATGATGTACTTGACCATCTTCTTTCACTGCTCCCCACCTAATATAACAAGAAGTACATACCTTCAGAGAACTTAATCAGAAATTTATTCCTGCTTTTCTCTGTCATAGCTTTTATCCCCAAAGCAAAGTCTGCTGGACAAAATGACATATGAAAGACTAAATGCCTGGCAGATGACTCATTAGCATTCACCTCCTCCCAAAAATTCAGTCTTGCCTCATGCAAAAATTAAAGTATCCACAGGTACTTAAAAATAGGGCATTTTGTATACATGTGATTGTTAATATTAGTCAAGTTACTTCTTGAAAGCTAAGTAGTCTTGGAACAAATTTAATGCTGCTGGTGTAATCAGTGCAGAATAGCTCTCTTGAGGTGGGTGGGGACCATTTTGCTCTAACAAAGATTCCTTGGAATTTAAAGATACCTCTGCAAGGGATCACAACACTATAAACTACCTCAGACCCCACAGATAAATGCTAAGCATTAAGAAAACAATGTGAATGTTTATCACTACCAAAATCATTCTAGTAACCTGCAAGTACCTACAGGCAGATTGGAATTAAGTTATGTCATTTCTTTTTTTTTTTTTTTTTTCCTTTGAGAAGACAGAGTGAGTGTTCAGGTGCAGAAGGAAGAAAAAACAGGGATGTGTAAACTAAAAAAAAAAAAAATAATCAATTTCTCACCTGCATTTTTATTTCCATTAGTGTTTTTCCTAGAAAGTACTTTTCAAACCAGCAAGGAATTTTAAATCTGGAATGTGGAGTTATGAATGCCTTTGTTTTAGCTTGACAGAACAGATATTATTGCAGCTGCATTCTGGATAGCAAAGATCCTTCTAGCTAAACACCATCTGGTCATACATTCTGTTTGCTGCTGTGGCTTTTGAGAGACTGAGCATCATGGCAAAGTGGTCGTGTCAATTAAAATACATTTTTTAGCACAGCACTGCAACCCTTAAGCACATCTAAATTACACAGAAGGCAGACCTCACATGCTGAAGCAGAGGGATCTTTCCCACTATTATAGTGTATTATATTAATGGCAAGTTTAAGTAATAGATGTATTTAAATTTTGGAATATATTTCCAAATATGATTATGTCCTAAACTCTTAATCTATGCGTCCACCCGTACCAAGAATGCCACACAACGGTATTTATTGACAGAGATATCAGGAAGTCTTTGCAGTTGACATTTTCAAGCCTGAATTGTTTCCCAACCTGAGACTTCTTGAGACTAGAATGGAACAGTGGAGAAAAAAAATCCCAGTTTAGGAAGTGCAATGGTGTCTTTATGAGATATTGCTTGTCTCTGTGCTCATTCCCTAGAGGGTGTGCTGATACTTATTGAATACTGCTATGCAGTCCTTTCACCTATACAGCTCCCACTTGGGAATTCTGCTGAAAATCTATGACATTAGAAATAGTTACTGGCAGCTTCAGGCCAGCTGCTTTCTTCCCTGCCAGTTCCATTTTTACATACAAAACCATATGGAGCACTGAAACAGAAATGTTTCCCCAGTGCAGTCTCTGTGGCATTAAATGGAAAAAATGTTCCAGAATTAGCACCCTCTACAGAGCATCACTACAGCAATGAGGATATTCTATGTAGTACATAAAGAGATCACAACGGAGGTCAGTGATTTTATTTCTCAGAGTTCCCACTCTGGTTGGGGTGAAAACCTTTTCCACATGTATGACTAAGATGTTCAAATATTATGCATGGTTTGGGAAGTCTGGCATGAAGTTCTTCTCATAGATGCAACTTTTAGAAACCAAGCAGGATCGACACTCTTTGAAATCCAGTCCTCCTTCAGATATTACACAGGCTTCCCCCTTCCTTTGTGTTTTTTAAAAGACTTAAATGATTTTAAAAAGCAGTCTCACACACTTGAGAGGCTTGTGGCAGAAATAGTAGATGTCAAATCAAGTGCAACATACTGTGTATTTTGTGGTATGCAAAGACAGGGATCATGGTAGGATGGAGTAGTAAAGGCTTTTATTTCAAAAGTGCTATAAGCATTGGTTTTCTTGTAACTGCAAGAAATACTTAATCTTTTTTTGAAGCTCCATTATAAAAGTAAGGTTTTGCATAGCTCATTTAAATAGTTTAAATGACACAAGGTTAAGAACAGGAAAGCCTTTCACCAAAGGTGGTTAGTCTTTTTCAAAGATTTCATATTATTTGAAGCTTACTTTCACTGCATTCTTTTACCTTGGCTGCTTCCCAAGTGGGTATAAGTTAATTAAATAGGACTTTGACCCTTTAACCTTCCCTATAAACTGCATCTTTACCTAACTCTATTTAAAGAAATCAGATAAAAAACCAATCATGTAGCAGAATATATATTTTTACAGCTGCGGAAAAAACAAACATGTCTATTAAGCTTATTTGTAAGTACTTAGTAGTCAAAGCAATAGCCAAGACTCATGGATGATTTTAATTAAAATAAATCTGGGTGGGCACATAAATTCATTTATGATGGCTTTTTTCAAACTGAAACTTCTCTAGCATTACTGAACAGCACAGCACTACAGTAAGTTCTTGTTTGTTTGTGGCAACTGAAGCTCAATCCACCTGATTAGCTTGTATTCATTTTGAGTCATGTAAAGTGTAAATTGTATATAGAAAAAATATCAAAGATGTGAGGCTGAAAACTGTTACAGGAAAGAAGAGAAAGAAAGAGCAGAACAGATGGACAGGTAACAATTATACAGAATGATACCCAGCACCTCTGTAACTGACATGCTCTGGGTTTAAATATCAAAAGGAGGTGAAATAGATGCACCAGGAGAACACTGAATAGCTCTCTACAAACAGATAGTATGACTTTCTGTATCTCATTAGCCCTTTTCACCTTCAAATACAGGCTTCTGATTATTAGACCCTTCCAAAAAGCTTTTTAAGTTCATCCAGAAACAAAATACAGTTTAGGTATGAAGAATGATAGCAGTTACGTATGGAGCTCATGTATAAAGAATGAACAAAGAACTAAGCTGCCTCTTTGTGCCTAAGTGATGTATGTGCTGAGGTCTCTGCATAGGCAGTAACAAAGACGCAGCTACTGGAGCCTGAGCATTGATCACATCTCTCACCCCCAGCAGGGACTTCTAAAATTGAGTTCGTCACAGAAATAAATCATTCCAAAATGCAGGCCTTTAGTTTGATGTATTAATAGTGATACCATCTAACCACCTCATTGGTGCATTATGTTCAAATTTTGCAGCCATTTGGTGATAAATACACGCCTTTTCAAGAGTGCTAGTTGTTGATCATTGATTGGGAGATATTTGCCCCTTTCCTGACACTTCTCTCAACACATCCTTGCTGAATAAGCAGCAGGAAGATGACAACAACAGTCATATCGTGCATAAGAAGCCCCCACTGCAGCATGAGCAGAGAGAGGCACAAGTGGGGAGGCAGACCTGTGCACCAATTCCCGTCTTCCAAGGTGCAACTCATCTCCTCATTGGAAGTGCTTGGGGGTTCTTAATGGCATCATGCATCATGTTTTGTCCACCTTTGTCAAGCTATGTTAGACCAGGGTTGTTACCATGCAGAGGCTATGATAACAAGGATTAACAGGAAAAAGGTCTTCCATTTCTCACATTGCATAGAAGAGGATCATATACTCCCAAGAGCAAGATTTCTCTGCTCCTCTTCACTATCCCCAAAACAAAGCTATCTAAAATAATATGTAGCAGTAGAGAGTGTCCAAAGGAAAAAAAAAAAAGAAAAAAAAAAAAGGCAAAAAGTCACTGGAAATTCTGGAAATTATAATAAATAGTTTAAAGGCATGTCAACAGCCTGTAACTCCCCCTCCTCAAACATTTTTATCCTGTCAAGTAATAACCAACAATAATGGTACTGTAAACTCAGAGAGATACATTCTTTGTTCTTTGAAAGGGCTTCGCATAGAGTTATTTTAATTATTTTCCTTATACAGTAAGTAGAGGATGAAAAAGATTTCTGAAATAAGAAATGTTATTGTTAACTCACTAATCACAGCTGAGGGACTTAGGGGCAGTCTGGTTCCTGAAATATCTTTGAGCTTATTTTACAGAATTGACTTAGTTGGTGGTATCCCTGTCACATGGATTTCAATGCAAGGCACCAAAACTTCCTTTATGCAGAAGTACAACAGACAACCCTGGACGCTGAAATCATATCCTGGAAAATTCTAGAACACGAATACTTGAACAGGGAATTTTTATTAATTTTAAGAAGTTAGTTTTTCATTTGTAAATGCCTCTTTATGAGGTGACTGAGTTTTGAGTTGATGCGAAAATTACATGCTATATTATTTATTTTTCAAACATAAAATACATATCCCTGCTGTTTTGAGAAACTTCTGACCCTTAAAAGTCAAAGCAAAGGCTTGATTTCTCTCCTTTGATTCTGGGGGCACCCAGATGAGAGGGTTATGAGCTTCCCTATTTTGCTTCTTGACACTCAACATGCTTATGGCTTGGGACCAATGGAGTAGCTGGGGGCAACCCAGGTATCAACACGTAGGACAAGCTGCTAAGGGGACCGTGGAAAAATGCCGAGACGATGGTCAAGGAGCCCTACAAGGCAGAGCGACCAGGACGGGAGTCTGCAGCCAAAGCCAGGCAGTCACACAGCTACAAACCACGAGGTGTCACAGAAGAAGCTGCTATAATATGGAAATAGATTCTTACCCTCTAGGCCCATATGTCATCACACCAAACTAAGCTGAAGCTGCCAACTAAAATGGGCAATTTCACATGAACTTGGCAGAGCGACTGCCAACACAGAGCTTGTTTTCCACTGGTGCCACCCACTCTGCTAATCCAATTCTGTCTCCTGATTTGCTTTTAAATAATAATGAACACAGCAGATGGGAGGGGAAAATGTTTCTGGCTGTTAAGCCAGCATGCAAGTGAGGCTCTTTGCTTTTCATGTATCTTGTGCAAACTAGCTCTAAATGCAATGTCAAGTGATTAATAGTGGTTAAACGAGAAAGCCAGGATTTGCCATGTTCTCAGTCATTTAATCTTTGACCAGGACAGGCAGGCAAACAAAACAGTCAGAAGAATAACGTGTTGAAAGAGAAAGAACCAACTTCCATATCATTAAACTTTGATGAAGATAGGGATGGACTCTTCTTCCCATCCTTGCAAATACCATTGTTGGTGGGTTTTTTTGGGCGGTGGCGTAACATGGGGCTGCTAAGCACCAGAACAATATTAAAAATACCTTTCAAGTTAAACACACAGTAATCAGGACAGGCATTATTGAGTGTAATCTCATGGCTGACTCCTTTCTGACAAGGAGAGAGGAAACAGGCTGAAGCCCCAGGTTAGGGAATAGGGATGTGACTGTCAGGAAAAAGGGCAGAGGGAGGCACGGAGAGGCAGCGGGCAGACAGCAGAGAGCAAACAGCCAGGAGGCTGCCTGTCTCTTCAGCAGCAGCAGGAGGACCTATTGTTCCTGGGTCACACAACATTATCTCCTGTCCAACAAACAGCAGGTAAGCTTGTTTGCACAATGCACTGTTTTCTCTTGTGTCAGCCTGACACAGAGGATAATCACCTCCTACTGCTAACTACTGACCTCACACTGAGAGTTGAAAGGTAGGAATCCCACTGGCAACACATCTCGATCAAGGTGAAATAAGGTATCAGTATGATCCCACACACCAAAACCTCTTCCAGCTTATCAGTTTCTGAAAATTTGGGAATTTACAACTCTGGAAAGGAGTTAAAATGCTTGTGCAATACATCTAATCCCTTGTACACCTGAAGTAGTCTTTAACACATGATCATTTTCTTGTCCCCAAAGAAACCTTTGCCACATTTGCTGCTCAAACTATATGCTGCTTTTGTAAGACAAAGGGTTTTATTGAAAATAAGACCCTTGACTCCTTTTTTGTGGAAGTTGGAAGGTCTCAAGTAAGTTGAGCAGGCAGACAAGAAAAAATAACAAAGTTTCACTAGCTGAATGCTTGGAAAGTTGCATTTGAGTCCTGGCTCTGCCATAGCTCCTACATGATGCTAGAAAACTACTATCAGAGCTCCTACACGATAGTAGAGAAGTTACGTTAACCCTTTTTTTTTTTTCCCCTAACAGAAATTCCCTTGGCAGCTCTCATTTTCTTTATATTCCAAGATGGATCCTGGCTGGGACTGCAGATATGCTGAGCATTCACTGCTCCAACTGAGGCCAATGCAGAATGAAATCCAACCTGAACATATTGAGTGCTAAAGGATGCATGGAGCTCTGAAAAATCAGGCAAGAATAATTGATTAATTTTTAACAATTGCCATTTTTATACCTATGCTTCAGCTTCTAGTGCATAAAATGGACACCTTCATACCATGTCAGCTCTTGGGGGTACTGTGAAAGTGGCTTCACAATGTTGGCAAAGAGCTAAGACAGAATGTACACCATTAAAAGCCACGATGGAAACTAATAATTCCATATCTGGTGCAGACTATGGATGCTATAGCCATAATGCATAGGATGAAACACTGAATGATGAAGATGAAAGGAAACATTAACTATGCATCTGTGTCCACAATCCATTATCCTATAGAAAAGGGACTTGAGGGCCCAAAGAAATAAGAGTATGTGATCCTGGCAAATGAAAACTGTAGATGAGTGCATAAACCACAGGTGGAGGAAATTAAATTTGAAACCTTAAATTTTCTATTTCCTAAGTACTGTTTGAATTTACCACTTTAATAAATTTTGTGAAGCAGATTTTAGAAGAAGACAGTGTTGCTAAGAACTAAAGGTATATCTTCCCAGTTAGTCACATACAGGATGAAGAGATTCCTAATATGAAACATAAGCTTGTCTCAAATTTACTATCAGTTTCTTCGCCTTTCAGCTGAAATATTTTTTCTGGTTTGATGTTGCAAGAGCACAGTAACATAATTTGAGACAGCAACCTTTGATAATACAGGTTAACAGATATTTCATTGTCTAAATGTTACAATCTCTGGTTTTCCATCTAAGGTAGGGAGTTTAGCATATGCCTTCTAAAAACTGAAAGAATTTCATACAGGCATCTGTACTGGCCTGTTCTTTGTACTAATTAAATTAGTTTCCTGTTGAGTAAGTAAAGTACTGGCAGCCAGGAACAGTTGGGGAGACAGCTCAGAGGCTTAAGCACTGAACCATGAACTTTTCTGTTTACTACAACATTAAACAAGTAGACACTCTTGCTCACATTATGGGGAATGAAAGAGCATTCTGTTAAGATTGTTGTTTCATTACTGTTCGTGAACTACTGATCTTCTTAAAGAGAGATTTTTAGAGATACAAAAGGTATTTCATTTGATACAGTTAACTAAATAAACTCATTATTTGGTTTAAAAATACGTGTGTCAAAGTTAAAGCTGAATTTGAACTTTGAATCTAAGGGGTCAAAACTCAGAAGGGAGAAATAAGTCGAAGTGCCACCCAATAACCCGGCTGTGTCTCTGGTTCTGCACCTCCACTCTAATGATCACAAAGATGAAAACTTTATAAGACACATAGATCTTCAGCCCAAGCACCTCACAAGGGGCACTGACACCTTGAAGGAGCAGGGCAAGAGACATCATGTCTCTGATCTTCTATACTAGTGGCTTTCAGCAACTGCTGAAGCTGAACTGCTGAAGCAAACTGCTGCAGAGTTTGCTATATGTTTAAATAAAGCACAGTGACAAAGAAGCACAAGCAGTATATGAATGGAAGATCTAAATAGCTGTTCTTACTTCAGTTTCATTTTTCCTTGTAATGTAAGACCTCTTAAAATATTATAAATTGTTTACATTAAAATGTACATGCTTACCACACTACATATACACTGAGCCTTTGTGTGCATATATTTAGCTCAAAGCTAATCTCTGAATAAAAGCCCTTTCTGAAAATAGAGATTTATAAAAAGAAATACTGATAAACTTTCAACTATAGGGACTCTAGTGGTCACTGCAAAAACAGCATTGCAACACAAAACCTGTGTGATTTTGTGGATCACCCCATAAATCTTCCTTTGTCCCATGAGTTTAAGTTTTCAGCCAAGAAAAACAACATTCTTCATAAAATTAATGAAAACAAGCTGCTCTTTGCCTACAGAAAAAGATTTTCCTTAATTACATTTTTTGCTTTGAATCATATATCCTGTATTTTGATTAAATTCCCTTAGAAGTCAACTAAAAATTAGAGCTTTGCAGCATGAACCTCAAACGTGTTTACTTGCAGAATATAAACCCACCATGCCTTTGGAAGGTGATATTTAAAGCAAGAATAAGAGCAACATGCAAGACAGTTTTTATTATTTTCATTATGTCACTGCATAAATTTATTTTCAGGGCTTAGAGTTTGCAGAGAAATATGATCTGGCCAGTGTATTTATTAGGAATAAATGGTCTGTGTAAATGAATGTAGATAAAGCAAGAACACTGGAATTCTGGTTAATCCCTTGAGGCAGTAAATCAGGATTTCTAAAGCACTTAATGCAAAATATCTACATCAAGGGGTTAAATATATAAAATATGAAAAGTCAAAGACAAGAACTAGATTAAAAGGTTACATGGAGACGGTGTTGAAAAAACTGGAGCCTGCTGCTAAATAGATATCCAACAGGCATTTATTGAGGTTCACTAGCTGCAGCAGCCGCTGGCATACTCTAAATGAACTCACACAACAAACAAAAATCAAATTCTAGTGTCAGTCTTTGATCATTTTTAGTACCAAAGCAGAAAATTTTGTAGAGTACCAAGCTATGTGGACATGATTAAGCTAATGCAACTAATTGCCCTAACTGAAAAATAAAAATGCCAGCTCTCTATACCCTTGCTGCATCCTCATCGCCTCAGTACTTCAGATGAGCCCTATATCCTTCCTGGCAGACCGTGCCTAAACCCCAGTAGAGACAGCAGACAGTGAAAAGACATCACTCATTAATTTAAGCCCTAATTGAATCAGTTCCTATTCATCTGAAAATCTCCCTCCACTCCAGAGTGAAACCGGTCCCAAAACCTATGTCTTCGCCAGGCCTAAATCATAATTCAGACTGAAGAACAATTTTCTTTTTCTCTGGCTCTCAGTGCTTTCATACAAACAAGACTTTAGAAGACTTTTCATGTGTGTACTGCTAAATAAGATCTACTTAAAAAAACCCAGCCCCAAATCCTAACCACACTAACCAACAAAAAATGAATATACTGCTCATTCAAACAGCAGTGTTTCCCAAGGTTCTCTGTGCAGCAGATGTATTCCTAACATGACTACAGCTATCACCCATGACCAGTAACTGTTGGCTCCAAAGCTCAGAGGTGCACTTTAAGTTCTAAGGCAACCAGACATACCTATATAGACATATATACATATATATTTCTGCTTTTATGCTCACACATGGATAAAACTGAGCTTTTTTGTTTTTTACTGCTGTAGCCCTGATCCCTTCAGGGGCTCCATGCAAAGAGGCCGGTACCCACACAGAGCTTGTCTGAAGCCAATGTGGTTTTCCCAGTGGGAGACAGGAAGAGATGGGAATTACTGAGGTAAATTTGTGTATTGGTATTTTCAACATAAATTAAATATTTGCAGCTAAAGCAATAAATACTGAAATCCTACTATGCATTGATACCTTTTAGATCTCTGGGAAGGCAAGTGACCTTGGTCCTGCTTCTGTCGTTCTAACTTAAAAGTTTTAAATTTTAAAGGAAATTTATTGAGAGGATTCCCAGTACCCACACTGACACTCCAGAAACTTCATTTGCTTCAGTAGGTCTTAATCACATCCCTAAAGCTAAATATTTTTTCAGCTATGTTCCTAAATTGAGTTTTGTATGAACAGCAGAAGAAAAATATCTTTTTTTTGTATGACAAATTACAGTGCTCATCACTTTTGTTCAGCAAGGTTTTACCAAATACTATTTTACAATTCAAGGAATGCATTCAAATTCCTATGAAGAGATACAGAGGACTAGCTCGTGTACACATCTTTTCCTGTTTGGGACAAGGCTGACAAAATCTGAATGCTGAAGGCTAAAATTCTGAGCATGGTGAAATGTACTTGTTAGACCTTTTAACCTATAGTTGATAGTAAAAACTAGATGTTGTAAAATCTGAGCCTAGCTGAGCAAGCTTTAGGGCATTTTCTCACTTGTTATTTTGCCTCTTGATTATCACTCATGCACAGAAAGGAACTACCAGAAATACCCAGGGAATGGCTAATAGTCTCAAAGCTACTATTTAAAAAGAAGATATTGATAGAATTAGCTAACACATAAAAAACATGTGAACTGTGATTATGCAGACAGATTACTTCAAAAAATTGGCTACTATGTTTACCATACATTTCCAAAACTGATTGTAAAATGGCATTATTTTGACAAGCCAGTTTTACAGTGACACAAATACTAAATGAAGACAACATACAAGTACTTACTTGGGAGAAGAAAGTCTTGAAAATAAAGGACATTTTAATAATGATTTTTATTCATTTCACAAAGCTGATACCTTAGCTCCCATGGGTCTCTGAATGAGTGTGTGAATATACAGGGAACATGCTATCACAGCATTGTTAATGCATCTGGTTTGACCTCTGAGGAACAATTTGTGTCATCGTGGAGCAAAAGCTCTGCTAAAACATTTGTCTAGATAAAAGACCTCAAGCAGTTAACCTGCACAGCAGAGGCAATGCAGCCAGGCACAAGGATAATGACCTCTACCCAAATGGGGAAGGTCCATCAATGTAACACTATGGCAGTAAGACAAAAGATGACAGCAGCTCAGCAGGAAAACATTAGCAATGATATAATTCTTGGTACTGTATGTGAAGAAATGCCTTAAGAAGTACAATGCCAACCTGTTTTTACCTAATAATTATTTCAAGTTTTAATATCAAAAGAAAATTATACATCACACCCAACTTTGTTCTTCACTTTTATTTTTAAAATCTTGCTTTCATTCTGTTTTATTCTTCCCTAAATAAAAATCCTGATAGAAGCAAATACACCGTGCAGGTAAAAGTTACCATTCAGATGCAATAAACTTTTCTCATTTGATACATGAATTATTGGATGCATGTTTTTCTGACTTCAGGTAGTTATGACACTGCTCTTAAGCATAAACCAGAAGAACTTGATGAGCCTTGTTTAGCAAGTCAAACCTGTCCTAACAGACAGATTAACTCATTTCTTATGCAGATTATTTACACTTAGGATATCTTCCACTGTTTATACTGAAGTTTTCTTCTTTCTGTTTTTGAAAGGAGACACTGTGTCACATATCCATTATTTTTACCACGCTGAATGCCTTGACTATTTAGCTACCACTCTTTTAGCACCACACCAAAAGTTCTGGGTTTAAACTATTTATTTTTAAAGTAGTAGCATGATCAGGCCTGCATGCTTATCTAAAGATCTTTGCTTTATGAGGGAGATTTTAGTCTGTGAGGTTTCCTCTACACATGGTAGGCAGCTGTCAGCAGCAGTGAGCAGGGCGAGGGGTCACTGCAGCTGCTCTGTGAAAGCACAGGGTTCCATCAACATCGCAAAAATCCTGCAGAGTGGGAGCTGGGAGACCACGGATTAGAGTACATTGGAGTGTGTATATAAGGTCACATCATGTCTATCAAAGTGATATCAAACTGTTACACTGTACAATGCATTTTACTGTGTTCTGTGTTCAAAGAAAATAAAAGGAGAATGGACATATGTGTAGCAGACCACAGTTTAATACAGAATTTCACACAGTCCTTTCAAATACATGGATTTACTAAGTTCACAAAGACATGTCAGATATGTATACACAGTGGAGATGTGTTGACTTGAGAGAGAACTAGATTTCATGAATTCTTCAGGTCAGACATGAATGAGATCAAAATAATTCTTATTAACTAAATGGTAGAAAAGACTATTAAGAGAAACCAGATGTTCACATTTCCTGAATCCTACACAGTAATATACATAAATGTCTGTCCTTGTATACATATGTCAATAGTTTCCCATGAAATGCTGTTTTGTATCTCCTCATGAAACTTCACTCTTATGAAATTGGTAGCTGTGTTTAAGATAACCCTAAAATAAGTATAGATAGGTAGCAAACATATAATTCTGATTTGTGGGTAGACACAAATCTCTCCCAGATCTGCCCGTTTCAGAGGACAGTTACAGGTCATCAAATGTCATGTATGTCATGTTGTATAAAATCCACAGAATCCAGATATTTTTAATTCTCATTGTTAGGGTGCTTCAACCAGATGAACAAAACTTATGCTTGACAACAACAACAACAACAACCAGAACAAGCTACTGACCTGACATCTTGCGTTAGGAAACCAGGAAATGGGTAGGGCAGCAGAGAATTTATTCTGGCTGAAATATGCAACAAATGAGATGACTAGACACTAAACAATGTCTCCTATTTCTGGCAATCTTGTGCAAGCTGAAAGCTAGCAGAGCTATTCCGGCAACAACATTTTATCAAACTACCTCTGTCTACCAAGTCAAAGGGTTGATGACACTATAACAGTTTCATGCTATTTCAAAATTGTTTCCACAATTTTACAATTACTGGTAATCACTTTCAGCAACAGAAAATAAGAAATGTAGGTGCAAAGAATAAAAAAGGAGAAAGCATCCTGATGACAAACTGTACAGTTGTGAAGTATGAGCTGCTGAAACAATCCAAATGGTGTGATTTAGACTAAAGCATCCTAAATATCTGAACCAGCAGGACTCTGTGACCTTCAAATTTCTTCTGAGAAGTTCGGAAGTTTTTCTGTTCATGGGGATCACTTTAAAAATTGCTGACCCTGGCAAAGATTGCAAAGCTGTCAAAAAAAAAAAGTTACCACCTTAAGCACAAGTAAATTACAAACCTCCCTTTCTCCTTACCATAAATACCAACACCCACTTGCACAGTAAGCCCTTTAATCTCTTCCTCACAAAACCCTTCATGCCTGGCATTCACTTACACATGCATTTGCAGTTATTTTTCACAGCCAATTACCATCCTGCCCTCACCTAGTCATTACCCAATCTTCCTGGAAACACACATTCACTTGAAGGTATCCTCCTCCACTTCAGCTCTTCCCACACTGAAGCCCTCTCTTCTTAACCACTGGCCCAAATACACCTGAGCTGCTGAGAGGTTTCTGAGTACCAGAGCTCAGCATGAATGGGCTTTGTCTCTTTGGATTTCCCCAGTTTTGTTTTATTTTAAGCAGAAAATCTTTGATGCAGGACCACTTCTTCCTGCTTTCCTGAGAAAGGCTTCCCCTAACACTGGACAGCCAAGAGTTGTCAAGACTGAACTGAAGAACAAATGTGGATGAATACCCCTGGCAGTGCCAAGGTCTCTCCTCAGCTTCATTGCCACTGACCTGGGTCTGGTCCCCCACTCTGGCCCCGCTCCCTCTGCAGTTTCCTACATCAATATTAGTGCCCAAGCACCAATGCTCCCCCCTCCCACAAGTGGGAGCACCAACACACCCACTGCCTTAAGTGACGTACTTATGATCAAGAGGATCACACAAGGGCTGCCTGTCTTAGTCTACCCGTCAAATAATACTTCACCTGCTTTACAAATAATTTCTCAATCTTAAGTGAATTATCTTTGTACATGTCTGAATAAATGAAAAAGATTAAGGACAGTTGGTGGCAGAAATATGAAAAAGATTAAGGACAGTTGGTGGCAGAAATATGAAAAAGTGGGAAGTTTCCCATGGCTTTCAGCCTTGTGATTTCTCTTCTAAGCCATGGTCTTGGAGAAAAAAAATTAATCTGCAAATGCTATCTTATTTTCTTATAAGAAAAGGAACACAGCTTTTTCTTTTTTAAAAAAAAATTAATCCTAAGGACTGATCTTTCTAAGAAAAGAAAAGTTCCTGAAAAAATGGAAGGGGCAAAGAGCCATAAGAAAAACATATCTCAAAAAGAATTTTCAACCAGAATTATGAGAAATTCTGTCACCCATTTCACTTTGAAATCCTATTTGCCACATACTCTATTGCAAAACCATGGTACAGTACATATTTTTCTCCCATCAGTTCCTTCTTCTCGCATTATTCACAGGTTAGAGATCAATTTCCTACAGCTTGTAGAGCACAGCAGGAGCTAAGAAGTGACACACAGACAGCCCTAAGTCTGCATACCTGAATTCCCAGCTTCCACAACTTCTTCTGCAACGTTACTGGGCACATGACAGATGACTATTTCCCTTATTTTCTGTGGGGTATAACCATTTTTCCACTGGATAGGTCAGCCAGCTAGATAATCAATACATGCAGACCAGTGGGCCCCAAGAGTCATCCTGTAAGCATGATAATTACATCCAAAATGCTGTAATTAACAACACGCACCATTACAAGCTCCACGTTTCAAGTGACCAGAGCGATGATTCAGAGCACAGCCCTGTACAAAGGTTCCATTTTAGGCTACAGAACTGGAAAATGGAGAACTCTTCAATAATTCTATGTTTAAAACATCCTGGTTATAATTATTATGTTATGCTGGTAACATAATTTCATATATAATTATTGACCCATTTTACAGGAGTAGGGCAACTAGTGGCTAGCTTAAAGTAGTTAACTTGCAATTAGCTCATAATGATTTCATTACTTGGCACATTGTTTTCTTACACAAAGCTCCCATAATTTCTTTCCTAAAATTACAGAGAGGATTGCCGATTAGGAATCTACACGTGAGCCTGGAATTTATGCACTTGTTTAATTTCAAAATAAATAAAAACTTATATAGGCCAGGCCTACTGAGATCTCTAGGAGAAATATATTCAGGCTTTCAAAACAGGTACAGCCATTAACAAAATAATCTCCATCTGCAAAATAGTCTTTCCTTCCCTTTGCAGTATTTGCAATAATTTAGGCATGTAGCAGAATATTTTCACGGCAATCCTAATCTTTGTAATACATTGGAAAAGTTCTTTGTGCTTCTTATGTGTTTTTAACAAACGAATAGCTGTGGATTTGGCAAAATTCTACATGTATTGATTACACAAGGAGAAAAGCTAAACCTTTGATTTTATATTCTTTCTAAAAATGTCGATAATATTTGCACACATGTACAAATTTTTTGGAAACATCCTTAAACATTCCTAAACAATAAAAAAGAACCAGAGACTTCATGTTTCCTTTCTTTGTTTGTTACCCTTTGCATTCTCATCTTCTGCTTCCCACTGGTTTCCCTATCTGCTCTTCTGCTTTGGTAAGAAATCCTGCTGCATGTCTCGGAGAGTCAGTAAGGAAAAGAAAGTCTTGCAGTGACAGAGCTGATCTGCAGGCTGACAGCTCGAGACATGACTTCTAAATAATTCAGTCTGGGACCAGACATGGCAATCCTGTCTATGCAGAAATACCTCAGACTTGAGGTCAAACACTTCACGTTGTCAAGAACAAGCAATTAATAAGTGGAATTTCCACACTTTGAAATGGGCTCATTGTTTGCTTTCAACTGTATGGGTAGGAAATATTAGTATGTGTGGAACTCAAGTCTCCATCCGTAAAAAAACCCAACAAAACACTCTCAGCAGTTGCAACTTTAGATTATTTGGGAGTTATTCCATTCTCTTCTGCATTTGAGTTGATGGTGCCTGGTCAGTATAGTGGTAAGTTAAGGGCTAGAGGTGTTACCATCACAAACAGGGATGGTTCTGTAATTCACCAACGGCAAGGCAACAAAAAAGGTAGGTTACGCAAAGACAGCAGTGAAATGCCATGTGATCAAATATTTAATATTTACACTTCACTTATACATATAATTAGCTTTTTTCCTGAGTATACAAACACAAGCATGTTTCCATTTTCACCCATACACTTTAGGCAGACTGAATTGTATAAATTCAATAGATTATCTGAAGGCTAAGTACATCCTCTAGGTGCGTGCACATCTCTCTGCACACGAGTTTCACACAAAGGAACTTACTCTCAGTCCCTGGAGAAGAGGATTTCTTAGCATACTTCACTGTCCCTTTTGCACTGTTACAAAAGAAATGCTGATGACAGCAATAGGAATAATACTTCCAAAAAAAGGCACTGTTTAATTAAAGTCTATAGAATGCAAATTCACATTTATGAATACGTGCTATTCAACATGAAAGTGCTTTTCAGCTAGATAAAGGGTTTTTTGGGGGGTTGTCTTTTTTATTAATTTTTCTTTCAAACAAACTAAATGTCTTAGTTCTGTAAGCAATCAAACTGGATATGACTGTGAAGTATAACTCTGAAAATGCTTGCAACATAACTCTGGCCTATTGCAATGTTGTTATTATAGTTCTGGTTTCTGCTGGGGCCATGACCATGAAGCTGCACAGGAGTCATTGAAAAGTGTTCACAAAAATACCCTTTCCCCCACCACCCCTCAAGCAGCATGGATTAAATAACTGCCGCTCAGCTGCTGTCTTTTAAATAAAAATATTCTCTTCTTTGTACATGTAGCAGCAGCAGGTTGGAGTACATTTTGCCTTTGTTTTGTTTTTCACTCCCCCAGTCATGGATCACCAGGCAGGACCACAGTGAGAAAGGGTTTGGCATGTTTTACAAACTTTGCTTGTTTTCTTTTAGTACAGGAGAAAACGCGCCCAGAGGAACTTCTTTTCTCTTGTTTAACATGGATGAGAAACATCAGAAAACAGTAATTATTCAGATCCTATAGAAAAGATGTGAAATCATGTCACTGTTTCAAATGAAAGTTCAGGTGTTTTCAGGGACATGCCCTATACCTATGATAAGTATGAGCACTCAGTACTGTTGGCTTATGCTGCTATCCTAAATTTTTTTTTTGGAAAAATTATCCCCAAATGGTTTTATTCTCAAAAACATGGGTTTTTTCCTACAGAATTGGAAGTACTGGGGAAAAGCTTAGCCCAGAGTGTTAAATGGGTCAGAGGAAGGCAAAAAATAGAAACAGATTGGTTTGGCAGAGGATGTGGGAATAGTTATATGATCAAAAAAACTCTAGATTCAATCTTTGGTAGTTTCTACACCAAAGACTTCTTGTGAGGCAGACAGAAAACACAGTATTACGCATTTATGTCATCCTCTGCTCTTTTCCCTGCTGATGGCGATTGAAGTGCACGGACCAGGCATCGATGATGCAATGACATTTTATTGAAAGAGGCACAGATATTTATACTGTTTAAGCTTCTGTATAACAATCTCTGTTTGTTCTGTTTACGTGCTAGCTAACGCATAGCAAGCTATAATGTCACTTTTTCTTTGGCATACTTGCTCATCTTGCTGCAGGAAGTTCTGCGATCTTCACCAGGGTGTTCTGTTCTATGCAAAAGGATGGGATTTCTACAGTTTCTTCTATCTGCATCTTTCTCATAGCTCCTGATGTACTATTTTTAACAAGTTAGCTGCACTGTTCATGTTTAACCCATTCTGTTCTGCAACAATCTACCTCTTGCCAATGGCAACTGTCAGGGACAAAATATTCATCTTGATGGACTTTTAGCCTGCCTCAATATGGATGTTTTCATATTTGTAGGAACGTTGAAAACTCCACATTGGGAGGCAGCTAACCCTGAGATCCTGAGAGTACTCAGGATAATCTACCTGCCCTGTGAGCTCACTCAGCTATTTTTTGAGAAATGTAGTTCTTAAGCCTACAGCATTACTTTAAAGTTGTAGTGTAGTTATCTACAAGTACTTTTACATTAAATTTTATGTTTATTTGTAGGCATTTTCCTACTAATCCTTAATTTTGATACTTTTGGAGCTGGAGTTCATTAACACCTTGAAAATAATGGCTAATCAATATATAATCCCATTATTTGATTCAACATCAATACGTGTCCTACAAATTGCATTTTTCTGCAGGAAAACACAATACTTTATGAAAAGAATGTGTACTTACCGTAGTAGATAAAAATATTACAGCACTACACAAACAAGGAAAACTGTTCTGGTCATCCGTGACAGCCTCTAATTCATCATCAGAAAGAAAAATATCTGTCAATAGTAATTAACATTTTCCAGTAGTGTGTAACAAATCTCAGATGTCCAGGTATTACCTTTCATTATCATGGATGCTATACAGTGTTTTCATTGTTTATCTAACTGGCTGATGGTTTCCACTGTAGGTAGGTGACTCAGACTGTATCCACAGCACCTCCCCAGCCAGGGGTGCTGGAAGAGTCCCACACGCAGAGGTGTCTGCATGCTTAGCCATTCTCTCAGGAATGTGAAATATTGAAAGCTGAAGACAGAGTCAAGACTTGGAAGCAATGTACAAAGCTTAAGTCAATTCTTCTACTTATATGGCAGAGCTGAGAAAGAAGCTTTTTATACATATTTTCTCCCATTATACCTCCTCTCCTCCCATACCAAGAAATACTCTCACTTATGAGGACACTAGGATGAGAGTGGTTGAGGCAAATGTTCCTATATATGGAAGAGTCTGAGTTAAAGATAGCTCTGGATGACAGATCATGTTAAATTCTCATCATGCCCATGCTCCTCACAGTTACTGTAGCAGAGATTAAATGATGAAGGAAAACCCCACTATTTAATTCCAGAAGCTTCCCGACAGGAAAAAATACTTGAAAAACTGAGAAAAGAGTCCTAAATTCGTATTTATTTCCTCTCATGATACCATTCATAATGTTAGTCTATATGTTTCAGTGAACCTGACACCTGAGCAAGCATTTATGTTTTCAGTTAACAGCAATGTAAAGGTGCCAGATAGTATTTGTCAAAAAATGGTGCTGTTTTTCATTTGAGAGGACAATCTCCATAGCCAAACGACTGTAAGATCAGTGTTGCACTGTAACCATAATTCAAACCACAAGCCTGTAATACGTGGTTTCTACTGCCAACATGTAATGTTTGCTGAATACTAAATAAAGCGTTCACAGACTTTAACACTATATACAAGCATTTTCCTTAAATGGATAAGGACACTGATAAGCAATGTGATTGCCATTTTTATTGTCAGTCCTGAGGTATGCATGTGAATGTTTATCTTTACAATCTGGTTCTACACAGACAGGTTTTATCCAAATATTTTGTAATTTTAAAATTAGATGTGTTTTCTACAACAAATATTTCTATCACATGCCTTTTTCTGGTTTTAGGTTAAAACTTTATAATCTCCTAAAAATGACTTTTTATGAAATCTGTCTTTTTGTCTTGAATTCCTGTGCCACTTCAAGACATAATGAAGACTTCTCTCCCTCAAATATTTTTTAACAGGAAAACTTCTAACAACTAAATAGTAAGCCAAATAAGAGAGGACTGAGAAACCAGAAAATATACAAGTCTGCTCTCACTCCCTGTGAGAAACACAGAAACTGGCACAGCTGAGGACCACACTGTTCTGGAGACAAGAGCCTCCTCCTGCTTTCCACCCTGTGGGAAATGAAGAATGGCTGGTTGGTCCGCATAGCTGCAAACCCATTATTTCTCCTCACCTCCCACCTATCGCTCAATCTGCCTCCAAGGCTCTGTAGGTGATCCCATGGAGGACAGATCCTTGGTGTACAGGCAGATAACATTTGGCACGGACTCCTTTGCCAGAGGATTTGACTCCTTCTCTGAGTTCAGCCACAGCAGGACCACTGTCTCCACCATATACTTCTTATCTGGCTGGTAAAGGCTTTCTCTGTAAAGATGCCTGCCCTGTGCTCTACTCACGACACTGGGTTCAGCAA
The DNA here is from genome assembly GCA_013397815.1 of Aleadryas rufinucha. NCBI lineage: Eukaryota > Metazoa > Chordata > Aves > Passeriformes > Aleadryas > Aleadryas rufinucha. The sequence continues at coordinate 1,166,101 of VZTH01003268.1, read as the reverse complement.
TACTGCAATTCATGGCAATGCTGAATGAAACCTGCTTTCATTCAGGTTTCTGTCTGAGCAGGAGGAGAGGTTCAGGCTCCATCAGGGGCTTCAGGGCAGCTCAAGCCCCCAAGAGCAATACCAAATGAGGGCTAAATCGGCACATGCAGCCCATACCCCAGCCCTCTCCTTTGCATCCAGCTCCTATGGTGGTCTTTCCATAGAGGCCTGCAGAGGGGCTGTAAAAACACAGCATGGTAAATTCAGAATGAATATGTAAAGTATGTGTACATGGGCGTGCATTCAAGATGTACACTTCACAGCTGGATTTCAGACCTGGCAAAGCCAGAGTGTAAAAAATGAGAATAGTTTTCTATGAGACAGTTTCAATCTTGATAAAGAAATATCATTTGAAGAATGAAACAGCACTCAGGGACTCCTTTTGAAATTCCTGCCGCTTCTATCTGAGTCTTGGTTTCAGCTGTTCCCTCAGCCTCTCCGTGGTTAATTTTAAGCATCCCATAAACACACATGCTGGGAATGAAGGGCAGGATGGAGGGAAAGAAATAGGACCAACTTCATCCTCATTCCAGAAAAATGGGGAACAAACCAAATATCAAAGCAATTTACTGTGAAGCTTAGTGGCAGACTGGAAGAGACTGATAGTTACTTAAACATACTGTAAGCAGATTAATAATAATTATTTAATAGGAAGCTGAGTACATTGTACCTACTTTTGTTACAAGCTGTACAGATTGCTACAAGCTGTACAGATTTCTTAGCCTTTTTAGAGTGGATGAAATAAAAAATTACTATGTGCTAGAAGCTTCTTTCTTTGCTGACAGGAACCAACTACACTTTTGCCCCCTCTTAAACAAACCAGTGTACTTTTCACTCCATAAATCTCATATTACTTCCTTCCTTTGCATTTATTTTGAACCAGAAGGAGGAGTTTCTAACAGAAGTGCTCTATGGCAGCAGGAGGAAAACAGCAAATCAGTATGGAAGCTGCATAAGGAAAGTAAATCAAAAGTAATAAAATCATGGAGATCTAGCAAGGTTTGTGGGGGGAAACGAAGTCAAAGTTGACTGAATCCAGAGCTGGAGACACATTACACATGAGAAAACACCATTAAAAATAGGCTGCACTCTTAACAGATGAGATGGGAAATGAAGTAATAATTTATAGCAAAGATAGGAAAAAACCTGCCAGGTTTGCAAATTTCAAATGAGATGCAAGTTTGAATAACAAGTGATAATGAAATGCAAGCACACAATCTTAAGGGTAGAACACCACGGAACAATTTAATTAAAAGGAAAACAATATGCTCTGCAACACAGGATCAGAAATAACATACTGCCTGATGTTTCTGTTCAGCTAACTAGATAGTTATCTATCCGATAGGGCAAGCAATACATTCTAGTGCTTGAAAAATTTTGCATAAAGGTTTGAACTTGACCTGGAAAAATATCAGTAATGACTTAAAACTTTCCAAGTGGGTATTTTCTAAAAATTCTTTCATCTGATTTTAAGTGACGCAAGTATGAAACAAATGGAAAATGTCTGTGGGCATAAGAACTTCTGCTATGTGTGCGTACTTTTTAAAAGTAGCTTTACTTTCAAAAGCAGAATATGGCAAGCATTTACTGTGATAAATATAGCCATTTTTTTCCCAGTGCCTAAGAACGGTCATAAAAACATTCAGGCAGTTTGGTGAGCCTTCTAAAAAGAAAAAAAACCTCACACCGAAGAAATCTCATGTGATATTAAGCAAAAAAGAGTAGCTTATTTTATATTGAAGGATATTAGCTACAGTACGGGATATTGCAGAAGAAGGTCTGCAGATTTGCAAATGAATTTCATGCATGATTTATAAATGCAAATTTGAGTAGTAGGTGATAACGAAATACAAGCAAGCAAATACACATGATAGATCAGATACCCCGGGGAGGTGGGGGAAGTGTGCTGCACTAAATGTACTTTTTCAAATGTCAGAATTGGACCCAAATGGCATGAGAAAGCAGCATTTTGATAGAGTGGAATTATAGGAAAATAGCATGTGGATAACACCAAATGAAGGTAAAGGTAGAGTGAGTGTTAGCAGTTGTGTAAGAAAATACCCTACTAAGGTGTATTAAAAATAATGCCATTAATCTTAGTCTCAAAAAGAAAATATTGGTTACATTGCCCACTAAATTTAGCCAAGATTACCAAACCTCAAAGTCCACAAAAGCAGACAATGTATGTGGATGAATATTAAATTAAGTTAATGGATATTCTTAATTTACTATGATTAGTAGTATACAGATACAATACCCAAGAGACAGACAAGGACAGTAACTTCTTCTGGGGAGCCAGGGCAAAGCAAACACCAAGAGGAGCTTTTTCACTCAAAAATATCTTTGGACACAAAGCCCAGGTGCCTGCAAATTTCCTTCCATGTAGCGATGACAGATTGAAGGAACAAATCCATGCTTTCCTATATTTTGACTGCTTCTGTAGTTAATAATTCAGCTGTTGTTTAATTGAATGACTGTGCATCAAGAAACCTTACAAGTGTCTTTTGAAGAATTATTATTTGAGGAACTGGGGTCAGAGTTAAAAATGCACTCATCATACACAACTTTTCCTGACAAGAGAGAAGAAGTGGCATACTTTGATAAGGCTGTTGTCTTACAGAGATTAAAAACCCAAAGAAGGTAAAGTCAGACACAGTTCCATTAAAAAGAAAAAAAAAGAAGAAAAAAAAAGACAAATGTGAACTGTGTTACATGGGTCTGCTTACTTCATCTTGGCTCAGCATCATTGCAGTAGCTGTCTGCTGTTTTCCTACTGTTTTTTAAAGCTGCAATGATTTTTGTGTTGGTATGCAGAGGCAGAGTTTGATGGCCTTCCAAATTTGTATTTACAATTTAAGACTTAGTCACACAAGGCTCTGTTAAAATGCAGATTATTAAAACAGAACACTAATAAAACAATAAAAGATAAAGAGGTTAAGTATCTAAAATTATCTGTAACTTGTAACTTGATGACTCATGTAAAGCCTACACATAGATAAAATGGAATCGTTGAGCAACTTTGACAGCTAACTTCTTAGAACAGTTTTCCATCAATTAAAATCATAGATTTGCCTGAAATTGAGCCATGTAAGGGCTGGGTATCTGGCTTACTTTCCTGTCATATATTCCATGATGTCTACCTGAAGCAGTTATACCAGCTCAGAGAATTTAGTATAATGTTTTAGGTGGCACATGTAAAGATATATTATAAACAACTAAACATGAAATGTAAGAACAAGGAAAAACACTCCTTAGAATGGATATAAGAAATATTTAAATATTTATATACTATGTAACAGTCTGCCAGTAGTACCTGGGCACCCACGATATCCCCAGGATGTTATGAAGGAGGCATTCAGAAAAGAGCTTTCAAAAGAGCTGCACCATGGCTGAACATTCAAAGGGTTAATTACACAGCTGAGTGTCTACTCCATTTACCGATAAGCAGAAAATGTTGTAATTTTTTGGATTTATGAATTGCTGGGGTCAGTCTGTGTCTTGCACACAACAGTGTCTGTCTAGCTCTGTCACTTACATGCTGGGCAGAGACAATCCCTCTCTCGCCTGGAACCCCAGAGCCTTCTAAGCCGCTTGCTCTGTAACCTTGGCAGCTGGGGCTAACACAATTCTTCATTTTTGTTTTTGCAACTGGGCCTCTCTAAATAAAAACTACAGAGCCTTGTTAGCCAACAACTGAGCGTGAAATCATGACATTGCAATCCCCTACTCTAAGAGTCAATCAATATTTTTCATTACAGATTTGTACGGTAAGGTCAACAAGAAGAAAAATGCTCATGGAGCACAACAGACAAAATAGCAGAGAATTACAAAATCTCTTCCAAGCTGTAAGATTATTTTCTTTGCAATGATATAAAAAATATGCCCTTGATGTAGTTTATAAATAAAAATGAAGGAAACCTGCATTAGATTGGACACAACAAAGCAATCTCTACGGCCTGCGCTGACACATCTTGGTAGTACAATCTGTTTGACATTCAAAAGGTTTACTATTCCTTTAAAAAAAAAAAATTACATCATTGTACATTAAGTAAGTGTAAACATAAGAGATGGGTTTAAACTGCTAAATTTTCTGCATGATATTTTCATTACATTAATTAGTAGGAAGGAGGATTAGATAGAGGCACAGGGCTAAGCTGGTACATTTCAGCTTGAGAATCAGGGGCAATCTGCTCCACAATGTAGCTGCTGCTCTGACCCATTTCCAATAAGTTTTAGCTCAGTAGTGTACACTGGACCACTCATTTTCCTGAACCACACTGAAATGCATGAAGATAGAACCAAACATACCTGAAATTATTGGTAATGCAAAGGTGGTCACTACAGACTTTTACTAGGCAAACTAGATTTCACTTTACCTTCTATGGTTTTGATGGCATGGTAACAATCCCTAACATGAAGCTTCATGATAAATCAGGATAATTTCGTAACAGAAATAAGGACCATACCTGCATTTTAAAAACCTTATTTTTACATAATCAAACATTTGTCTGAAATAATATTTTTCTCCTGTATTTGAAGAGAAACATCACTTTGTACCATCAAATACTCTTACTCCCAGGAATTATGGTTACAATAAGCATGGTGCTAATAACACCAAGGTTGTGTTCAACCCCTGTACAGGACATTACTGAAAGAGCTGGGCTTGATGGTCCTTGTGGGTCCCTTCCAACTCACAATATCCTGTGAAGTGTTTATAAATTTAAAATGGCTTTTGCAAACTCAACTGTTCTTCATGTCTACAGCAAACAGAAATAACTATGGATTCAAACCACAGCAGGAACAGCCAAGTCTTTCTTGATGTCTAACAGTAAGGATAGAGAGGCTCTGGAACAGGCTACCCAGAGGAGGTGGTGGCATCACTATTATTGGATGTTTTTAAAAACAGGTTAGTCAAACATCTGTCAGAATGACATAGATAGAGCTGATTCTGCCTTGGGGAAAGCAGGATAGACTAGATGACCTCTCGAGGCTCTTCCTGCCCTATTTTTTATGATTCAGTGATTCAGCACATAGCTTTGAAACACCCTGGGGCTTGATTCTTTTCTCACCTCATGTTATTTTTAAACTGGTGCAACTTCACTGACTTCAGTAGAGCTTTTCCTCCCTGTCCTGCAGTAAGTGTGAGGAGAATCAGAACTCGCATTTCTTACACAAATGGAGACTGGGTCTACCCTCCCACTGTGCTGCACAGCTGATTTCCTGAGATAAAATTTTCTACCTCTTTAAAGCAGGCAATATCAGTGATTTAAGTCAACCTTTGTATTATTTTAGTAAAAATCTGAGTCCCATTATATGAAGCAAAGGCAAAAAAAATGTTGAGTAGAAACATTCTTTGCAATTTTTCAGCGAATGTCTACTTTTTCTCCCAATGTATTTCTCTTTGTGTAGAGATAGAGCTTGGGGCTGAGAAAAAGTCCACCTCAGCTACAGAAGGAAGCCACTGCAAAGAGGAGGAAAGGAAACAGGAGAGCCAATACTAAGCAGTGCCTCATGAACAAGGACACAATACACTACAGTTGGCTGCAATGTCTTGTAGACAGGGTATTCTAAAAATGTTACAGACTGAGGGTGGGCTTAGCATGTGAGCTAATAAGTGTGGAAGTTAATCACATTCCCATCCATCAATCTCTAAGGACAAAGAAATTGATAAAACATGTCAGAAGCCCCTGAAGCTACACAGCATCTAGAATACTACTTATTTGAAAATGTCAAAGCTATCCACATTCCACATGCAGTCAGCAGGTTTACACAGAGCTTCAAATACCCAGAAAATCTGTAGTCTGTGCCACAGTCAGTGAAATACTATTACACTGCACCAGCTTCAAACAGAGGAATGACAGAAAATACAGTCCATACTGACTAATTTGTTCTTTGGCTATCATCATCCATAGAAGTTTCCTATCCAAGGACATCACCATCTCTCTTGTGGCATTCATACATATATAAAATATCTCAAAAGTATTTTCTGCTCATTTGATTTTGTTTTTAATGGATAATAAATTGTCTGCTTATTTTTTTTTGTGTGAATGAATGACATTCAACACCAAGCAGTAAACTATGCTTTTCATATATTTAATCTAATTCAAACTAATAATAAAAAATAGAGAAATGGTTCTTGCAAATTTACTGTCTTCAAAAAAGATTGATTATAAATATAAATGTACTTGCAGGTGGATTTTCACTTTCAGAAAATTTACAGAAATGAAGATTTTAAAAACTGAGAGACTTCACCTGAAACATGCTGCTCAGGACTACAGCACTTTTTGAGACCTTTGGGAGATCCTGTCTTCTGATTAGTTCTAAAGTGGTCACTCCTTTTCTGTGCTCTCACATCCCAGGAACAACTTATGCATAACTTCATGAAAAAGATGGTGAAGATACAAATGGAAAAATTCTCATAAACTGCTAATTCCAGTGGTAATTGAACCTGGCATATTTCCTCTATTCTGGTCTAACTGGGATTTGAATATTTGTTTCCCTCAAGTAAAGGTTGTAAAATCCCCTGAAACACAAAACTATGATGAAAAGGTCCCTAGTGTGCAAAAGAGATTTCATTTAACTTGTGCAGTGCTTTGAGATTTGATTCTTCACTTAAGAGTACCAGATTTCCTTGGGATGATGAAACACTGTATAAAACCCCAAGGAATATGGAAAAGTTTAACTCCCACTTGTGGATTCCTTTCATTAAGAAAACAGTATCTGCAGATTTGGTGGGAGATGGCAGGGGGTGTAAGTTTTTGGCCTGAGGAGCAGTTAAAAATTAGTGACAGGTTTCAAATGTGTCCAAAAACATAGTTTATCTATACTCAGAGAAACAATCTTTTGAAGCCCTTTAATGCCAAATCACTCAGACAAACCTGTACAAAGTTTCATGTGACAGCAAAATATACAGCCTTGTCTTTTAAGAAGTCCTCTGTCAAGCACCCTCCCTGGTACATCAGAACATGACTTCTCTGCTTCTGAATTTGAAAGCCTGTTTTGCCCTGTTCCTTTGAAAAAGCCTACTCTGCATCCAAGTTTATAATACGGTCATCTTCCTTTCTATGCTTTTCTCTGTCATTACATTTGCTTATCTCTATTAGATTCTGACCCTTTGAGATGGGTGATGGCAATCAGAGATAGGTGCATGGTGTCATGTTAGTTACCACATGCCAGCTCATTTCAAACTACCCAGCTCTTCCAGAAACAAATACTATTCACTTGAACCGGACCTTTCTTTAACTTGTTTGGTTGGTTGGTTGGTTTGTTTGTTGGGTTTTTTGTTTGGTTTTCTTTTCCAGCAATGCACTGTGCACAATGGGCAAGGCTACTCCTCAGCCTGAGTACTAAGCATTCTGGGTATTTTCTGGGAGAAAACCCCACAATGTTACCTGAAGCATCCTGAGTTTGAAATCTTTTTAGTATTATCTTACTGGTCAGCTGCCCAAATCTCTTCATAGGTAAAGACTGAAATATTTGCAATAATAAAGACTGTATAGAGAAATAAAGAGGCAACGAAATGGATATCTTTCTAACTGTGAACCTTCATTACTTAATCAGAGGCATGCTTGTGTATTCTGTTTTTACTCAAGCTTTGTGCACCTCCTCCCTTTGGTACTGGTATATGGTTCTTTAACCTGTCTAAAATGGCATCACTTGCTGTTTACTCACTCAGAGGATCAAGTACAATATAGTTAAAACAGTGAATAAAGCCTCTTTAACACAGTAACTAAAACAGGGCTACCTTGTCTTCTATAGCTACAATGACATGTCTCACAGCATTCTCAAAAAAATGGACAAAAATCTTCCTGTCTGCCACCTCTCCTGCTCAAGAGGAGAGCAGGAGAGTTCTCCTTTGCATCAGCGTAGAGGCTTGGACCTTGACTCCCTTCATCGAAGGAGATGAGGAAGTGAGCAGTCTTTACACTGGGAACCTAGAAGTCTTTTTGTAAGACTTCTCACATAATTAGAGTTAAGAAAGTTCAATAAATGCAATTTAGTTCTGTCTCAGTTTTTAGTTCTTAATAATAATACGAATTCCATTAAAAATATGCGTTCATGGGGTTGTCTGAAATTGTGCATTAACATTTCTCCTAAAGCAATATCCTTTTTATCTACATGCTATTTTCCTATCTGTCTGCATAAAGCCCCTAGAATTTCTTTTAAGATATAGCAATTCAATAATTACTCAAGACTCCCATCTACAAATTAATATGACTGGAGCATTTAAGTATCATTGAACAGGCAGGAATGAATCTCGAATGGAAAAGCCAGCCAGTAACCTCAATAAAAACAGATTGTGTGCAGAGGGGGGTAGCAGTCTGCAAAGCTGAACACATGGCCTGAGATCTCTGCATGAAGGAGTATTATTTAATATACTATTGCATGGTATTTAGTGTGACTGAACTTAGCCCTGCCCTGAGCTAGGGGAGCCACATCCTAAGACAAACATAAAACAATGACATTTCTCTTCCATAATACACAGAACACATTCCTAAACAAAGACCAAAATTTCTAGAGGCAAAGATACAGTAAATTTTTAAACACTGCAATGTCAAGGCCTTATCGTGCACTTCAGGCTAGTGACCAGACACATTCTGCAGATAATGAAGAACTTCCTAAGAAGAAGGAATAACAAAGTTAACAGCAAATACACGGACTGATCATCAGACATAGCAACTATAAAGGAAAGAAAACATGAAATCGTATTGGATCAAGTAGTAGTTGATAGCAAAGATAACAACATATTACCATGTAAATGTTGTGGCTGGAGGTGAGTTAATAATGGTCTTGGTAGGTGTAAGTCATTAGGATTTCTTTGTGGTAGCCCTGTAAATTATACATGGGCCTGCTTTCAGGGAAATCACCTTTTTGCACCCCTGTAACTTTTATGCCAAATTAAAAAAAATGAAGGAAGCAACCAGAATTATTCTTGCTTACGTAGCAATTTTGATAAACAGGAAGGAGTCTCATCATTACATAAAAAAAAATAATCACATTATGTCAAAATGAATCAATGCAGTCAAAAGTTGTGATAGTCCTGTCTGTCCTCTTGCTCCTCAGAAGGCATGCTTTACCTAAGGACTACTGGGGGAGGGCTGGGAAGCTCCTTAATAAACACATTAACACAGATTTTGGTGTATGCCTGGTATTATCCAAGTGCTTAAGAATCTCACTAAGTTAAGACATCTGTAGGGATGATATGCAAAGCTGTCAAAGTGAAGTACAGCCGATATTCAAAAATGCTAATGGGTGTTAACCTACATATATTAATAAATAATTAACATGCAACAGTCTCTTCACATTTGAAAAAGATTCTTTCAAATCTTTCAATCCACTCAGATTAGATTATGATCTCTTGAGCAAGCAGTTTTTTCAGCAACCCCAGACAGAAACCCTTTCTAATTTCCAGAACATCAGGTTTTGCCTATTTGATTCAAGATTATTATCACAATTTAAAAATAAATTATCCAGCAAAATTATTTTAATGTAACCAAGTATTAGAAGGTGATTTTTTCAGTTAAGAATTCAGGAGAATCTGATTGACAGAAGTATGTGTGACAAGGCTGCAAATCCAGCTTTAAAGCTCCTGTGATTGAGTGAAAATCATGATGTCCCAGTAGAATCTAACTCTGTTGTTTCAAATCTGACAAAAACCCCTAAACTGATGGGTTAACCTTGAACCAGCAGGCTTTATGGTGGTTCCCAGTAACCAGCATGGAGCCACTGTACTTTCCTCAAATGAAATCAGGTATCCATTCTCAGTCCAGACCAAATTTGTGCTGCTGGGAAAGCACAGACCCCATGTCAATGACTGTGGAACCATAGCATAATTGTAGTAAATGCTGGCAAATCTCTTTGTGCAGTAAACACACCTTTAACAGAGTGTTATTAATGCAAAATACGTTAAAGCCCTTGCAATAATTCAGAATTTTATTTCCTGGAATAACAGATTTCCAGTCCTTTAAAAGACAAAAGTGCACGAAGGAACTCAGATAAATTAACAATTATTCCATATCTATTTTCTTCATGCCAAATAAAAATAAATTTCACAAAATAGGTAAGGTCTATTTGAACAAAAAACCCCAAACAACTAAAGGGGATTTCTGGTCTCAGAGATGACCTAATTTAACATATTTAGGAGGGAATTTCTGTCAGCAGGGAAGTAGAATACAACTTTCACCATCAGAACAGGACTGACCATATGCACATGCTCAAGGCACAGCTAACATGGAGCGTTCCCCCTCTTCCAGACCAGGTATATTCCCATACCTCAAGAAATAGAACAAACCAAATCTTGACTTCAGTAAAGTCTAAATAAATGGCTGCACCTACAGAATCTTAACAGCATCAGCTGGGACTCAAATGCTATTCCTTCATGACAAAAAACATGAGGAACACATTTCTGACTACAGCTTCCCAGCAGACAACTCTTTTGCCCAGTGACTCCAAATAGCTCTGGATTCACATGACGTGCACCCAGCACACTACTATCACTCAAAAAGAAGAAAGAACTACCAGTTAAGTCCAACTCCATGTTTCAAAAGACTCCCTCCTCAGCTTATTTTCTCCTTTGGTGCATTCATAGTCTTAAATTTTTTATTACCCAGCGAAATTCACTCTAAAAGATATAACTCTTAGAATAACAAAATAAAAAGGAAACACATTCTCCTCCCTTAAATCAAAAGCACTGTGCCAGCCTGGAATCCCCTAATGACAACACGAGCCCAAGACAGAACAATGGCATAGTTGCTTGATAAATCACAGAAAGTGAAATTAATATTTTATACATGGGAATGGAAAAGTCTGTCAGGAAACCAAGGTTCTGCCAGGATGTCATTCCAAAACACAACAGAATGAGACACCAGAATACAAATAAAACTGTGCAACTTCTCCTATGACCCTTTTGGTGGTCCATCTAAGAGATGGAGAACTGTATGAAAAGAGAGTGGGACACAATTTTTTTAAATGAACACTGATCCATTTCCCACCTGCTGTATTATTTCTCAAAGAATGCAACAGGAGAGTTGAATCTCAGATCTACAGCTTTCCAAGTGGAAAGGCAAGTCCATGGCAACACAAGAGATACCAGTCTGCATGCATGCATACCTACTCACAAATGTTTCTCATTCTCCTTCAGCTATACCCCATTGCTCTTGCTCAAAATTTCACAACTCTCAAAGATTTGTTTTTTCCATTGTATCACCAGTGCTGCAGTTTGCACTTCATACACAAGCAAGCAGCTCAAGTAACTTTGCAATCTTGTGTAGTCTAACATTATGAGTCGTCACTGTTTCTTTCACCAATTTTTGCTCAGTAATCAATTAGCCACTGTATAAGCATAGGGAGTCACCATAGCCACCCTCCTCCTGTTATTGTCATGAAAAGAAATGACCATTATTAATATTTAGCATTTGATAAAGACAGCCTTTGCTATGTGCTTAAATTTTACTTTATGTATTACTCTAAAAGACTGGAGTATAGATTTGTCTGGAAACTACTTTTTGCCTTCCAATTATTAAAAGCAGTATTTTATTTTAAATTTTATTTTCATTAGCTCACTCCCTGTTGACAAAAATGCCCTGCTTAAAGCACATTAAAATAGCGAATCACAAAATGGATGCTCTAATTTACTAAATAAAGTAAAAAAATAAAAGACAATGTAATAAAAAGATAAAGTCTTCACAGAGAATTGCAGCAATTATATCTCCACAGCTACAATATAACCCAAAACTTTGCAAATGCTTTGATTACTGAACCATGGCCGAAGTGAATAATTTGGCTTTCACTAAGAAAACAAGCACATTCATTCTCACCACAATGGAGAGAGGCAGTTTTAATTAAACCTTATCAAAAGATGAATAAAGAATAAACTCAATACCCATTCTACAGGATTCTATTTTCATCTGTTTAGTTTAAGCTTGCCATGTTCATGCAATAATTAACCACTGTCCAAGGAATGCTGGAGTTGTGTTAATGTTGGTAAAGATTTAATTAGTTCAATTATCTGGAGACTATTGAAGGCTCAGCATAGTACCAATTTCTTCAGGCTTTATACATACCTCAGATCAAAATACATTAAACTGAAATATAAGTGAACAAAGAAAATTCACTATTTCGCTTCAGCTACTGAATGAATGTGTGTTTAATAATTTTATTGCCCTTGTTTTAAAATGAGGTTTCAGAAATAGAATATGTAAGCTGTGACTTACCCAGTCTTCCAGATTAGCTGGTGGGGTTTTTTTTTTCCTCTAAGTCATCTTATATTTTAAACAAAATTAAGTTTACTTTAGAAAAGAAAACCCAATGCTTCTTTAAGCAGGAGAAAGTATCATTCCTTTTACATTTTTTCCCCCCACTGCCTACATATTTTATGTCTTTCAAGGAAAGTGAGGCATTTAAAAAGCATTGAAAGCAGTGACACAGACAACTGTTTCAATCTGTCAGACAGCATGGACAGACAGTAGGGATCATTTTAGAAAATAGAGCAGCCCCCCAGCGGCCTGACCTTCCTGGTGGGAAAGCGAACACAGCGCGGTGCTTGACAAGCTCACCAACAAAGGAGTATATTTAGTCCCCCCAAATTCTGACACGCTTCTCACAGGAAAAACGCAAACTGGGATGAGGCGTCGTTGACTACGGCTAACAAAGGGTGAGTTCTAATTGGAGATTGCACCGTTACTGTGAAACAAAAAGGAAGAGATGAAAAGTGAAAACACCGCTTCACTACACGCAGACTGTAAGCGTTGGAGTGAGCCCAGTTCCTATTTTTTTTAAACTGTTCAACTCTATATTAGATGCTATTCAAGTTGCAAGCCCTCTGCATCTGTACGTGCAGCTCCTGCTGCCTTCGGTGGGAACAGAGCCCAGGAATGGGAGCATTAGATTTCCCTCTTTGTGTTACTAAAATATTATCATTAGCTATTCTTTAGAAGGGATGTTTGAATAAACCACATTCATTTTCCTGTAAGGTTTAAATGACATGTTTATTACTACCACAGTCCATCCTTTGTTTTCCCAACAGTGTGTTTTGGAGTATGAGTTCTTTATAAGCAGTGAAGGCTGCACAAAGATGGCCAGCATGTGAGAAATCACAGGAGTTTATCTCCTCGAGGAGCTAAGCACTGTAGGAGGATGTTATCATTTTCTTATGAAGCAATAAAAACTTATGAGTTAATATAAAAGTAACTGTTTTGAAATTGCATACTACATTATAGCCAGGCTGGATTCAAGCTGCTTGTATCTGTAGGCAGTCATAAACTACTTTACAGATTGCACTGCTATGCTTCCAAGCAGTAAATACCATTTGGTAAATAACCCTTGTGAAACACTGTACCTTATTTTCTACTACTCACTTCAGCTTGAAAAAGGTAAACACTTTAAGGAATAAATTAAACTAATAAGAGAAGGTGTGAACTGCATACTGAGTGCCAACTGATGCCTCAATTCAGCTCCCATTTTTACCAAAATTTGATCTCCCCTTCCAGTTTTCTCTAGGGTGGAAGAAAAAAGGAGATGCTGAAATTAATTCAGGCTTTTCTTGAGTCCAGATGGCAGATAATGCTCAGCAAGCAACAGGATATAGCACATTTTCCATCAACCACCTCCCCTTTCTGACGGCTGATTTTTAAGTTGCACCAACAATCTGAGGACTGGAGGTGCCCTATGGCCTATTGATTGCAGACTTGGTTCTGCCTGTGTTTCTATGAGAATTTATGACAATCATGTGGGGGAAATAGGGCTAATAGATGATTAAGTATTTAATGATTCACATTTATCATTAGCTGAAAAAAACTGAGCTGAAACATCAATGTCTGAGTGAGCATAAAGAAGCATTTTAGGTTAAAAATACCACAAGCATGGTCGGAGCATGTATAAATGAGAGCCAAATTTCATCATATGTGGACTCATTTATTAATATTAACAGGATTGCAATTTTTTCCCTTAATTATAACTATTAAGCAACTGTAGAGTAACCACAAGCATATCCAATCAGGTATATCCAATGTCATATTCTCTGGTATCTTAGAAATTGCTTAATCTTCTTTCCCAGAATTTCACCGGGCCTTAAAGACAGTACTCATTTTTACTAAAGAAAATTCAAGCTCTATTCAGGCCAGGATGTTGCTCACCCTAACACAAAGCATTACCAAGAAACATATGTTGCTTTACAATGACTATTAGTTACAAAGCTGATGAGAAAATGAGCTAAGTATGTACAGACACATTTCTAGAACAAATTATACATATTTATATATAGTATTATATATGTGTGTGTATGCGTATGTATGCATGCACGCGCACACACACGCACGCACACACTATTTTCATGAGTATTACCATTCAAATAAATAATTCAGTACTAGCTAAAATCATTAAGACTATGGCAATCACACCAAAAAAAATTGCAGCAACAAAAAGCAAAAGACATTTATTTCAGGTGCTATGCTGTTAGACAATCTATGTGGGGCCTAAATATTAATCATATCCCTGAGACGGTGTTCTTTGTCCCATGTGAAAACCTTGGAAGCTGGCAGTATACAATGTAAGTAGATAGTCATTCTAAGCAGGAGTAATTTGCCTGCCACCACCTTTAAATAGTTTTGGCTTTTTTTGAAACACAATTCAGTTATTTTATCTGGAAAAGCTCTAAGGCATGGACTGGGTCTGCTACAGATTAAGTACAAAAGAGGTTTGAGGCTTCTGGCTCATCTCTCAGGTGAGAAAAAACCCAGAAAGCACAGAAAAGATCTTAGTAGAGACACAACACGTTATCCCAACTTAATTTCAAAACACAGTTTTTAGTTGGTATGAAACTGTCCACTTGTTCAAAAAAGAACTGTGCTGGAGGAGGCAGCAAGATTTTGTCTGCCTCAAGCCTGAAGAGTATCTGATTTTTGTGCTCTCTGCATTTTGAGAGCATAATTCTCCCTTTTTTCTCCTAGTCTGAAAACATTTTGTGATACATGAGTTCGGCCAAGAAGTATTGGGGAACTTTGTCTACATGAAAAAAAGGAACTTTAGGGTATTTTGTGAAGATAGTGAAAAGAACTTGTTCAGGTCTGCAGTGTAAGTAATTTTTACCACACAAATTCCTTGCTTACGTGTCACCAAAGAGGAATACTTTAAGTCGTTCAGTTTAGGAGATCTTCAAACAGACAACAGTGTGTAAACAATCCCAAAGTACATAACTTTACTAGAACAACCTCCAGTCTGTGTGCAAGGGCTTCAGAAAGGCCCCTTCATCAGATTTCCTTCTGCTCTTCACACTGAACAAAGCCTTGGCTGACAATACCGAAATCTCCTCCTTTATTTGGATTAAACCCCCTTTGCAGGAGAAGTATGCAAATGCTATACATGTTTCTCTTGCTGAGGCTACTCTAACCCAGCTATCTTTTCACTGTCTATTCTTCCCCAGCAGACCATCCTATCGGCTGACAAGGGGGACCAGCCTTTTAATTCAATCTTTCACAACACTGACAGTTGGATGCTGGGGCCTGCCATGAACTCTAAAAGGAGCTCATTTAGTCATAATTAACTATTCCCTGCATATTTCCTAAGGTATGGTAATTGTGCTAAAAGCCAACAAGTGAAGCATTCATTCTGGTTTTCTTTTAAACTTTTATTTTTCCACAGCAGTCTCTTTCTCCCCTCCTTTCCCCCCAACCCCCCACCTTTTTTTTTTATTTAATCTTTTCTTTCTTTCTTTTCTTCCTCCTTGGAAACATTTAGAGTAAAGAAAAGGAATGACGGTGGAGATAGGGAGCTGCAGAAAACTGTGATGTGGGCAGTTCAAAAGGCAAAGTCTGCCATACGATACAGGACCCCATGGCAGCACTGAGCTATTCAGCTGGGTAAAACATAAAGAAAAATGAAATGAGTAGAATAGAGCTATGTCATTAATGCAGAATGATGGACATCCTATTTGGGTAACAGGGAGTCATGAATATACATTTCTAATTCCTTAGATATGGTGATAAATGATCTCTGTTTCCATTCGCACCAGAGTATGTGTATTTGAACAACCTAAAATCTTCAAGTTACACAGATGTAAAGCACTTTACACACTATCCCTCTCTCCTCCCCACAACACAAACATATAACATGCCCCACTGCATGCAGTGGGGTTCTCGCAGGGATAAGGTATGATGGATCCAGCTCATGTTTATCACTGTTGAGATGGGAAGCTTTGAGAATCTGACAGGGATTATTTACCTTAAAAGGCAAAATATGATCTCAAGTCTGCCCTTATCTGTTTTCTGGTTTAGTTTAAATGAAGCAAGGGTTGACAGCACTCTCTGTTTACTTATAGGCTTTGCATTCGTTGAAATCCTCCTGCCTTCCAGAAAGTTTGAGACCTACCGGACACCTTTCCATCACAAAGGTACATAGTGCATATACAAAAGCAAGAGAAAACAAAAGCTAAATGTCTTCACATTCCAATCTCCTTTCCATTTGGATGTGCACCAGGAGCAAAGAAATCACTGGCCTTTGCAAGGAATGCATGACAGGGCCATGTGTGTCCATGTGTGTGCTGGGGGCAGTGTGTGTTAACACTGCAAATTCAGCAGCTGTGCCAAAAGGGCCAGACACAGCACTGAGGCTCCTTCTTCTTATGCAGCATATTTCCAGAGCCACGAAATGTGGTAGGACCTTCCACGAACAGGGTGAGTAGGATCTGTGAACTACAGAATTTATATTCCATGTTTCAAGCATAATGTAACAAATAAAGTCAATAAACAAAGAAAGAGACAAGGACGAGAGGGCAAAACTTCAGACAACAAGGTCATGTAACAACTCATTTTGCTTTTGTTCACATATTAACAATCCTGTTTTCACTTTTTAGTAGCATTCATCTATAAATATACTACATTTGCTTTAAACTTGTAAAATATTTAAGAGCTTAAAAACTGCATTTTTTTTATTTCAAACACTAGAGCACAAACACTGTTCTGAAAAAAGAATCTTAATGTTGAAGAGTAAGGTGGGTAAAATGTTTCTAAAACCCTTTCCCCCTCCCTTTATTTCTAGACTATATCAAATTTGTGGATCGAGATGGTTTTTAATGGCAGGCAAAAACACACTAAGACCCAAGATGACAGGCTGTTGCTGAAACTCTTAATGATCTGTTTTTACCATCATGGTCTGGGATTTTGTTTTCTTAGGGGAGGAGGTTTGGGGGTGGGGGATGTTTGTTTAACTTCTGTGCATTATTGTGATCACAGCACACAGTAGATTAACAACAGAAATTTAAATCAGAGCATCTCTCAATAGACATAAGCTGAAAATGTTGATGTTTGTTACCAAGAAACTGTGCTTGTTTCCATGCAAATTAAATTGGTGAAAAACACCACACGGATAAGAAGCTTTGCAGATCTCACCTGGCAGAGCTCCTGCTTTTTTGTCCACAGTGTTCTAGCTGCTCTTGAGCAGTGTTGCTTCCTCCAATCCCGACCCTGAAGACCTTTTTTCTACCTCTAATGGTTCTATAAGGACCCATGTGTTCAGACTGCATTGCGTTTACTCTCTTCCTTCCATGGGAACTCACAGAAAAAGAATTAGGTTTCTAAATCACTCTGCACATTTCAAACATCTTTCTAAATCCCCCGGTGTGCTACAGTTTCTCTGCCTTGCATTTAGGAGTCTGGATGAAGGAGAGAAGACTGTCCTGCTGTCTGGTGACGTGAGTAGTGCAGTGACTCATTAGCAATTCTCCTACT
The DNA here is from genome assembly GCA_013397815.1 of Aleadryas rufinucha. Lineage (NCBI taxonomy): Eukaryota > Metazoa > Chordata > Aves > Passeriformes > Aleadryas > Aleadryas rufinucha. The sequence goes on along the minus strand of VZTH01003268.1, from coordinate 1,148,342 downwards.
TTTGATAATACACAAGCTGGTACAGTAGTTACCTAGAAAATAGTGAGGCTTGGAGATGATTTTGGATGGAGGAGGACAGCCTACACAAGAGAGCAAGTCCAGGACTTGAAATTTCTGAAAATCTCAGCTTTTATGTTCTCTGAGGAAAATCAGCAAGGGTTAAACGATCAAAAAGCAACGCTCCAGCTACTAAGAAAATCAAAATCAAGACTTATGCATGAAGTTCCTGGTCAAGGATTTTGACAGGGTCAGGTCAAGAAATCTTATGATCAAGAAATCAAGAATATGCTCAATCTATCTAAATGTACCTCCTTAAAGATTTAGTAATATATGCAAATAATTTGTGGGATATTTAACGTAGGGGGTAAGACTTAGTAAAAACACCCAAAATGGTGGTGAGGCGAAGTCTTAAAAAGTAATTTTGAGGGAGATATCCTTTTTCTGCAGCCCAAGTTAACAACACAGAAGAAAAAGATTAAAAAGTGAATGATATCAAAGTCAAGAACTATACATATACATTAAAGAAATGGTATGGCCCAATCCTAGGTTCAATTTATGGATTGTTTTATACTGCTCTATTTAATTTGAAATATAATACATAAAGCAAAAGTTGAAATGTTACTGACTGAACCACATTTCATCAACAGTTGCTCACATTACAGAGTTATTTAGACAACCTCAGGGCCCACCGGATTTTTCCAATACTCTCTACATACCCACCTTCTAAAAAGACAAAGGCAATTCATACAGAAAGTGTTCTTACACACAAGTAATGATAAAAGGAGTCACTGATGGAATATGGACCACGTGTTAGAGCTTCTTCTCGCCTGAAAAGTGATTCACAAAGATTGGTAATGTCACAGAATACACACTAGCAAGTTCCAGTGATTTCTGAGAAATTTGAGGGAGAAAAGATATAAAAATCAGATGATGAATATGTGATTTTTCCACTCCACTGATCTTCCCTAGAGAGTCAAGGAACAAACCAGTATTTATTTAGAATAGAGAAATCAGGGTTTGAGTGAATGACAAACAACTGCAGGAATAACAAGTTTTGAGGGGCAGTAAGGAATTTACTACTAATTCTTCATTTGAATTATCAATTTCCTAGAAGCTAAGAAAATACTTGTGTCAGTTTTGAAAAAACAGAAGTTGGTTAAAAAATGGGGAGTAATGGTTAAATTCTTTCTTCTGTTTCAGACTACACTTCTTTGTCTTGCCATAAAACGTAGATATGTGGGAAGTACTAGTTATTTAACTATTTTTTCTAATTCTGAGTGATAACTTCTTTGGTCATGAACCTAGGATGTACACAGGTCACTAATCTGTGTCACACACAGTCCTAGAAAAGAGCTTATCTGCACCTGCCAGATTTCCTAGACAAAATATCCTTCTGCTCATGTCCAAGCAGCTGTTGCCAGATGCAGATAGACACTACAGCTACCACAGGTCCCTCAAATATACCTCAGGGTTAAAATCTAGCAGGTCTGTCCAGTGCTTACTGATCCTTGTCTTTAGTCCATGGAGCTAACATGGAGTAAACACTTTGAGATTTCCCAGTTTACTCTGTTTTCCCAACAGAAGCCTAATTTTCAAACTCCATACCAATAATTTAAATGCATATCACTTCCCCAAAGTACCAGAGCAGACATTAAGTAATGAATACTTCCTGAACTTTTCAAATTAGTTTCCAGTTTTTTACTTAAATACTTAAATACTGGTTGGGCATCTGCAGAGCTACCCAGGGTGGAAAAAAATCTACCACAGGATCTGCACAGAGGATATTTTATTCTGATATTTTGCTCTCTTTATTCAGCTGTGCAAAGGACTGAGCCTGTGTGTTCATTAGTGCAGACTACAGCAGCCAGTGTTCACAGTGCCTGTCTGAAAGAACTTTACACTAAAAAGGTATCTGGAAGGTAAAGAATGCCCTTTTTATGGTGCTTTAGTAACTTTTCTTTTTTTGCAAACTAGCAGACTGTTAATGCTGAGCTTTTTACATGAAGTACAAAACAGAAAACACTCATCTGTAAGACTCTGTACAAATATTTTGATTAAGAAACTCCTTTTAAAAATCTGATTCTGATTCACATTTGGTGGAGAAAGGGAAATCCAGCAGCCTGTGGTTACTCAATAAAGCAAATGCTAGCTACTCCATTACCAACTTAAAAACTTTGATGGATGGAAGAAAATGAAAGCTGAAAAAAATTATCAAGAATCTGAACAGTAAGCAAACATTCCTCAGCATCCAACCAAGAGACTGCTTAAGCATGAGCTCCAAACTTCTGAGAGAAGTACAAGTTTAACATACAAAAGACAAAATTCCTTAACAAGAACAGATACAGTTTGCAAAATAGTTCTTCAGGAACCCTTTCAGCTTTTAAGTCTCATTTTCTCAGCCTGAGATGGTACCATTGTGTCTACATTAGTTTTGATATGGGAGCCAGCTCTACTCCCATTGAAGTCTGTGGAATTCTCCCATTGTCTTCAGGAGGAGCAGAGCTAGACAAAAAGCTGCACAAAGATACCATGAGAAAACAGTCTGGCATGTACCATGATCCCATCTTAATTTCTTAACATTTCTGAAAAACACTGTGTGTGAGGTGAAAACTCTATGCAGTTATTTCAACTGATATGCAATATGCCTTTTATATGAAAATACAGACCAGTGAAGCAAATTAATGGTTAGCAATATTAATAGCCAGGGGCTTGTTAAACTGCCTAGGATGAAGAGTTTGCCTGCAATTTTACCACTACAGGATATCTTGGAGAAGACTAAGCATTTCGTAATGCTGATATTTTATATATGCATTCTTTAAGTCCCTGACAGGCAGCAGACCCTGTAGTCTTCATTTCAGATTAAATTTTATACAGTAAGCCTGAATGCTTTATTTATTTTTAAATCCATACTTTCTAAGGATATGTAGTTTTTCTTGGAAATAAAATTATATCATGCAACTGAAATTGCATTCTGATTTTATGCAGTCTGACTAAGCATTAAAAGTGAGCTCTTTTATAATTCAACTTGCAACAGGAACATGTCTTTTTTCAAAAGCAGCTTGCAGAAAACCCCCAACCCCACTTCATCCAGAAGACAAACCACTGCCCCATGTTAATAATGAATGCAGCTCATATCTACCGCATTCTGTTAAATTGCTAAAATTGCCCAGATAAACCATTTGAGAGTATGTCAGGTTTAATTAATACAACATGACCTGATCACTTCCACAGTTGGGAAGAAAGAAGTTGGCATTCTTTAAATCCAGAGCTCAACCTGGAGATTATGCTAAATTGCTTCATTCATAGTCCACACTCCTCCGCACATGTCAGAAGGACAGCATTCGTCCCCTCTAGTGATAAACAAATTATACATGAAATCAATTCCACTTCACAATAATTTTCCCTATTGGGTATTATCTTTCCTCCTCTGCTCCCTCCAGTTAAGCTTGCATCCTGTAACTTGCTAATGAGCTGGGGGCTTTCCATTCCAGGTGGCACCCCCTGCCTCGAAGTCATGACATTTCCCATTTCAAATGCTGCTGGCATTTTTCGACAGCTCCTGCTAACCAGCCTTTTTGACCTGCACTAAGAGGAACTCATCTGATTGAATGCTCTAACCTGCCAATCACGCCAGCAAATGATCTTCACAGTCACTCCCAAGGCAGGAGGGGGAAAAAAAAGGGAGAGCAAGAGAGGGGGAGCGAGAGAAGCAGCTAGAGAGAGTGATGGAGCAGGCAAGCAGGCAGCCTCTGCAGCTACCTAATGAGAGTACTTTAAGTCTCTGAGGCAGCTGAAACATTGAAAAACTGGTGGGAAAATTAGGACAGAACTGAATGCCTGGTGCTGTTATTACTGCTTTCTTTACACCCTGAGATCGTTTTGAAAGCAATACCTCTGAGATGTGCCATTTTCAAAAGAACAGAAGTTAATTTTACCATATAAATAGAAAACAGATATTTTTCCCTGCCACCATCAATATGCAAACCTCATAATTCTGCTCTGCCAAATGGCGTTCTTCACAGAATTAATTAGGAGCTGTAAGCTTGTTAAATGAGTATCTTCACCTAGGGATGATTATGAATATTTTTTTGTTGTTGATGTAAGCCATAAATAGCACTTTTAACCTAATTTAAATGCTGGCAACATTTACACCTCCGTATTTACAAATGTCTGCTCACAGATACATAAAACAACAAATACAGTATCTGCAGAGTCTAGATGTCACTTCATGGGCTGAAACCAAGCAGAGTCATAATGACTCAGTTGTTTTGATTTTGTTCCTTTTATGATGTGACAGATTACTTAGTGCTGAATCTTTCAAGCACACAAAGACATTTAATTGTGTAGATTTTCTTTCCCTTCAGACTATAAGCTAACTAGATTTTAATACACATGTAACACACATACTGAACAAGGGAGGTATTAAAAGCAATTGTAAAATAAAATTTTCAGGGAGAAAACTTAAATAAAAAGGCTGTGATTGTATTGTTACAACAACAAAAGCCAGAAAACATAATTCACAATAAGTATTTATATTAACATCAAAAGGGAGTTACAGAAGTGGCTCTACAGAATTAAAATCTAGGTTACTAATGGCAGAGAACAATCACCCATAATTACTAATTCAAAATACATATATGGTCCAAACCAACATTAATAATTTATAACAAGACCACAAAATTATGGAAATACCCAATTTTGTTTCTACTTCTTAAAATATCCAAAGATGCTATTCCAGGGCTATTCTTCTACATTAGATATTTTTATTTGAGAATTTAGCATTTTTTCCTGAATTTTTTGAGTTTTCCTCCTGAGACTTAACAATTAACACTAGGAAGATATGGGAAACCCATCCATCCTCATCCCACTTATGGGGCAGAATAAATTAATGTAATTTATTAACTGAGTTGTAAACTATTGCTACATTTTTAGGCAAGAATCTTCCCACAACTAGGAGTATTCAGTGCACATTTACTTCAATGGGTGTTGCCTTCAGACCCAATTTTGCAGTGGTTGGTGTAGTTTGTTTATTTCATGGAGAATGAGGCAATCTAAGCTACAGACTCAAAATGGCACCACAAAGCTCGTCCTCCACAGAAAAAATTCTGGTATATGGAATTACTAAAATTATTCTTTTGTTTACAATTTGGCTGAAAGTAAAATGTTCTGTTAACTCTGAATGCTGCAAATGGTGCCTGAGAGGCAATGCCTCCCATTAGCTTTGCTGTCTCTCTGGGTTATGGGCTGTGTGTCAGCACTGGAAGCCTCTGCTTTGTCTGGAAACCACAGTTTCTTCCCTCCAGTGGTTCCACTTTCCTCTTAGACAAAGCCTAACTGAGGAGTCACGTGAGCAAATAATCCTAAAGGAGAGGTGACTGTCCATGGGAGAATAGGGAGAGTTGAGACCTGCTTTTGCCTCCCTCCCAGTCATTGTCATCTAGACATTGTCCTCGCCGCATTCAAATGTCATCCCAGACTATCAGCCCACTGGAACTCAAACGGCCTTTCATGCCTAGACACTTCTTAAGCATGAACAGACCACAAAGACTGTCTAGTGGGAATTGCTTGCTATCCTAATATTAATAATGCAATATAGTACACTTACGGCACAGACAATTCCACCTTTCGTCTCCTAAATTTATGAGCAAACAAGCTAGAAAGACAGATAAACAGCATTGCAGCTGAGCACATGCATTCATGCAAATATCACTAATACCTTTCCTACAGCATAAATGACTGTAAAATTACAAACCTCTACACTAAAAAGTATTTGAAAATGAATCTTCACAGTGCTGAAGGCAAGTTATCATGCATTAGAAATGAACTGAAAATAGGCTCCATACTATGCCATGGTACAAGGAAATATGGTATTGTCCTTCTACAAAAGTTATCCACAATAGTAGTAACGCCTTGTTTTCCTTCTGCCAGATCTGCAGCTGATTTGGCCAATTTAAAATAAATAATGTCAATAAATAATTTTTAAAAAATAATGTCAATAAATACGTAGCCACTAGTTTCACACAGAATGATATAGAGTATATAACTGCAGGGAAGAAATCAATATCTCCTAGCAATGGAGGTTTGAAATACTTGTTCTACCAAGTTAAGTATGTAACAATAAAACGTGAAGACCTTCCCTTCTCTGTTCTGCTTCTTTTCTTTCCTTCTTCTTTCCTAAAGAGTCTCCCATGATTTTAGAAATCCTGACTATGCCTACTTATTTCCATATACTTATTTCCAGGCATAGATGCTGTCCTGGTCTTTCAGTCTCCAGGTTGGACAGACTTTCATCACAACTGGTGTTCAGCTTCCTTAGCGAGACCATCCTTCCCAATTCACTTTCCAAACCTCTGTGCATTAGGTTACCAACTCTTTGTATAAGGAAAGTCAAGGGACCGTGCATTCTACTACTTAACACAGAGTGCAATTAAGTGACTGTATTTCACATGACAACAGACAAAGTGAGCTGTTACAGCACAAAAACACCATTTAACATATTTTCTAAGCCTTCCATTAAAAATATTTTCTAAGCCTTATGAGCTCCTCGATCGGGTGGTGGGTTTCCTTTACTGGGGCATACCTGGGGACCCGAGGGACAGTTCCTCCATCCTCAGTCCCCGCATGTCACTGAGGTAAGACAGGTGGTTTATACAAAGACAGCCTTGCACTGGACAGCTATTTGCTCAGTCCATTTCACCCGCTGTGCAGGGTCCAGAGAATATGGGGGGATTTTCGTTATGGTTGAATAGAGGGCAAACTTCAGTCTATAACTTTCATTTTAGATTAACAGAAATAAGATAATAGATGCCACAAGGAGAATGTAGACCAATGCCTGGAGTTTTTCCCTTGTGTGTTATATTTAGGGTATATTCTAGCAGTGTGGCGATCTTATTCTTCAGTATTAAGTAAAGCACAGCTGGAACAGTCTCATAAAGCCATTACACTGTTAACATAAGAAAATAATGGCACCGAAAGTACTAGAGAGCCAAAAAATATCTTGGATTCTGCAGTTATCTTGCACAGCTTAATACTAATTTAACATTTTACAAAACTGATGTTACAATTCCAACTCTGTTTAGTACTATCATTACTGGACTCAAACCCAAATTGCTTTCAGCTGCCCACAACAACTGCATCTTATTAGCCTTTTCAGGAAAGCCAATTTATGCAAATCCAGTATTAGTTAAATAATTAAACTGACCCTCAACATTCATGTATAGACACTGTCTGGCACTAAAAGATGCAAGAGAAATTTAAACCTCCCATCTTCTGTGCTTAGGTTTCCATCTTTTCAACTGCAGCAGCACAATGACTGTTTATACACATCTATCTAAATCCATCTATTAAAAAATGCATTAAAAAATTGAACTAGTAACTGTTATGCTTTTATAGCTCTGCTTTTCTCTCCCAGTCTGGTTTTACACTGAATTTCAAGATTTCACACATATAAAGCACTACTGGCTACTTTCAGCTTTTGATTAAATCAACAGTGACAAAATCTGGCTGTTACGCAGTCTCTCAGTCCAGAATTTCTCTTTTATGCAGTCCTTTCTCCAAGTGTGTTGTAATTACTACAGTTTTATCCCCTGAAGCTGCAGAGATGAAGACTTAGATGCACAGTATATGGTTTTCCATAGTGTTTTAGCAACACTGGGATACCCAGAACAGAGTGAATGCAGGGGAGTAGTGAATGAAAATGACTTTTCAATACTGACTGCTGGACACACACACTGCTGGACTACAGCTTCCCTGTGGCTTGACTAGGGCAAGGCAGGCAAAAATTATGTTCCCACACAGCAGTGCTGAAGAGACACTCTTAAACAATTTATAAATGCAAGACTGAGGATGACAAACAAAAATGAAACTACTTGGATGGGGATGCAACAACAGTCACCTCTCTAGCTAGCAAAGAGAAAAATTTCTTTTTTACATTTCTTTTTTACATTTCTTTTTTAATTTTACATAATTATTCTGTGCTGCTGAACACACTCCGTCAGAAGCAACCAAACAACCAGCACTTTTTGCCATTATAGTGGTAACTGTCACCTCTTCAGCTTTATTCTGTTTTACACAGCTGAGCTGGCCCGAATGACGCCATCGTCCCTTCGATTGGCTGGGCTGGTGTCAGTTGCTGGCTTAAATGGGCACATTTAAGAAGAAAGAATTCAGCATCCTGCGACTGAAATTCAGGATTGCTCAGATGCATGTGCATGTGGTGAAGCAATACAAATAAAGACCACTTTTTGTTTTGCTTCAGTGAATTGTCAAAGAGATTTAGAAAGCCAGGGGATCTCATTATGGTAATACAGGTTAAATACTTTAAAAGCATATGGTGTTACCATCCTGAATGAAGCTGTCCCTGCTGGCTCCAGGAAGCAGACAATAGGCCAGAAACACATCTCCTGTCTCTGGTCCACCAATGGGAAATGGGGATTATAAATCACCACAAGAAAACATCACGTGCTATCTGGTATCAGGTAATGCCTTGTCTTTTCAATTACTATTTGACTCATCCTTTTCCAGAGAGGAACAAGCTTTAGCCATATATTCTAGCAGCCAAATGAAAACAGAGCTCTAGAATTTCTTAGGGTCCATCTTCATCTCAATAAAACAGGATCTGTAAAGACTGATGACTGCAGTATATATAGTATAATTCAACAAGACATGCAGAGATGGGGAATACTCCCACAGAGATGCTTCCTCCCCATGGAGAAAAAAGTATCAATGAAAACCATTAGGCACAAAATAAAAACGTTTTGCTTTATTACAAAACTTTAAAGATGCTTAGATATGGTCAAAAGGCCCCATCTAACTCACTGCTGACAGATTCTTCTGTCAGTGGCAATGATGCTCATTACCACACATTTGCTAATTTTCTCCAGTAGAGAGCAGCCTCAGCATTGACCTTGCTAACTCCAAATGTCAGGTTTTTCCCCATGGGCACTGGAAGAAGCGTGTTGTCTCTTCTTGGAGCCCAAGACAACGACACAGTGTGGTCCACAAAGACCCTATTAGTAGTCCAAGTCTGACAGATATTATCTAAGTTTTCAGAAACATGTCCTAAGCTACTGCTTTTTCAAGTAGTAAGTTGATTTGTAAGTTGCAGACAGGCAGCTGAAGCACTACAGTATTTTAAAGACAGCAGAAATTCTCAGAGATGCACCAGTTTCTGAGGGCTTAAGACAAGCTCTAATCAATGATGATGGAGCCAATTACAAATTTACTGCCTTTAGTCCCTCTCCTTCAACAATCTGCCAGCGACTGCTGCTTCCAAAGTTAGCAGATGATGTCTCAACCATTCCTACCCTAATCTTTTTGCCTTCCAAACCCTAAAGAAAAGTGGATTTAATTCAGTGGGTGCACTACCAGGGCAGTAACGTCTGGCAAGTGTGTGACAGAATGGCAGGAGGTGATAATTTCTTATCACAAAAATATTTGGCACATTATCTTTATTGAGTCTCTCAATTTTATTTCCCATTTCACCCCCAAAACAGGAAAATTAGGAACACTAGGAAGGAAGGAAGGAAGGAAGGACCAGACGAAAGACATAAGACTCGAGTTTTCTTCAGCACCAGGTTGTGGAGGTGGTTGAAGATGGTTCCTTGTTTGCGTTTCTTTGTGGGTTTCTCTAATAAATTCTTTCACAATGTATAAATGTATAAAAATATATAAAAAAATAAAACCTTTCCTTTACACGTGTGTCAGAGGATTTAGTGAGCAGCTATCAACAGATTCTTCTTTTCCACAGCTTCCTGAAGGATACTGGAATACCTCAAAATTCCAGCTCTTCCTAACTTTCCTGCCACCTCTATATATTCATAAAGTCAACCCATGAAGCTGAGTAAAACACATATACACCAACCTCATCCAGGAGACAAGCTAGAAACATTTCTTTGCTGTGGTTGGTTTTGTTTGTTTGGTTTTTTTTTTTACAATCAGATTTATTTCCTTGCAATATTTGTCCCTTCTAACTTTCCTTTATCCCACTAACTGGGATGTTATCTGATTATGCTTGTTGACATTTCCACGTCTTGTACTGTTTGCCTCCATTCCTTTAACTCTGCTTGCCTTGTTTACCTGTTAACTTCATGGCCCTGGAGAGCTCCTGCCATCTTTCCTTTTGCTATTCATGCATCTTTTTGCTTCACTGAGCATTGTGAATGGACACTTTGACAGAATATATTGCAATAAATACCCCTTCCCTAATGGTACTCTCCTGCTGACTGCAACTCTAGTCTTCTGCTGGAGTACCTGATCCATAACTCATCTATTTTCCTGACTGAACATCCTACTTGCCAGTCACTACTGCTTAAAATCACAGCCACCTGCCATTCACCAGACCTTCTTTTCACATTACCAAAACTGCAGTCTCTTTTCCCAGCTCCTTTCATTATCCACACTGATTCACCCCTCTACTTGCCTGATAGTCTCATCCCCTTAAAGGTTTCCACCCATTCTAATAATTACTCCCCCAAATCCATTTTCTGTGACCACAGTTCTCCTGCTTCCTCATGTATTTTAGTTTCATCTCATTAACCCCCAGCTCTCCACATGGTACAAGAGGACCTGTGTTTGGTACTAATACTTTTCCAGCATTATCTGCTGGTCCCCATCTCATGGCATAAGTCAAACACTACAGCAGGGAGCTGATATGTTACTTCACTGTAAGCACCTAACAGAACAAAGTCCCAAGCCACAGTGGAAAACTGTAATCAGTAATGTACACGTCACAACATTTGCTAAGTGGCCTCAGAGCTTTCACAGTGAAACATGCTATTCTCTATTAAAACTGTGGTTGAGCAGCCATAACAGTACAGTGATGTATGTACAGGGTACATTTGGTTTTCTTTTTCTGTTCACATATAAAATTTTAAACCAGTAATTTGTACCTGCTCAAACAGATATTCAGTAAGAATGATCCAATGGTTCTCTTTTGAACTATTTTACATGCTCATTAGCAAATACAAACCTCCCATTGCATATTTTATAAATGAAAAATTACATTTGTTTGGAAGCAACAGAAAGGAGATTCTGTACATGAGAATTGAGATTCTGTACATAAGCTTCTACACAAAAGGTCTTTAGCACAGATGGGCACATTCTAAATATACTTTAGATGGATGATATGTCACGTTAGAACAGACAAGGTTGAAGAGATGTCTGCAGGGACACAGCCCCAGGAAAAAGTAGGGATTAGCTTGTCAATAAAGATGTAAACAGACTGCTCTGAGGCAGCCTCATTTCTCACATTAGAGAATTTTAAATGGTTTGCTGGCAAAGAGCTTGTGCAAAAATTGGGGCAGGCTGTCAGCACCAAAATCTATTCATTCCAGTTTTTCAGTAGTTACTGCCTGTCAGGCAAAGATTCCATAACATTACAGGGTTAAAAAGCCCAATTGTACATAAGCATACAACAGTAAATCCAAATGTAATTCATTAGAGAAAATTATATCTGATACTGTAAAAAGCAGACTTAGCTAAATATAGAGATTACGTGAATATCAACTACATTTATATGAGACTATATCTTCAGATAGGTGTATGAGCAGCTTGTGCATTTATCTCAGCTCCTAGAACTTCTGTAACAAACTTCTATAATGGACTCAACATGCAAAAGCAACCACGTCTTTAAAAACAAACAAGGAAAAAAAAGGCAGGCCTTATTATTTTGAATGAAAAGAATCTGCACTTTAGGTATTTTGTGAAACACTGTGGTGTGAAACCATTTAGAGAAACATAATAAGCAAAGCAGCTGTATAAGGGAATACTGCTAATCTGGAAGAGTCTGCCAAGTGCTAAATACCACTGAACAAACACTGGGGTGGTACATATGGGCAGAAGACAATTAATGCCATTATATATCACCACCATTCCCTTGCTGTAATTTGGTAAGTAGCCTCTGTATTCATCTGGCCTTCCCAAGTTCTGTTCTACTCTTAGAATACCAGAAGTCATATTACACACTATTTCACTGCTGAATAACTACAGTTAAACAAAACAGTATTAATTGATCCAGTGACATAGATCATAATCACTAACTTGACAGCACCTCTTTCTCTATCAAGAACATCCTTCTGCTATCAAGACTACCAACCTACTAAATAAGAGAACCATAGAATGGTTAGGGTTGTGAGGGACCTTAAAGAATAGAATCATAGAATTTCATGTCCTTGCCCCAAATTTTAACAACTGAACTGGCAAGAGGTATTTTCTCTCTGCATATTTTACCAGAAGAATAAAAAGTATCAGTCCAAATTAAAGGCAAACTATTGTTTAATATACTAGCGCCAACTTCTGCAATATTTTCAACCTGTCAGTGACACTCATTCCTGTTCAGAACTTACTCTTCACATGGACTGTAAAACTGCGAAAACAGAGTATCAGCCTGCACGTGGACATGTGCAGTTGAGTTTTGTATTTTGTTTCTCTAAAGAAAACTAAAGAACATTTTTCAAAGATATCTTTTCCAATAATCACATCTTACCTGCATTATCAGTTGTGAACATAGGTATTCTTCAATGTTTGCTGTTTGATACACTTTTGCCATAACTATTGTTTTTTCCAAAGGCTCTCATGCTTTCGCCAGTCTCTGGCTGTAATCTTACATTCGGTACAGTAAAAATAGAAGACACTGTAAAAAAGAGTGTCAGTTCAGAAAGTGTGATTTCTTTTTGCAGTAGAAGCAGTAATTTAAAAATAATTATTTAATATGTATGGCAAACAGAACACAGTAAATACATACAGCTTTTATATATACCACCTATTTCTGCAAGTAAACACTGTACAAATTCTGAATGGAAAGAAGTTGAATACATTATGATGGAAGTTGTATGATGCAAATATTCTTAACTGCATGCATCTTCAAAAAAAACCCGTTTCCAGACTGTGTGTTTATTTGTCCTCTACACCACTATACAATTAATAACTTCCACTTTCAAATTTCTGCTGAGAGAACCTAGAAAAAAATAAGAACATAAAACATGCAGCAAGGTTTTTCAATAATTTGATATCACATATTACATCTTCAGAATCTTGATATCAGATTCAGTTCAGTAGAACTGAACTATCTTGTTTGGCTTTCTTTTTTGAATTACTAAAGACAACCAGGCTTGTTAAAAATATCCCAACAATTCAAAAATCTTTTACATGAAGCAATCTCCTTTTGCATGAGCTAGAAAAACCTTGACAACTTCAGTGTCACACTAGGCAACTAATTATTAGGAGGCATGATGATAACAATCATAGGAATCAAACTGCAAGTGGTTAAAGGACAACACATTGATAATATGAAAACTCATTTTTACTTAGGATGCCTCAATCTGATGGGGAAAAATCAATGACTTTTAATATATCCCGAAAATAAACCTCCATTTAACAATATCCTCAAGAGAGCTGCCACTGCATGATTCCATAAGGAAATGCTAAAGAACTGATCAGAGATGTAAGAGTTTTCTTTTTTGCACTAACAACTGGCATACCTATAAGTTTTTGGAACTACTTTTTCATCTATATGTCTTTAAAAGACCTGGCTATTGCTTTATGCACAGATCTTGCCACTGTAGTTTGACATCTCAACTTGCATTCCTTATTCTGCTATCCTCGGTAACACACATTGTGAATGGCAGATATTCTACGGAAATAAATGAATATAAGCTCTCAAATATAAAAGTAGAAAAGTGGGAGGACTGATTTTTTTTATATATATATATGTAGAACATAACAAGTAGACATATTTCATAAAAAGGATTAATCTATAGAATACTGCTCAGTTTTGAGATGAATGAATGCTATGCTGCATCACAAATTGCATTGTATTCCTAGACAAGGTGTTTTTAGCAGAATGGCACTACTCTTACCTTTCTAATGTACTATTTTCAAAAACTGAAAGTGGCTACCATTTAGACAGAGCTTATCTGAAAATTTAACTTCCAACCCAACTGAAATTATGCCTTGACTTGAAACTAAACAAAGCAAAAAAAGCAAAAGTGTCCTTCTCACATAAACTAACTTCGAAGACATTTTTAAAATAAACCCCATTAAAAAATTATACTGTAAAGTATTACATAGAATACAAATACATAGTACTAAAGGTCAAAACCAGAACAGAAAGTCAGATACTTAATTTTTAATTTTTCAGTGTAGGCAGAGTCACCACACTTTTGTGAAATACTGTGATTCCAAGGAAACAATTTTCTGATGGAAAACCATTTGACTGATTCATTCCATTTGCCTTTCTACCCACACATGAATCTTTCCCTGGATTTTAGTGCTAAATCCCCAAATTTGCAATTCAGCATTAGGACCAAATTGGACAAAATATATTCCATGATGAATACTATTCACTATAGAGATTTGCAAAATCACGGTGGTGTTGAATTAAAAAGCAGGAACTTTGTTTGTACATAAAGACTCAATATGTTTATAACTATATTTAATTAACTATCAATAGTGTTTCTTGATGTAAAATATTGGCACAGAGAACTAGAATCACAACAACTGGTAATTTCACTACAGAGTAAACATTTTCCCAACTCTCCAAAGTATATGATTTCTTTGTTTTGTAAATATGTTTACAAGTATATCCAAGTCATACTAAATAGAAATGATTGTAGTATTTGATACTGGGATTGTCCTTTCTTGCATCTGGATTTATGCTTCATAATGATTATCTACTAGACACAGAAATAGTCTTTCTGTAACTCAAAATTTTACTGGAGGCATTTAGAAGAACCTTGCTTTAAAATATAATGATTTTTCATCTTTATTCTCCCCCCTTCAAAAGGTTTCACTGCTCCTGATGTTTAACGTTATGCAAAGACGTGTTTCTGCCAATGAATATCGCCTTATGGTTATGCTTCTGCAAATAACCTGCTGTGAGCTGATAAAAGGATTAATGCAGCCAAAATTCTTAATCTGTGAAATTACAAATTAAATTCTCATATTAAAAATACCACCCTGAGGTATTTTTTGTGGTTTTAATTCCCCTCTGGTGTTCTGCATACATTGTGCTTGTTAATGACTAGGACAAGACTGTCTCTGTTGGCAGCCTGCTGCAGAGTGATAATGTGTAGGCATTTACTTCACTGATAGAACTGGATTTAACCACTGACTGATAAACTAAGTGGCAAGCGGGTAATAAGTCCATATTAACAGAAAAGTACTACTGCAGAATTCAGAATTCAAAATCCTGGCTAGACCAAATCACACAGTCAGAAGGATTGAGATGTCACCACTGCAGAGTGATTTTTGTTTTCCATTTAGTGGAAATAGGATAAATGAACTGGCATTCTTGATGTTTCATTAGTCCTGAAGAAAAGAATCTCTTTGCATCAGTTTCTGCAAAGGCAGACTTTCAACAGCAGCATTAATTTACACTGAACCTTTAACTTTTCTGCTTATCAAGTACCACAGTCAGCAAACTGAGTGGTGGGTCACCATGGCAGAGGAGGAAACTGGGAATCTTTTTGCAGAGCAAGAACACAGTCTATGACAGTGATGGACAGAAATTATTGGTGCTATTTTGATTTTAATGTTCATATTCCACAAATGCGAGAGTGCTCTTCAGAGCAGAGCTGGGAGTAGAGTACTTGGACAGTCAAGCCACAGAACCAGCTCAAAGTGTGACTGCAACATCTCTTGAGGATGGAAAAGATAAACTTTAGGAAGACAAAAGTTTTCATACCAACACTGCTGTAAACAGATTCTATTGTGGATGAATATTCAGAAAGAGAGCTTAGGTTTTAGAAGCAAACTTTTAAATCAGCCATAGTTACACACACGTGTTCCATTGCTGCATCTCTGAACTTTCTGCCTTGAGGTACTGGATTTAGATCTTTTGCTAATGGATGCATGTTTGAAAACAGAAAAGAACATACAGTGCTGTAATGCAAGCATGTGTCTCTTCACCATATTGAATTAAAGCAAAATGCTGACTGTTATTCCCTTGTGAAATCTTTTTTTAATAACAGAACCTTCTCTGAATAAAAAATATCATTCATTATACTATTTTCCCCCGAATAAATAGTATTGTGCTTTTTAACACTGAAAAACAACATGCAGACATATGATACACATGATTTAAAATTGCTAAAAAGGTAATTCACAGAATACACGACAGGAACCTTTCTGCCGAGTCAATGCATTCTGTTTAATAAAAGAAGCAAAAGGATGTATGTAAATAGTGAAAGCACTCTTAGTTAAGAATATCATCTGCCATTCTCTTCATACACAGTCTAATTCAGCAAATTAACTGATTGTTTACTTTGTGTTTCTCAGACTTCTGAATGCTGAGTCCTTTCTTAAAGGTTACTGTTATAACACACAGGGATTCTGTGAATCAAACACAGCTGGATTTATATCCCGTGTGCTGCAGCTAGTTAAGAACTACTGTATGTTATAAAGTGAAAAGCACTAAATATGTAAATTGCATTTTTCCTTTTGCTTTATGACAATTCAGAGAATTCTATTGGCTCCACACATAATCAAATACAAAGATAGCAGGCTGCAGACTGCAGAGCAGAGATAGCAAAAAAAAAACCCTCAAAATCCATTTTGTCCTGTGTCAAGCTAACTATGTAATTTCAATCTACACAATTACAGTCACGTTATTTTGTGTGGCTGTGTGTGTCCATGAAGCTGTCTGCATGTGAGGGTTAGCATACACACATGCATCTGTCTGAACTAGAATCTTTGTTTTTAATCGATTTGGAGGTGGTTATACTCACTATCAGTTAACTCCCATAGCCGTGGGGGCAGATCACTGAAGTACTCATGGCTCAGAGCTGCCTGTGCTGACAATCTGTTCTTTGGGAAACACTGGAGTAGTTTGCAAGCTAGATCTTCTGCATGGTTCACACAGCTCAGCCTGAAACACAAACAAGAATGTTTTTCTGAAAAACAGTATCATTTTTCTGTTTACTAATTCCATCTTCAGTCAGCACAGTTGAAACACTAAGCCTTAATAGCCAGGAGCGCTACCAGAAAGCTATTCCTCGGGTTAGGGAGTTGATGAATTATTTCTGTGTGGACAGCTCAAAATTTATACAGATTTTACAACTACAGAGCATATAATATACCATATCACATATGCCCTGCCTAGTATGCTAAAGCATCATGAGCAACAGCATCTTGAAAGCAACTGTTTTGATCCTTCCATTTACATTTTATTGAGCATACTGACAGACTGAAAATTTACAGTGCTGAAAACAAATGCTTATTACCATTTAAATGCATGAAATCCAAGCTTACAATAACAGCAACATTCACACAACTTTGTGAAGTATCAGGTTATAAAATCCAGTGATGCTTAACATGCAACACATGCATCATGTTTCACAAAGACTTTCAGGAAGTACTGACTTCTTACTTGTTCATATATTCACATGGCAGGGAGCTGACTTCATTAAGTGTTAATGCAACGCAAACATTAAATTTAAGTGAGTTATCTTTTCTAAGCCTCCTACAGAAATCTCAGAAAACTTACTGTTTCACTGGGAGCTAAATCCTTGTGAATATTATAAGAAAATATAACCTAAAAGTAACAGACTTGAAGGGGAGAGAGTAAAATGGTAATCAGCAAGATGTGGCCTGGGTCTAGCAACCTATAGCTGCCTCCTAAATTTCCAAATCCACCAAACTTTTTGTAATATGCAGTCAAAAAAATACATCAACATCATGCTCAATCTTATCAACATCATGTTGCTATTATTAATAGGAAACTTCATAAATTCAACCATGCTTTTGCTCAGTAAAGCTCTCTCATTGGGTAAATGTTGAAGTCTATAAAAGGTTTTTTCCATGGACTGGTTTCCTAATACCACTAGATAGTAGATTGCAGTCCAAAATAACATAGCATTTGAAAAAGATAGTTATCCTCTAAAATCAATAATCCTACAGCACGTTTCATGCAAAAATTCATTTTTGTCAGTTCAAGCTGACTTTCCAGAAAACAAATTCAAGAAGATGGATTAAACAGCATTACCCTTTTACTGCGCTGACATGGCATAATTTATATGAATCAGTATAGGCACAGGTGAAAACTGTCTCTTCAACAAGGAACAGACAACACTGAAAACACTAAATTTAAAAAAATGGTTATTACAGTGAGAACTTTAAGTTACAAATGTCACAGACACAACTTTTTGTTCATGTCTCTATTAGAGTCAGTGTGAAAAACAAAAAAATTAAAAGTCAAAAGCATCTCTACTAAATTATGTACTGGCATATGTATGATATGCTGATATTTGCAATCATTCAAAAAATATGCCACTGGCTGTCTTTTTAATTCCTAGCAACTGTATGCTAGATAGAAATTTGAATACTGTGTCTATCTGATCTCTTCTTGAGAACTGGTAGGATATGTGTCCAGAAATTACCCAGAGATTAATTGCTTAGGAGTGCTGACCACTTTAAGACATTTATATCTCATCAGTCACAATATTCTTGAATTCCCAGGATTAGATTTCAGAATTACTATTTCAGGTTAAACAGATGCTGAACTCCAGCGTTTCTGATGGGTGTATTTTTTTCTGTTATCATTTTCAGTTTGCGACAAAAGAAAAACATCTTGAATGAGTCATTGCTTATAAATTACATCATAAATTAGAATAATTCCAGACCATTTAAACTACCAGATTGTTGAAAATGTTAATTAAACTTCTGTGAAAATGATACATAATTTCATTACAGAACACAGCAAAATACCAAGACAAAAGGTTATTATTAATGAAGAAAAGGAAAAGGAGGGGTAAATATTCAAGGAGAATTGGTATTAATTCTTCTACACATCCAAAATTTCCATGGAATTTGGTGATGGTGATTATATTGAGTCTGTGAGGCCTGTCTTGAGTCCTAACCCCCCCTTGCACCAATTAATCATTCAGAGGTTCTGTCAAACCATTTCACCAACATAATTTTTCCCCACAGAGGTAGCTGCAAGCTTTTTAGGAGCTATAGTAATTCTGCTGTGTCTTGCATGAAAACTACTGTTAATTCAGAAAAATGCAGTCACTTAAGTAGTGAAACATTACCCTCCAATATAAGAATTACACCATTCCTTAGCTGATCCATACATACAGTGGAGATGCTAATTAAGTAAGGCAAAGCGAAGCAAAAGAAAATAACATTCAAACATTAACAAATTCTGACTTGCAAGTGAAATTATGGATGACATCTATAGTTCCTCAAACAGAGTGATGCTGACATTTTGACTGTATTAATGGTCACTAGTGTACCTGGCATACTGCTAAGATTTTTTTGCAAGAAATTCTGAATAACTTATATCAATTGAAAGTGTTTTGAATAGGAACGGTTTAGAAAGCCAAAGTCACCTTCCCAGTTTAGACACAAAAAAGATACATGTTTACTGAAATCAGTGGAGAAACCAAAGATAAACATCAAATAATCAGCAGATTATACACTAACATAATATAAATCCAACAAAAATATCTAGGACTCCAAAATAACCATATCAACTAATTAAATAATTATGAATAAAACAGTCATAATTAGAACTGATTTTATAATTAACAAATAGAAAGAAGACAATTCATTGCACAGTATGAAAAAATAGTTCAATCTGCTGTAACTATTAGATCTATCTGCCCTGATCACATTCCAAGTCGTGCTGGGGGTGTGGGGCTGGTGTTAGTTGTTTGTCAGTGCTTTGAAGATTCTAGTTGCTACATTATTAGTGTTATGTTTCCAAGCACTTATAGATTTTAAACTCAGAAGGGACCATAATGATCACCTCTTGTGTAACACAGGCCAAAGAGGATCATCCAAGTAACTCATGGATCAAATCACCACTTTCACCAAGCTCAGCTGTATCTAGAAAGTTCTACATTAACATTCCAATTTTTTTACGGAGATTTCCACAGCAATGAAAAAATTCTTCTCCAAAACTCGTGTATTCTGCAAAGGTCACTTCTGGAAATCAATGGGCACTGCAAAAAGCAAATGCATGTGGGCTCATAAGGTTGTCAGTATTAACAGCTGATGCCTTAGTGGAATGCATGACTAAGTTTGCTGCTTTGTTTAAAGACAAGCTATTCTTTACTTATGAAAAACGTACTATATGATCATGTATTAAAATTACATCTGCTACATCAGAATTGTTTGGAAAACCCCATTTAGTTCATAACCTCTGCGGTCGGAACATCAGAAAGATTGCTTTGTTTCTCTCCTTTTTTTTTTTTTTTTTTTTTTTTTTTTTTTTTTTTTTTTTTTTGCCAATAGTCTCTTTAAAATATCCTCCTTAAAATATTAACAATTTGTCTGATTTAAGTTTGAAACCTGATTCCTCAATAGAGACCAAGGCTAAATTTTCTGATGGGGTTCAGCAGTTAAATACCTAACACAGAAGTTAACAAAAGGAACTGAAAAAAAAAAAAAGATTTCATTTTTAAATACACCTCTTTCAGTACGAGACAGGACGGAATTTCATACAATATGGCTTTGTGTCTAAAACATAATAGCATGTTTTGTCTCACAGCAGTTGGGCCATATAGGAACTTGGCATGCATGATATGGCAAGTCTCAATATTCACGCTTCACTTACTGTCACACTAATCACTGAGGAATAGTTACTAGCCATGACAGCATACATACTTTCAGAAAATGTGGTGTACAGCAGAATACAGAGAAACCTTTGGCAGTGAGCATTAAATAATATGTAGATATTGTTTTGAGAAATACTGGGAATATTTTTACACACCTACTCTGATGACATCTGTGAAACACATTGATTTTCAATTTAATCCCAAATGCTATATACAGCATCAGCTCAAGAAAAACAAACACCATACGAACCTGTCTCACTTGAAACATATATGAATCTGACTAGACTTGAGCAGTTGTAAATCTCATTGGATTACAAGAATTTGATTTAATTTCAGAAAACAGGCTTAAATGTCTTTCTACTGCAGAGGAAGGTCAGTATTTGGTCAAGCAGAACATGACTAAGATCAGTGAAGTTTGGTTTAAGCTCTGGAGAAAAAAAAGTTTGGGGCATGTGCAGTGAACTTCTGAACTTGGGGTGATTTGCTTTTAAATGCAATGAAGAAGGCAGTTCAAATTCACATTAATAATTAAGACAAATGGGCATCAAAACAAATGGAGATAATATGCTGTCTATATGCTCCTAGCAGCATGAGGTAAGTACTTCCCAAAGCAAAGATCGTTTACTGTGCACATTTTCCATGTGAAGATATGATTCTTGCAGTGTATCATTAATTCATTTCTCGACTGGCATTTATAGCATGGCCTAGAGGAGTGAGGCACCTAATTCCTTTTGGAAATCTCAGCTGTTTCTTTATTCTAAGCAAACTCCTGCAACCTGAACTGCTGAAAGACAAAACCACAGTTAACCTGAACAATCACACCATTTAGCAGAGTTTAAAATTTAATGGTATGAAGAGAACTGACAAATTGGTGTAAATCAGGCAGGCCATATGGCAACCCTCACGGCTCACTTCACAGAGGATGTGCTGGTCCCCTCAACAATAGGGCTCCTGTACAGTCCCTGCAGTACCCCACCTCCCAATGCACTGCCACAGTGGTTGTATTCCCCTTTTTCACTGACGCCTGCTTGAGGACAGCAGTACTTCCCCCTCGTCCCAGGCCTCTCCTGAGTTCTGTACAAAACTGTAAAACACCATGTATGGTAGTTAATACTTCCTTTGCAAATTCATCGTCTTCTAACCAGCTGATACAGAAACGCCTTCATGTGCCTTGACAGTTTATACCTCTGAATATACACGTGATCCTAGCAGCAGCAGCTATGCGAAACACGAATCAGAGCAGGCCTACCTGAGCAGCATTTTACGAACCCCAACAGCCTGTTCTGTTGTTACCACCATGCCGAGAACACCTACCGTCTTCAAAGCCCTGACGTGCCAGCTCCAGTGTGCCGGAGCCGCTTCCCTAACGCGCCTGGTGTGCCTCCACAGAGCTTTTGAAGGGTTTATTGAGCCATCAAGAAACCACCACAACAAGTGAAAGCAAGTTTTGATGCAAGGCTTTTAGCTTTTGATACAGATGAAGGCATAAAGCGGTACCTCAAGACGAGAATCTAACAGAGCAAAGATGTTACCATTTTTTCAGTGTTTTACACAAAGGGTATTGAGGACTAAAACTGATGAACAAAGAGAGACAAAACCATTTGAAGGCTCACTGAAGCAGAGTTTTACTTGTTGCTGATCAATCACATAATACAGAATTTGCTCTACAGTACAATATAGAGGCACTTCAGGCCAAACTATACAGTAAATAATTCAATCAAACAGAGCCCCTGTGACATGTCACTGCTGGGATTGCACCCCACACCTGCATGGGGATGCCAACAGCAGCCCTGGGTTGTGCACATTCCTTAGAAAAGGCATGTCTCCAAACACCTGATGCCCCTCTTGCTCTTCCCAAATTGAGATGCTGGCAACAGTTTAGATTCAGAAACACTGAGCTCTCAACACATGCAGGGTGGGAAAATCCAGTCTCC
The DNA here is from genome assembly GCA_013397815.1 of Aleadryas rufinucha. Taxonomy (NCBI): domain Eukaryota; kingdom Metazoa; phylum Chordata; class Aves; order Passeriformes; genus Aleadryas; species Aleadryas rufinucha. The sequence goes on along the minus strand of VZTH01003268.1, from coordinate 1,125,850 downwards.
AGGCTCCCTAGGCCACCACTTTAATTGTACTCTTCTAGCTCATCACCTGAATAAAAGCAAGGTTGCCACGTTATCACACCATCACGCCCTTGGATGAGCTAGGCTGGGACAAAGCCTGCACTAACGTGGCTATACTGCTCCCAGTGTCTGTCCTTGCTCTGTGCTCTGCTCAACACTGCATTCCACAGCCTTCAGACCATCATGATTTCCATGGTGGTATATGACACCATCTCTTTGGAAATTTAAAAATTAGTCTGATCCCCTTTATCTATATTACCATATTACAGCATGAGCAGTCTTACCCACTGAAGTACTGAAAAGGTGGTCAAAATATTTATTATGACAATAAAAGTCATGACAACCAATGATAAGTATTCACTGATATGGAACAGAGATAAAAATAACAGTGTCAATGTTTGATTCCTTGGCATTGCTGTTAATGTCGATGTAGCAGAGGTCAGAGCCCCATCTGGAAAGCTGTGGAGGTAAGTTCATTCAGTGCATTCCAGGAAGGTAATAAGAACCCTGGCCTGCCTGAACTAATTCTCACTTGACATTAGCACAGATGCCATGAGTTGGAAAGCAGCCAAGATGAATAGCATTTCATGAAAAAGGCTAAACGTAACAAATGACAGTTCTAACAATAAAGACAACTAGGTTTTCTATTTTAATTAATATAGATTTAGCCCTATGTATATAATGGCATACACAGACTTAAAAAAGAATCTACTGAGTAGGTAAACCAAAACTACAGCTGCAGCTCCTGAACTTCTCAGAACAGAGAATTAAGATGCTTAAACTGCTGGTGAGTCACATTAGGCTTCAGAGACTCGGTGCGGTCACACCTAAGCTAGACAATGAAGTGATCCAACCTCTCAAGGTGATTCACTTTTGACAATAGCCATTATGCTCAATTACAACTTGATCAGTTGTATGTGTCATCACTGAATGCAACTCAAGACAAAAACTTAGATATGAGTCTATTTCTCCCTGACTCTTTTGCACTAGATTTGATGTGTTTTAGTGTCTGTTTCAGATGTATTACTGTATTTCTTCAACACAACGATGCTTGTGATATCCAGCTTGGAAGGTCTGTTTCATAGAGGAAGCAGAACATTAACACCATTACAGAACACACATCTTTTAAAAGCTGAAATTGGTTGATTTGATGTTTAAAGGCTAAGCTTAAGAGTCAATATACAACAGACCTAAAAGCATCCTGAGTTTTGTCCTTCTATATCCTGATGTGCACCCAGGCTAGCTCTTGCTCTGATGCCTCAGAATAAATATGCTGAGCTACAAAACCTTCCAAAGAAACCCAGCACCAACTATTGAGAGCTCTGGTCAGGAAGATCGCTTATACTGTTCATTGACAATATTGTAGATATTTTTCCTACTTGTTCCTTCCACTTCTGACATAGAATAAAGTTTACATGTGATGTTTGGCATCTTTTTGCCAGGATAACATATGCTGGAGCATCAAATGAAACAAGAAGTATGGAGTCTACATGGTAGACTAAAGTGAAGAAAAGCTTATTTAGACAGCAAACATACAATATATGTGCAGTGATAACATACCCTAAGCTATTGAGAATGTGGTTTTCTGTGATATGATCACATAACTTCCTTAATTCCTAGGAATTCTGAGATTGTGATAGTCCAGGCAACATGACTGCTGGGTACAGTGTTTTCCTACTGTTTAAAATCAGAAATAACTCATTAAACTAAAAGAAGACTACCTTAAGTAATTCACATTATTTTGTTCAATTTTCAGCAGTTTCTCTTAGATACAGGTATTTCCCAGAAAAAGTATTTCCTAAGAAATTTTAATTAGAACATGCATTACCATTTTGTCCCAAAAATAATTTAGCAATTACTTCTTTTTGATTTTACATGCCACCACCAATCAACTATTTTAATTCTTTCATCATCCCAATTAGGCCAGTATTAAAGATACTAATTATGGAAGACATAGGGCATTACTTACACCACGACAGACTACTACTGAATATGCCAGATTTATAGTTTACTGGAATATCTTTGTTTGCTGTAAGTGCAATTAATGAAGAAAACCAACACAGTGGTGGCATCTAGTCAGAAGCTTTTGATTATTTTGAAATTCTTTAAAGGGCGTGAATCTTCTGATCAAGGTGAATGTTTTTTAAAGGCTGTCTTTGTGCACCTCAACAAGCTGAACAGAATAACCTTGGAAAATAAACAGAGCTAAAAATAATTACTAGCACCCCAATAATTTCATGAGCCATTATTTCACCAGAAAATGGAGAAAATATAACTTTAATCCTGAACAAAACTCTTCAAGGTTTATGTTCTCTATAAACCTTTCACTGAGAACTGAAAATATAAGTTAGTAATGCAATAAATGCCCTAACAAATATATCAGATTTTTCACTTAATGCTTTTTACAGGCTTAAACCAAACTGAGTGAAAGAAAATCACCTTTTACAGTCTGACTCTTAAAGGAAAAATGCCTTTCTGTTATGCTTTTTAAAATAAGGCATGGTGAATTTATATCAACTTCAGTGAATCTTGGGGCATGATAAAAAGAAGAAAATATAGCAGTGGAGTTAACATTCCATAGTATTCTTTCTTCACATATTTATTTCCTCACTGGCTGGACTTAAGCAAAAAAAAAAAAAAAAAGGAAGGACTAACCCCCCCATCCCCAACACAGAAATAGCTGAAATAAACATTTGGCACACAATGCAGTCAAAGCTCTGTGCTTTTCCTCATCCCACCCTCAACAACCTGAATTGCTTCTGTCCAAATAAATCCATGCAAAGGATATTCCAAAGAAAAAGAAAAAACCCCAAACCTGGATTTCAAATTTGTCAAGTGGGTGCACCCATTAGGGAAGAAAACAAAGTCTTACTTATTTTTCCTTACCCAGCTGTCTTTCTGGACCTATTGCCTTTAGAAAACAAACAAAACAAAGACAGAACTAAGTGCTAGTAAATAAACATTAATACTGCTCTATGAATCCTTACCCGCTTGTCTGATATTTTATCATCTTGGGTTTGAGAAGTTTTAATTTCATTCTAATGTAAATAAGAACTAGTCTGTTTGCTCAGTACTTCAACAACAATTTGCTACAAGGTTTGCAGCATGCAGGCAGTGCCCCGAGAAGGGTGACCTTGCTTTAGTCAGTGAAGCCAAAGATCATTTATCACAGTTAACCTACAAATCCGTCTTGCTGGGGCCTCAGATCCATCAACCACTTGGAAGCAGCTACTTGTCCTGTCCTTCTACCACTGCCTAAAACATTGGATGGGTCTGATCTTTTCTATTACTGTATACCTCTCAGCTAATAAAATATATTTTTGTGGATATGGAACTAACAGCAGCACTTTGTATTTATTTATACAGCTCATTAAAGACGGATAGAGATTTGGAGGCAGAGAATGCCCCAAGCCTGGAAAGCTCAGGAAGACAGACCCCAGGCACATGCATGTACTTAACTTTATGCAGATGAGTTGCCTGGCTGAACCCAATGAGACTGAGCAATTATGTAAAAGCAGGCATCCTGGCCTTTTTGCAACTATACTCCTAAGCAAAGACACGACAGGGAAAGGATGCAGGACTAGTAAACTCTGAGAGGAGGAGACTGAAATTGTTGTAATGAGAGCACTTGGGCAATATATTCAAGCTATGCAGTCAAGCATACTTTATTATGTACTATTATGTCTGTACTGAGACAGATTTGCATCATCTAGAACTAGCTGCAGCTCCCTGACCCTCAAGCACTTGGTTCAGGTGATCTCACGAGAGAACACAGGATAGGACACCACATTCACACCAGCACTGCAGTGTAGGAAGTGCCATTCCTTCTCCAGATCTACTCTCCCGATTCAGGACACCACCATCTCTTTACATTAATGGAGACAGAAACTTTCTAAAGTGAACATTAGGTCCTCTTTGAGTAGAGAGAACCAGTCAGACTGAAAGTCCAGTGCCTGACACCAAAGGCAGTAATACTTGTTAAGAGACAGATATGCTTGTGTTAATGCATGAACTTGACTTTGAACTTGAACAGAGGAAAAAACCCTAGGTTTCCTAGGCAGGGACCACCATGGAAGGAGAAAACAGTGATTTCTCTGGTATGCAGTCTGGAGAAAATGTAATATTATTTCACACTGACTTTTTTAAAAGAGTGAAACATTATGTATCCACACATACCTGTATTGAAGTGTCGTTTTAGAAAGCTGCTTGAATTTAAAATGAGAGTTTATGCCTTTTCATCTATAAACATCTTGGACATGAATCAACAAGTCACAAACTCCACCTATTTTAGCTATCAATTGCTGAAATATGTATATCTTAAATGCCTGTACTTACATATGTGTGAAGATGCAGTGCTATCTGACACTCAGAAATTGGCTTGCAGTAGGGAAGAACTCAACCCTGAACTATTTTTGCAAATCCTATCCTATCAAAGTATCATGAAAGAGAGACAGCTAAGCAGGGAGTTACTGCTATTTAGGCATAAATCAGCATAGGTGATTTAAGAACTAAAATCAAAATTGTTATCTATAGTAGTGACCACTAAAGGTCAGATTTCCCAGAGCCAGCTATCACTAAAAATTGACTGCCAGCAGAGCTCAGGCCACTTCTAACAACCAAAAAAAGCAGGTGGATTTTCAAAAGATACTGCACACATGGAATTGTGGAATCCATGGAGCTCTGGTCATGTGTGCTGTCATTGAACTGGATGGGCAGATAAATAAACATCTGGGTCTCATTTTAGGGTGTTAAATGAACATTAAGTTTCTGCAAAAGCAGATATTTGAGGTTGACAAGTCCTAGCAGGTTCCAAACTGAGATCAAGAAGCCTGGAGTCAAGGACCACGAACAACTGATAAATTCACTATCTGGGCATAAGCCCATCTGATTCCCAGAAAGGAAAGCAGGAGTCTGCCTGAACTATCTAGGGGACAGGAGAAGGCTTAAATATGAGAAAGGGATCATTGACATAAAAACAGGGAATAGGAGCTTTGTGAAGAAAGAGAAGAAGAGGCAAAATTATGGAGGACTTTGAAAAGGATAAGGAGGGGCTCAAAAATGATGGAATGAAACAGCCACTGTTGGGATGAGAATTAAACAATACACAAAAAATGCTGAATTTACTGGTTGCTTTTTATACGATCTGAAGAAGGATGTTGATCAGGAGAGGACATGAGAAGTATATTACAATAATCAAGATCATAGTGACAAAGTTGGTTGGGGAAGACAAAAAAGTATCTTGGGAAAGCTGGAAAGAAAAAAAGGTAAAATGTATGTATCATTCTGGATGCACAGGATAGGGATATTTCTTATTTTTCCTTTCCTAAGACTTCAGGCCTAAGTGACAAAGAACACTAGCAGTTTCCCTCACTGGGAATATGCTCAGGTGTACACAGGGAATAGTAAGAATCTCTCCATTAAGGTCTTATTGCTGGATTGAGCAGGGCTAGCGAAAGAGCCTGACTGCTCAACTACTGAGTGTCCACATTGCCCCTGGATTATCTGGCTCATGTCAACTAGCATGCTCCAAACTCACTTCTGGACACAGTCCAGGCAACAACTCATGCCAGGGACCGTTCCCAAAAGGCAGCAGGTACTATGCTCCTACAAGCAAGGTATGCTGTATATTACACTAGAAAACACAATTCCTATGGTCTGCAACATGAGTCTTACTTTATTCTGGAAATTTTGATTTAAAAACCCAATGCTGAACAACTCCAAAATAATAACTGCACCTGCAGCTGCATGGGGACCACATAAAGCCCACAGGAGATACGTGCCCAAGTGTTAGCACAGCTGTAGCCAAGGTCTGCCACATGGCCTCGGGGCCAGCAGATAGTCCCTGGCTCTGCTTTAGTTTGCAGTACAGACGTGGGCTGTAGCTGACAGAAAAATGATATTCACAAAACACTATCTGTCAACATCTCAGGAAAATTCATGCCCTCATGGTTGCCGAATAAAGCTTGACTCAAGGGCACTGTAAGGATCAAATATGAAAGAAATAAAAGGAATGTAACAGTATTCTGCAAAAGTCATAATGCTGAAGGAAGGCCAATAATGATCTAGAGCATGATTTTTTTATGTCAGGGTGGTGAAATTAGTTTGAGGCACACTAACAGTATACAGTAATAAACAGAACTTTAAAACTGCTATAAAATCTAACCAAAGAAGGCAATGTAAAAGTGATGGTCCATTGTTAACATACAATGATGTTGGAGTGAAAAGCATAAATTTAACCTACTTTTACAAGATTTCCTTACCATGGACCACAGATATCCAAATACCTGGACCACAGATATCCAAACAGGATCAATCTTTTAAAACCATTCTGTATTCCCAAACAACAGGAACAAAAATGTAAACAATACATTTATGAGAATGTGAAAGAAGTAAAAATTGTACTTTTTCAATTTAAATTCTTTCCAGTAAGATTCTGAGTTTAGAAATCCAATGTGAAAAACTAGGTCCTTTATTCATTTGTGTTTCCAGCCTCCTATTGCAGCAGTGATCATAAAACAAACACAGCTGGCATCTTTATTATTTTATTCACTGAAGGATTTAGCTGGACAAACATCACAAAGATGGTGGCTGTTTTCATTGAATTTATGATCAAATATTCTCCAGCATAAGATCAACTCTGTTACATCAATTATTACGAGATGTGAATAATTTAACAGAAAGTTGTCTATTTGTAAATCAGATCTTACAGATAGAAATTCAGCTGAGGTAGCAGCCAGTGGATATACACTGTATTACAGAATTTAAAAGGATGCAGACTTTTTGTGAATTACATTTAGTGATGAACATTGTCATTTACATTTTGCTATCTAGTGAGCTGCTAATTCAGGCAAACTATTTCAAAATTTTATTTTAAACTTTAATTAAATTCATCTTTATCAGAGGAGAATTTAACTTTACTGATGCTTTTCAAAATTACAGAATATATTTCCTATAAAGGCTTAATTAAAAACAATAGACAAACTACCATCATCACCATATTTCGGGGTTTTTTTCCATATATTTTCACCAGACTCTGTTGTTCAGCCTAATGCCAGGAGAGTTATAATAATTTTAATGCAGAATGTGTGCCTTAGGATATGGGATTGACTCAATGCCTGAAAGAAAAAGGTCAGTTCCCTTTGGAACCACTTGCCTCTTTGCCCTCCAGCAATGACAGGTGCACCAGCCCTGTGCCGAGGCTCGTTATTCACAGTGTGTTGCTGCAGATACATAATCTAACCTCTCTGTTTTAATGCATCAGCAGGGTGAGAGTCTCCCATCTTCCCATTTTGACATGAGTAAAGCAGGCATACATGAAGACCTGCTTGCAGCCAGCATCTTTCGCAAATTCTCAAACAATACCTTAAAACTTTCTTAACTAGGTCAGTTAAAGAAATCACTAAATTTAAGTATTAAACTGTTTGGCTAGCAAATAACTTAAAGTTATGAAAAAAATCACTGTTTTCACCAGTATCCTACAATGATGTGTGTTTCTGCATCACTAATGAAAAAAAAAAGAAAACCTGCAGGAAAAAGCAAAAATTCTCGTTTCTCTGTACCATATGGCAGGCAAGACATCAGAAATCTGAAGGCAGAGACATGAAGCAACACAACCAAAAATGCAGAAAAGGAAGTGATTAAGATTTTCTTGAATGAATTTTGAGAGACAGTCACAGGAGATGCTCGTGAATGGCAATACCTGAATACCTCTGATCCTGCCATAGAAAAGGCGGTGGTCAAAACTACAATAAAACCCTCACATGAGATCCTCATAAAAGTCAGTAAAGTAAGTATTTGCCCAAGGCAAAGATAATTTACAATGTTTATATCACTGCAGAAATCTTAACTATTGTCGTAAGTCTCTGGCTGGCAACAGAGACAAACAGCATGAATTTTGAGATTGGCTTAAACCATCTGCAGTGGTGACAAAACCCAGAAACATTATTCATATTTTTATACTTATTGCCTGTCTGCACCATCTCTCAAAATTATCTACATTTCTGAGACCCTAGGATGAGAATCAAAGGAACTGTTCAGTTAAAGAAAAATTATCTGCAATACAGAACAAACAGCAGAGGATAATATCAAGCCATATAAGCCAAGAGCAGTTGCTTAGCAGTAAGTACTTTTGAATGCCAACCCAGTTCTCAAGTTGCCTATCATTTTCACTCTCCTTTTGGAAAAATCTTGCCTTTAATGGCCACATACAAATAATGAGAGAGCCAGCAGTAAGGTCTACTTCATTTATATTACTGTCTTCACAGTATGTCTTCAATTCCTTAGACATATATTTTTAAAACACATCTCAGAGACTCAATTTTGTCAGCAATGTCTGGAGAACAGAGATTTCAGCAGATAAGCCAACAGCACAGAACTCAAGTAAGAGGGTAGAATTCAGAATGTGAGGATATCATGATGCCTGGTGCCTCTGATCAGAAAGTATTAGACTTCAAACTAAGAAATGAACACTGACACTATGGCAACATAACATATGAGTAACAGACTACCAAAAACATAATTCTGAGAAATTAATAAAACATTGGCATGTAGAAATGCACAAGGAGACAGAACAGCTGGAAACATCTGAAGAGTTGATCAGAAAGTACTCAAAAATGTTAATGAAGAACACACATTGAAAAAAAAATCATACCTGGAAACACCAAATAAACATGTCTATCTGATCTACATCTCAATATCTTAAGGAATTCTTAAGGAATTAGTGAGATTAGCAAACAAATGTAAGGCATCTTAAAAGTCTTTCCAGGAATTCTACGCAAGAATAGCTAGTTCTCTTTCCTCATTTCTCTTCATAGGCTTATTACTGTACATATGTTATTGTAACATTACCTAATCTTGCTCTGCATTCTACAGTATGGTACTGGACTTAAAAAAAATATAAATATATGCCCATACTTCCTTTCTGGTTTTCAAACAAGAGAATCTTGGCAAATATTTGCTGGACATTGACACAGGAAAACACAAAGAAGGGAAATACAGACAACAGAAAGAAAAGACAATATGGAAGCAAAATTAGATTTCAGAAGAAATAAGACAAAATGGCAATCAAGAGAAGAGGTGACTAATGAAAAAGACATCAGATAAATTATTTTTTTTAAGTAGACTTAATAATTGGTGGAACAAAATAACAAAAGATAACATTTGTTTCAATTTCTATTAAAAATCTTGCTCTGTGGACAAACTCCAAAGAGCTGGGATGTGATACACTATCTCATAGACTGAAAACTGGCGGACAGACCATGAGCAAAGGGTAATGATGAGTGGCAATGTACTGAGTTGGAAGGGAAGTGTCCAGCTGTGTGCCAGAGGGATTAGCGTTAGTCACAGTTTTATTTAACATCTTTATTAATGACCTGTACTAAGGGATGCCCTGCATACTGAATCAACCCTTAGATGACACTAAATGCTGAAATCACCACAAAAGACAAAGACATTAGTACAAAGAAACTAACAGTAGTGAGATATGTGGGCAGAAAATCTAAAAACAAGACAGAGCATAGAACACTACAAATAATTATTTCCACAGGAAAATAACCCCAAATATGGATGGGTCCAGAGTTAATAATGCCAACAAACTCTAGTCCAATGCAAGATACTGAATTAAATGTTGCAGAAAACAAAAAAGAACATCAATGTACATTGGGGCTCTATTTTCACTGCTGTCATGGATGGGAAAGGTACAGGGCAGTAACAATGTAATTTTAGTAATGAAGCAGCATAGAGTTATTAGTACACTAAAACAAAAATGACAAAAGCTTTTGTGGTCCAGTTTAGGAAGCTTATTAGTATTTTTAACGGGGACAAGAGGATGTTACACAATACCTAAAGCTTAGCAACACAAAAGAGGGGGAATTTAGAATAAAGTAAAAATAAATTGACTGTCAGGATTAACATTGTATCAATGAGGTCACTTAGGAACAGTCTTCCCCTTAAGTTTTAAAAGGTATAACATTTTAACACTGTGGTTGCTTCAATTTGAAAGAAAGATTGGAATATAAATCAGAAAGGATTTTTCAGCTGGGCGAGAGGATAAATGGAGAAACTGCAGAGATCTTGCTCGGCGCTTGGCTGCAATCAGCATCCCGTAATTCCGCACCACGACAATCCCCGCAGCGCGCGCGGGCTCAGCCCCGCCGCCTGCAGCTCAGCCCCGCGCGGTGCTTCGCGCACACAAACCAGCGCTAAGTGGGCACAAGGAAAGGCGCGTAAGTGCAAACAAGCAGCTTCCACCACGCTGAAATTAATTTAATCACCCGCACTAAGCACCAAATAAACAACAAAAGGCGCCGCTGGGCCGACTCGCGCCCGCCCGCGCGGCGCTGGCGGCCCCAGCGGCCCCTGGCGCGGGCAGCGCGGCACTGCGGCGGCGGGAGCGCCCCGCGTTCTGCCGCAGCGGCTGTCGTGACACGTCCCGAGGCCCCTCGGGCAACCGGCTACTTATGGGAAATAGGGAAAAAAAACGGAAAAAACCAAATTTTTTTTGTTTCCAGTGCAGCAGTATCGCTGCAAACCTTCGGGAGGCAGAGGCAGGTTTATATGCTTCTACATTACAAATACTTCTAAAAAGTATTTTTATTTTGTGTTCAGTTTCCACCCCTGCTCCCCCAGCGTGATCCGTGGTCGCTCCTGGCCCCAGCACCCCAGCGATGTGCTCACAGTGCACACAGAGCACACAGCCAGCCCACCTCTGCTCGGTACTGCCAGAAATCCTTACTGCTTCTTGAGTTTATCCATCAGAAAGTTTCTGCAATGACAGCACTAAAGCTTTTTGTTTCTATTGTGCTGGAGAGCTTGAGTATTCCTTCAGTGGTACTACAGACTATGTTACAATGAGCAATGCTGGTGTAGGGACGGGAGGTGAAGGGATAAAAGTGACAATTAGAAGAGTGATTTTTCTTTAATCAAAACACAGCTAAGGCAAAGATTTTCTTGAAAACCCAAACAACAGAATCCCAAACCAAAAATGTTTCCCAAATCTCAGCTCTAAGCAATTCCATAGCCTGTGCCATGCTTGAAACAAAATACAAACTCAAGCTACATGGACTTGTCTCTATTCACTCACTTTGCTTTCTTCTGGAAGTTTTCGCTGAATAACAGTCCCAAAACAGGCCAGTCCATCCTGGAATGCAACTTTTAAACACCCTGGCCTCAGAAAGGGACGTCTCAAGTACAGAGGCCATCTTGTTAAAGGAAGAAATCCTCAGCAGTAGGACTGGCTGTGAGAATAAAGTGTTATTTATATAATAAATACAGCCATGTTGGGGAATTACGAAGTAGTAGTCCTATTTATGCAGGGTAGAATTTGTTTTCAACTGCACCTTTTCTTTCCAACCTAATTTCTTACAATACAGCCCATTATGGCAGAAGGATCTGAAAAAGCTTTTTATATCCTACCAAATATACACAAGGATAATTAGCTCTCCTTTGTTACTCTTCTGTAAGGGTTTATTATTGTGGAGAAGCTTTTGCAAATTGAAAGCGGTTGCATTGCATTCTGAAGGCAGAGCTGTTCTTGGTTTTTATTGTGTAGAGATAATTGAACAGAAAAGTTCGGGAATAAAGGTGAAAATATAATTCATTATGAACTCTATAGGAAGATCAGATTACCACATCTTAGTTCTTTTTAGACCAGTATTTTATAATTACATTCCACAGTATGTTATGTCATGCTATGTAGGTGAAGCTTCATACCAGATAGAAACAAACATCAATGTAAGTTTTGTTTCTTAACTTTATAAGCATTACTACAAAATCTACAGATTCTATCTTACCTAGTAAATACTCTCTTTAGGTAGTTTGAGAACCAGTGAAGAAATTCAGTGTTAAAGTCTCCAAAGAACTTAATTCACTGTAAGTGGAAGTTAAATTATTTCCCTCAAACACTTCCCAAAAGTAGCCTCTAATGTTAACCAATTCTATTTTAAGAATTTTAGGGATCTGACTTACATAATGATCCTGCTGGGTTTCACTTTGTCATTGCTGTTAAATCCCATGCTTTTAACTAATTTCCAGTTAGACCAGGAATTAAAGAGCAATTGACTTGTGTCCAATACTGTGTCCATTGTCTTGCTCAGCCTTTAAAATCATCTCGTGGAAGCTGATGTTGGTCAGGTGCAATTATTTTGCCCTCAAACTACTATCTGTGACTTTTTGGAAGGTTTGGGGTTGGAGTTTTTTGCATTTCTTCCTTCTGCCTTACAGACATGAAGCTGGCTCTGTAGATACTGGAAGAGTATTATTCTTCCTTCTACTAACCTCCCCTTACATAAATTGAATTACAATGTACACTTTGAGGTAAAAGCCTCTGTGAAGGCTTCTAAACCCATATTCTCACCCTTACATGCCATGACCTCAAAACATATATATAAACAAGATAAAGGATCAGCCTGTGCCTGAAAGATGAAACAGGAGATAGCAAAGCTTCATTGTGTTTAGAAAATTAAAGGTGTTCTCTTCCAATCCGGGAACATGAAGTTCATTGTCACTGTTGTACAGTTTCTATGGCAGTTTCTGGGTGAGAATTCTTTAATTTTTTTTGGATCACAATTCCTCCCCTATAAAATGCAATAATGGGACTTCACCTCAAGAGATGTTTAAGCATGCATGTAAATCCTTACAAGACCATAAACATGGTTCTTTAAGGTATATCTTTCAAAGCTACTGAGATGTTGAGAGGAAGTAAATCTGTACCAAAACCAATGCATATTTAAAAACAAAAGGCTGTATATTTTCTCCCCATCTCAGGTCTCATGTTTATTGCCCTTAAAACAATTATGTATGTGACATATTTTGTGTCACCAAAAATCTTCCACAAATTAATTCAGGAAGTTAAAAAGGTTTTTTAATTTAAGACTGGAAATTGCTGTTTTTTGAAACATGGTAAGAAAGAAAGAAAATTTCTAGAATGAATCAGTCTATCCATGTGTTAAGTTTTACAGCTGGATTAAAAACCCCTGGGAATATGATGTCTGTAACGGAAATGCTTATACATCCTTAACTACAGCTGTGCAAGCAAACAGCACTCTAATACAGCACACAGATAAAGATTTACACTGGAAAAAGAGAAAGCCTTTTACATTTCAAATGTAAATGATACATAATTTTGAGGCACTGAATATTTCCTATTATAGTAGAAATATGCATATGAAGCACCGAACTCTACGTGTTGTCATTGCTTTCAGTCTTTCAATCCCTTCATTTACGCTGAAAAATTGCAAATCCTTTATGCACAGAGCATCGAAAATGTATAAATATTTTTGAAGAGGTTTCATAGAATTTAAAAAGCTCTTGTCTTATTTTAGTCAGCCTGTGATGTGATCAGAACTTGTGTCAATTATGAAATCTCAGAGACTGAAGCCGTTTTAAGCAAACTGGGTTTTGTTTTTTTTTTTTTTTTAGGAAAAGAGAAATTTCATGCAATGGTCTCAAAGGAAATATGAGATAGCAACTTTTTCAAATTCAAACCAATTATTGTACTTATTAATACATAACTGCTATATTTTAATAGTCTAACTGCTGCTAAAATACAGAAAAAACACTTCAGTCCAGGCCTGCAGGATGAATGGAATAGCATGCTAGTATCTATTCACATTACTTGGGCAAATATATGCCTCTAAGCAAACACATTCAAATCAATATTAGTTTCCTTGTCCTTCTTTCCCAATCCAGATGTAAAAGCCTATGTTGTAATATAATTGCTTCTTCCAAGCTTTTGGATTTCATTAACTACTTTTAAAGAAAAAATCAACTTGCAATTGTTTTGATTGTAAAAGGACAGAATACAGACAATTACAGTGACTTAATTTTTAAAAGGAAAGCTGTGACTTTCAGGAAATTGAATTATATTCCAAGCAGTAAGATTGAGGTAGAGTCAAACATTTTAAGATGCCTGCAAGGATCACAATTGGCAAAATAGTCCGAGATGTCTACAGAAGCCAAATATAAGCGGAACTAATCTTCCTGTTGTCCACTCTGCAGTAAATAGGAGATGGACTCGTCCATGAAAGCCACCAAATTAGGCTGCTAGATTGAACTGGACAAGCCAGGAACTTTTCTATAGGCTATTGAAAGTCAATTAACGCAGGCTGGTGACACAACCTTTGTGGAGGCCTGAACTGGTTTCAGTGCCAGCTTTATTTCTCATTGCAGGAACTGGGAAGTTACTGCTAACCAAGGAGGATCCAGTAGTACTGCAAAGTGAGCTACAGGGTCATGGAAGATGCCTGGCACTACAGAAGTACAGGTTTTGACTCAAAGGACAAACATTGATGGTATCACATTCAACAGCAAACACCTAATTTTAACAACAATCCTGCTACATTAAGAGATTCTTCCTTCAGTCAACCACAATTTTGAAAGTTGGTGGTTTTTTTTGTTTTTTTTTTTTTTAATGAAAACACTGGACCAAATGGGTCTGGGGAGGAGTAGATAGAGAAAAAGGTAATAGAATGGCAAAGTGAATATAAACGTAATCACATTTTGGAAAAGTGACCATGCTATGGATTTTGCAATTGTAGACATACTTCATTGCTAATAAATTAAGATATTGAAAAAGCATTTGGATTTCTATTCTATCAATAACTCTTTTCCTTTACAACAAGGAAGTTTCTTCACCAAAATATTTTGTATCTTCGATTTCAGTGGTGAACTTGGAGATGTTACAGTCTCCTGCTGGTTTATCTCTTGAACTCCCTGATAAACTACCAACAAGACAGCCAGTTGGTAGCAAAAATAAAATTTTTAATTAGCACCAGAAAGAAAACAGCAATGCTGGTGCAGCAAAGGCTTTAGCCTTGTTGCAAAATTTTTGGTCAAAAGAGAGTGGAGAAAAATTCTAACAGTTTTTCTGGCAAGACAAGTTGTTGACATAGCTGCAATCATCCAACTCAAACTGTACGCTTTCTTCAAAATATAAAAGCTATTAATTGCTCAAGACAGGCGGTCCAAATATCCTGTCTACAAAGATTCTACATCTGCTGAGACATCTTCTAGCAAACTTTACACTGATGATTACTTAGAATAATGCCAGTAGTGTGGTATTCAATCTGAATGCTCATCAGGTAACCTTTCTGGACTTTGAGCGTAATACCTTTACATTAATGTCCATCTGATGTAAATGTGACCAAATTCAAGAAACATTGAAAGGAAAAAAGTGCGGTGAATTTACATTGACTTTTTTCATTCATGATAATGAAGATTACAGCAGTATGGTCAGCAGCTCACAGAAATGACCAGATGGACCTGGCAACAGGGCATGACTATGTGGAAACAACACTCGAAAGTGGATTAGAAACATATTATTTTAAAGTTTCCTAATTTTTGTAGATGAACAGAGAAAACAAGATCCAAAACTGATGGCCCAAAGCAATAACACAGCATTCTTCCATGAGCTCCATACACTTGCCAACTAACACCCCCAAGAATACAATGCTATGAAGTTTCTTCCTATTTACAAGTAACTGGCAGTTCAAATCTGGCTTATTTGAAAATAATAGAGCCATTCTAAGTTAGATATGATAACTTCAGCATACCCCTGAAGAGTGAAAAGTGCAATTAAAAAAAAATACTTACTTATTCCATGCTTGTCTAAGGTTTTTAGGGCCATACTGTGTAAACCGTTCTGTAAGAAAAAGAGGTATATTCAGTTACTTCACTAAACCCAGGATTTTTTTTTTTAAATATTTATTTATTGTCAATTTTCATAATTTCATCATTTCTATGTACCTCCTGCAGCTCAAGTCCTAAGACAAGGAAAGCAATTGCCATACAGAGGAAAAAAAACCAAACCACACCAAACCACCAAAACCAAAAAAAGCCCTCAAATTGTTAAACCAAATCAAACCAAACCAGCATGACCTAAAGCTCATTTACTGCAGCATCACCAGAAATGGAAAGTTTTACAATTATTTCTAAAGTACTTTTGGACTGCTAGGGGGAAAAAAGCCTGAAATCTAGTATGTTTTTCTTCTTCATGACAAATACAACCCTCTACAGCCTCACTGTCATATTTTTATGCTTCTCAGGAAGAGGAAGTGCGGGTCCCTGTGACATATAGAGGCACACAGAACATGATGGCCACATAAGAGTCTATTTTCTAAAGAATACATAGAAATAATGAGCAGAAGTAAAAAGCGCAATGACAGCTTATTTACTCAAACATTAAGTTCTTCAGTCCAGATAGAAGTACTTTCCCTCTCATATCCAAGAAGATGCTTGATCTGCAGTAGGACTCTAGTTGAAAAAGGAAGACGCTATGTAAGCTGCTGCAGAAATGAAGGGCCAGTCCTTCATCAGCCTTTTAAACAGGAGCTAAGCGCCTCTCAGGTAGCAATAAATGCAGTTCAGCTGGAGAATATAACAACATTTTCCATGGAGACTTGTTGCACGGAAATCCTGCCATGTAGACTGATATACACCATGGCCAACTATCCTAATGTGGTTGCATTAGTTGCTGTGAAGAAGCTCTAAACTTACAAAATACTCCATAAAATCTGAAAAAAAAAAAAAAAAAGAAAAAAGTTTCCTCTCCACCCATGTGCACGATATTTAACAGACCCACTGTAAAGTCACAGTAGTATTTTTGATAGATGTGCATGCATCTTACTGTGAAAAACAGCAGTAAATGTAACTTTGAAAGAGTTGTGTTCAAATTCCTGTATTTGTATACTTGCTTGTATCATTTCTAAAGTTGTCATGTACACTTCATACACATTCAGTTCCAAAGATGCCAAAACCAAGGCAGAAGCAAAATCCTAGCATCAATGTGGATGCTTTGATTTACTTTCTTATACCTATTTTTTAGGTTTTTTCCCCTTTAATTAAAAAGAGAAATGCAGAAGCTTCAAATCTCATTGACTTCACTATTGGAAGTTACTGATAATCAGTAGACCTGCAAACTGTGTCTGCAGGCCACTTCACGTTTACAAGTTTTGTTGCTTTAACCATACTGATGCAGTTAAAGAAATGAAATCACTCCCTTTTACATATGTGTAACAAGTGTATGGGAAACTGGAAGCTACATGGCTGCAACCCTTCAATTTTAGTTTGCAAATAGGCATTAAAAACATGTAGGCAAACAGATACTTACCCATTAAAACTTAAAAAAATAAAGACTTTCTATACTCTTTAAGTAAATTGTCCAACCATAACATTGTCAATTCATTTATGACAAAGAACTGAAAAATTAAATGCAGCTAGACAGTGCTGTGTAGCAATATGTCTGGGATACACATGGGAGCACAGCTAATAAACTGCAAATTTGCACATTAATCTATTTCAGTGCAGAAAAATCTGGGTGGAAAGTGAATTGAACTGACTTGAAGCATTGCTGAAAAGGTAACCTAGGCCTAGAGAGAGAGAGATTTTGATTTTATCTGTCATTCTGCAATATGTTTTGGTCAGATACTGAGCTGGTTCAAACTGGCACAGCAACACTGACTTCAACAGAGCTACATCCACTTAAAACATTTGAGAAGTATCATATACAACATATTTTCTTGACCAGACTATCAGATGTTTACTTTAATCAATTTAAGCTATTTTTACTGTGGGAGAAAAGCCCCAGAGTCATCCCCTTGGCCAAACTGCCTTAAGGCTTTAATGCCCAAAGATCTGTTCCAGTTCTGCAAAAAACCTGAAAAACTATTGCTATGCCAGATGAATTTTTACTGAAAAAATGATACACTGGAACCAGTTATGTCAATGCTGCTATAAGGGACACACATGAGCAAAACAAACAAACTTCTCAAAAGGATCTTCCTTTGCTGTCTACGGTTCCAGTCTAAACACCTTTTTAACTAAGTACCTTACACATCTTATTTATCAGGCAGGGAGAGGGAAAACTGGGGGGAAGACATAGAGAGGGCAAAACCCTGTCTATAGAGAGGCAAATGTTAGTCCGTAGTCCTTAATTTCAAACTCTATTGAATATGCTGTGTGACTGCATACCATGCCTCTCCTAACTATTGGTATCAACTCTTTCCTCTCTACTCCAAGCAGATTAGAGGCTCCTCACTTTACATGCTTTATACAGAAAGAAACCACACACTGATAAAATAAAGCTCACATTTTTCTACATAATTTTATGGTCATGGCTCCAACCAGAGCCTTACTAACTTTCATGGACAAGATAATTAGATGTGGCTGTTGTGTTAATTAAGCCCAGCTTCGAGTACATGCCAGCTCACACTATTTTCCTGAATTCATCCTTTAGAGAATAAAGAAGCAGTGAAACCAGCTGATTTTGATTTCAGAGTTGGCAGAACAGAGAAGCTACAATAATCTTGTCCTTGAGCTCCTCCACCACGGTGCAGTTTCTGAAGTCCCAAACTGTGAAACCACAAAATTACATACCTAAACCCACCAAACTTGTAATCCCAACACAGGCAAAAAAAGAGGTAACTTAACCTCCCAGCTTTTATCTGAGCATCTCCTGATTGTGTCCAATTAACCACAGAACCAGAATTCAGTGTCACAATTACATCCTCAAGTTTGCTTCTGAGTCACATTTCAGAGTGAACGACTCTCACACACCTGTATGAATGCCTCTGTCCTTTACTGCTCGATGGATGTAATAAAACCAAACCTAAAGCTATATGTATCTGACTGTGACCAACTGCATAAAATTACATTCTATGATACTTCCAAGCATATAGCTTTGGTGTTTGTTTTTCAGAAGCTCCCACTGATTTGTTCATAAAGAACAGTAATATAAGGCTGTATGTGAGATAAAGAAATCTTTGCCTGACATACTGAGAGGCGGCAGTCCTGGCAATCCCAATCTCAGTCCAACCTTGTGGAAGAAACCCTGTGAAGCAAAAACTCAGTACCCCTCCCTCAAAACTGAAAAGCAAACATGCACATGTGAGGATTTCATGCAGATATTCACATGATCACCCACCCACACAGACATCCTCCAGCACATGCAAACCACTCTCAAGAACACAATGTGCACCATCTTGCTGAGGCAGCTGCTCACCCTCATCAGGCTGAGATTAAAAAAACATGAATAACTGTATGTTTACAGAGCAGGATTTGATCTCAGATGTATTTTTAATTTTTATAGTTCAAATTGTAGGTATATATACTAGAGTTCAAATATTTATAGATTATTATTATTATTATTATTATTACTATATGTGTTCATTTTGAATAAAAACTCTGAAAGACCAACACAGTAAGCATATCTGAAATTTAAAGTAAAAAGGTTGATTTTAATTTCCTTTATGCAAACACTTCAACATTTGCAAATCTTCCAGGAACCAATTCAAGAAAGAAAACTTGATCCTCTGTGTTTTTATCCCAAACACGCAGTCATCATCCTCACTAGCAGTTATGTCTCACTGTTACAGAGCCGGCTTTTCACATGGATGCTGTATTTCACCTAGTGAAAGGTGAATTTTTGCTTAAGTGAAACAAAAGAAGGAAGAGATTTTTAGTTTTGTTTAAATCCCATAGCACCTTAGAGTGTTTACCATTTGCTTCTTAGAAGGCCAAGTTAGCCAAATCTTGACTAAGTGGCATATCCATAATCAGATGCAGTGTAAAGAGATGCCTGTATAGGACTTCATAAATAAGAGCTAACATATAGTATTCATATTTGTTACTGGAAAGATGTAGCAAGATCTTCCTGTAGCATAATTTTTACTCTCAGAATGTCCCAAGAGCATCCAAAAGGCTACCATGTCACTTCCACACCCTCAGAAGCCCAGCCTCAGAACCAAGACTCACTGTTCTGCTGAGCACTACACACAGCCTGCTCAGAGATGGCGAGCAGGGCAGTTACACAAATGTTCTTCTGGCAGTACAAGGATCTGAGCTGCTCTTTGCTTCAGCCCTTGCAGCACAGCTTACTCAATGCCTCATTTGCCAAGGAAGTTTTTAGGACTGTGCCCCACAAACAGTAGCATCAATGAGGCTATTGGAATAACAACTGTAAAATGGAACCAGAGGAAGAGAGGGAGGAAATTTCTTGAGCTAGTCGATTTCACAAACTGGATGCATCAAAAAAATTACGTTCTTAAAACAAGTGCTGCCAAATCCTAGCCAGTTTGAAGGCCTAGGGAAAAAAAAAAGTCTGGCCAGGAAGCTCATCCATTACACTCAGCAGTATTAAGTAGTCTTAGAAACAAAAGTATTTCTTTCTTTCTTTCTTTCTATTTCTTATTTCCTTTAGTCAATCACTCTACAGCAACACTGTTATATATGCACACTCACTTGTGTGCTCACACATATACCTACATGTTCTGCACTGCAAACATCATTATCTGCCTGATAAACACGCTCCATCTGACAGCCCTGCATCAAGGGCAGGTTCAAACAGAAGCGAGTTTCAGCAGAACTCACTAGTGAGCTTATTAGCAGACCACTGCAGGAATACTGGTCTGCTGTGAGAATTGAAAAAATAAGCACATGTATTTTAAGTAACATAAAACAAGATGAGGGATTTTTCCTCTTTTATCAGTCAGAAAAACACATGAACTATTATACCTTTGCCACATTTGCTTTGAAAGGACCTAAGATAGGCAAGAAAAGCTACAGAAGGAATTAGAGGCAGAATACATTTTGGTTTTTAGCTTCTTTTTAACATTATTGATAATCAGCTTCTAGTCTAAACCAAAGAACTTAAAATGCAGTTTGACTTCAAGGCATTTTTTTATGTTGTTAATCAAAACATGATGGCTAATATGCATTCCTTGATTAATGTTCTTCTCTATTTAAAACCAAATGTGATTAGCTTAAATGCAAATATTTAAACATCACCATAATTAATATTTTGAAAAGTCTAATTCATGATTTCTTTGAAAGGGTTTTCTTTACATTTAATTTAAAAGTCTAACGTGACTAACACTGTATTGTGATATATGACATATACCATTTTTAGTAAAGAATCAATGCTAAAACAATTCAAATTATGTTAGCTAAAGATATAAAGACAAGCATCCATGTTGACAAGTAAATTCTCAAGCACTATAATATTTTCAGCATTAATGTGCAATTAGAGTTTTTACTGAAGTTCAGTCACAACCAGGGTTTTATTAAATACATGAGCTAGACTTTGGAGTTCTGTATGCCAAACATCTTGAGAAAAATTACAACTCCCTGCTCTCCATCCTGTCCCCTCTTCTCCCTTCCATTTGCTTTGGAAGAGCACAGGTTGTGTAAAGAGGAAGAATAGCTGCTGTCTTCTAGACTCCCTCCTGAGCATAAGTAGAAACTGTAATTTTAATACCCAGCATTGGAGTTCTACATTAAATGGTTCCACCTTTTAGCAGAGCTCACCCTGCCTCCCCTGCATAATAAGTTACTTTAACTTTTCAGCTTAATGTAATTTTGTTTAAAAAATGGTGAAAACACTGACAACTCTGCTTCCCTTGGGTTGTGGATGCCACAGATCAAAGAAACACTAAATAATACAGTTTAGTTTTGGCAAAAGAGGGAGAGAAATTTGAAATTAATTCTCCTTTACAAATAGCTCTCCTTTCTTCAAGTACTCAAATTCTTGAAGACTACATCTATATCAGTAATTTAAATGAGCTTGAGACTGTTGTTTGGCCAAGATACCATCATCCCTGTCCCTGTAGCACTGCTCCAGCACCTCCCATTTCCATCCTCCAATACAGGAGATGGGAACTTCTTACAGGGAACAGTCCTTGGCCCACACTAACTTCCTAACCCTAAGCTTCCTAATGCCCAGGAACTAATTATTTGTAAGTGCTAATTGTCATGGGCTAAAGGCATACCAGAGGCTGCTCTAACAGTTTAGAGGCTCCCACATTGCTGGGGAACATTCCTTGGCATCAATGTAGATGTAAACAAACAAGATATTGATTTAGCATGCAACAAAATGTTGACAGGCTTTGGAGAAACTCTATAGGAAAAACTGCTATAAAAGTTTGAAAAGCCATATGTTCTCATACACAGTATGTTCATGTGTTTGTGCCAAAGGAGTTCAGTCTCCCAGTCCTGCCTTACTCTAAATGAAGACTTAATCTTTTGAAAAAAATCTGGCTGTCAATCAGCTGTTAAGACACATGCAGGCAAATCATATTTCTAAATCAAATCTATATTTATTGATCACCTGGGAAGCAAAGTAGAATTCCTGAGTTAGAACACCAACTCAGCAGTGGTTTTGTCCATCACAGACTCGTGATTTTTTAATAAATCCACGAAGTACCCGTCAGTCCCTGGCAAAATCCGTGTTACACATTATTTCCTACGAATGCTTTTTTCTCACTGTTTCTTTTTGTATTCAGCTTTCTCCTTAAGGAGAGACTCTTTCTCTTACCTCTTTTCATCCTGGCTTTAGGGATTCTCTTTTAAAAATCAGTTCTCAGCAGATGCCTCCATTGTCTCATAAAGGCACCTTTTCAGGAGTATCACTCTCTATTGTATCTGATCGTGTGTGGAACATTGTGAGGTTCAGGCTCCTACACCATCAGCCCAAGATTAAATATTTAATTTTCTTTCACTTAGAAACAGTATTGTAAAGCAACTGATGCACAGTGAACACTACAAAGCATTCTCATGTTTTCTCCACTTTTCTCACTAGTTTCTTCCTCTCCTTGACCATTACCATCTCTTCATTGCCACGGTCAGTTCATTTATCTCCTATTGTGACCATATCTTACCTTCTCCCACTTTACTCACTGACAGTACCTCCTGATAAATCTCTATTTAACTTCCCAGGATAGAGGTTACACAGCATCAGTCCCAAACACTAACTGAGAATGTCAGAAAAGTGAAAACTTAAGTGTCAATATATATTCAAAGGCTTATCTTGCTCAATTATTTGGACAGGACTCTGCATCCAGGAGAAATGGCTGGAGAGGGAAAGTTGATAGGACTCCAGACTAAGAAAAATGGGAGATTTAATAACAATGAAGAGCATAATGCACAAAAAATCAGGAAGACTTGGACACAAGACTGGCAAGGAAGCAGCTTTTTTTGCAATACTGCTTCACCTCTACTCATATAGGTAAGACATAGTTAATGCTTACTTTAATTTCATTCCTGGAGATGCAGGTCCAGTGATGTGATTGATGTTTGAATCTGCTTTAGCTCAGCAAATCTACGTATTTCCTAAAGTATTGCAACAAAAGAGTAAATAGTGCAAACATATTCTCCAAGATCTAGGGGGTCATGTTCATCATTTAAAGTGTTTCTGTCCAATAGCCTGTAACATGGGGCTTCTCATGTGGATGAAACATCAAGATTTTATTAAATCAGCAACTAGCACTTTTTCACAATTCCCTCAAACTGTTTTCCTGTTTGAGAGCAGATAATTTACTTTCACAGATCCAGAATGGCTGGGTTTCATTGGTGATACCTGAGTACAGGAAGACCCTCTCAAGATTATAGCATCTGTATCAGCTTCAAAGGGAATCACAGAGGTAACTCAAAGTTACTGAAACACTCCTGAAGTATTTCAGGAGTCTCAAATGCATTATTTAGATTACCCTTAAGTAACTTACTAAGCAGGACAAGTATGCATATGTAGACAAGTGCAAGTGTGCATGTGCACAGGTGCAAATACAAACTGAGGCACAGAGAAAACTCAAAGACCAGGCCAACTTTTAGTTTTAAATATCTTAAATATTACTTGGAGCATTTGTAAGACAGAAAGTAATCTCAAAGCAGGAATATGAAATAAAAGTTGTTTTCTGACTTTTTAAATGGCAAACAAAACTATGACGATTTTCTTTTCACTATTATAAGCTGTTAAAATCACCTCGCTTAGGGGTTTAAATGACCTAGAGACACCCGCAACTAGTCTTAGGAACGTATTTCTTATTCAGGCTCAGAAATGTTCCCACATATTAAGATGTCAGAGATCATAGTTATTGAAGCACTGGCTGCTTTCCATAATAATCAAGACCCTTGGCCACTGTAGTAGAGAAGAGAGTAATACCATGTTTTTCAGACACGTGTCCCCTAGAAAATTGTGATTAGCTCTCTGCAGTACAAGACTGTGCCCTATCAAATCACAGCACAAAAATTAGTTATTGAAGTCTGTATGCAAACAAGAAATACAATGAAATTCTGTTTAGACTCTCAATAGTCTTCCCAAATCCACAGGTATTTAATGTGCTCAGCATTTTTTAAACTATAGTAACCATTTATCACTGATACTTTCTGTTCAAGTGCTTTTGTTTTATGCACACACCTCAAGTTTATAGAATCAAAGCCTTGCCTGAGTGAAAGTTGACATCCTCACCACCAATGCTCTCTGCACTTCTCAATTTATCACACTTACTGTTAGCAGCTACAAGTTTTAAAACTTACAAACACATGCAAAGCACAGGAGTTACTTAACCCCATACCACGTATGTTTAAACACAGTAATTTCACAAATCCTCAAGAATAATGGAATTATTCAGATTTGGCAAGACATTTCAGGATCCTTCCTTCATTCTTTTGCTAAGAAAAGGAACAGATGAAGTCATCTTCACAGAATCACAGAATATTCTGAGTTGGAAGGGACCCACAACAACCATTGCATCCAACTGTCAAATGTATTATTAAAGCTTCAACTTTCATTTTTGCTCCTAAGCCAGCCAGGAAAGCTAGAGTGTAACAGCAATTTCAGACCCTCAGGGAGGGGAGCATGGCTGGTTGAGCACCTGTGGAAGATGATGCAGCAGCCTTGCCATAGCCAGAAAGCTTTTGTGCACAGAGAAAAATGAAGGAAAGCACATTTTTAAGAAGCAACAGAGAACCTGGTATCCTTGACCAAACATCTCCAATGAGCAAATAGTATTCATTCCATCCCAGCCCATAGGTCAGAGCATTTTGTGCAGAGCATACCTTAGATGCTGGTACCCCAGAATGATCCCAGAGGGATGCGTTTTGCTGCCCCAACAATTCCACCCTTTACCAGCATAAAATCCAATTACTCAGTTTTGGTGTATGTAAGCCAGTTTTGGTTGTACAGTTAGATGATGCTTTCTATTGCTGTAATTTCTGAAAACAGCAAATGAGGAACCATAAAACAAACAAAAAATCCTTTTACCAAGGTCATCAAGGATACAGGGTGGTAGAAAGGGAATGCACAACACAGTATGTGTACAGAACAGGGATTTTATTTTTTAAGTGCTCCCAGACCTCCACAGTGCAAGGGAATTAAGGAGCTCAGTGCTTTGCATTAACAGGCCCTAAAAAGATTAAATGATAGCAAGCAAGAATAGTAATTACTCTGACTTACAAATCCACATACTTCACAGATGTGGAAAGGATCTGAGAGAACAAAGGCCACACCATGCAGAAATGGTGAAAATACTGAGTGACCATTTTCTGTCTTGGAGACACTTTTCTTTCTGTCCCCATTCTGCATTTGTATAAATATTATGTATTCATAGATGGAAAAATCCATAGGCTGGGGTGGAGAAAATAAGAGCAATTCTAACACAATGCCTATATAAAAATTAGATTTAATGAAGTGCCTACAGTGGATTTATATCCTGATGTTCTTCTGCGGTAATAAACCCATATCCCTTGACACACTTGGACGCCAAACCAAAAAATGAAACCAGGAAATTTCTTGGCTGCCATCTACTGTTCAAAACGTTCCTGTATCTCACAGAAGAATAAAAACAAACCAACCCAAAGAACAGTCACTGACACCTTCAGGCTTCTTCTCTTTACTGCTCTTGCTAAAACCAATGTTTTTGGACTGCTTTTATAGACCACTATATTTCTGTAATGATTTCTATACATGCTCACCTTTCAATCAGTATCAAGAATGAGAAACACAAAAGCTTGTAAATGACACACTGTTTAAGGGAAGAACACTGTAGTATATTTAGCATTTCAGTGGAAGACTGTTAAAGAAGTTTCTACTAATTCACTAGAGAGCACTAGAGTGTGATTTCACTATACAGCAGCAAGTCAGCAGTAGGACAGAGACTAAAAAGCAATGTGCAAGAAAGCTGTCTGCATTCCTGTTTCTCAAGGCTCTGTGTCTCTGTCAGGGTAAGCCCCACAATATATTCGTTTCTCACTCTCTCTTATTTTGAGAGCTATCTAGATCTCTTTGTCCTTTACAACTCCTCTGCTTCATCTCCTTCCTATTCATTCACCTGCTTTGCCAGGTTTAAAAAAACACATTTCTAAGATCCCCACTCAGAAGTTCACAGGACTGTATATATTACATATATAAACATGCATACATATACAGCATAGTGAAGCTGATCACATCCTTCTAGTCTCTAGGGGACAAACTGCTCCCTCTCACAAAAAGGTATCAGATGGTAAAACAGTTTTTCAAGGATGGTTATAGAGTATGACAACTTCAAATACTACACATATTAAAAAATTGAACCTTTGCAGAAAAATACTAACAGATGATCTAGTAATAACTTCAGCTTTCATAATGTCCTTACTCTTTAGTTTCCTTAAGTATTAAAGTTTGGTGTGCTCTGCTGGAAAAGTAATCCTGACTAGAGAATCAGCATACTACCAGTGTGAAAGGTACAATACACAGTGGCTGAGGAATGCAAGCAGGTCAGGGCTCATACTGTAATAAACAGAAGAAAATTAAAAAGAAAGCAAAGAAACAAAAGAAAAACCCCCACTCTGATAAAAAGTAAGCAGCTGGCAGAAGTGCATTATGGTTCATGAACACTAGGTCATTTTGATCATTTGTGGTCAGGGTTATAATTATCTCTGTTGTGTACTTCCAGAGAGGGAATTTGGAGGAACTTGGTACTTCAACCTACCTGGTTTGAAATGGGGTAAAGAGTGGACTCCAGGCCACGTATCTTCATTTGGTGTTCCAAGTACCTGTACACAAAAAAATTTAGAAAAACACATTGCTTTAATGGAAAAGACTTAACAAGTCATAGCCCTTTAGGAAGCACAATCCAAACATCAAATAGGCTTCTTAATTGGGGCGTGGGGAGGAGGAAGAAGGTACAAAAGGTTAAATGATTACAACAGTTCCAAGGCACCAGTGGAGTCAGTAAAGCAGATGGGAGTGCTGTGTTCCTGTCACGCTGCCTATTTAACTAACATATGTTAAAGTTACTTTCCATTGACAAGTATCAAGCTATCTGAGAGCACTGGTGTTACACAGCCTAGATAATTTAGCTCAGAAGTAACTTCAATCCCTATAAACTTAAATAAGATAAACAGATAAATAGATGCTAGGATAGAAGATTTACACAGATGGTAAAGAGGATGATCAAGAGTGTGGCATGAACAAGAATGCACAGCAAAAAGTTGTTATTTTGAAGCGGCTGCAGTATAAATAAAAACAGTAAATTCTTAGGAGAGACATTTTATTGACTTGTGCATTATATTTTGTTTCTATTCACTTCAGCTGTCCTCCTTCTTGTAATGTATGTCAGACCAACTTAGAGCAGCAAAGTATTTACACTTCTCACATGCATCTTATAGTCTCTGCACACATGAAAAATGCACTCTCCATGTCCTTGGAATAAATAGTAGTTAAATTGAGAGAACTGCTATAAGTAGCTCTCCCAAAGCTGGTTTTGCTTCATAACATGTAACTGTCAAGACTTGCTTAAGTAAAGTCAAGAGGAACACTTAAATTAACAGCTCTAGAAATACATTTCTGAAGGAATTGTGGAATTTGATATTTCATTAGTAGGATCTTTCTTTTCAAAAATTTACACTAAATTTCTAACATGAATGAAAATGCTAGAGACTCTTGAATATTTGTTATAAGCTCAGGCCCTGGAATAAAAGGTTGATATTCTAAAGTGAAAGTAATTCACATTAGTCTGGTGCTTGTTTTGCATTGTCATCAATGTACAAAAGCCCCTCCCAGCCCTGCCCCTATCTGCACTGAAGGTCATCTGAATAAATCTCTTAGACCTGCATATCCTGAGTCGCTGTGACATTCTGTGGTCACTTACTTTAGCATGAAGCAAGCCCAAAGTTAGCGTGTAAATCTTTAGTCCAAAAAATGTGAAAAACATCTACTCCAAACCATTTGGAACTGAAGAGATTTATTTTAATTGTGTCCACTTCAAAATACATACGAATTAGGGGCATTAAAGGAAGGACACCACTCTAAAATACTTTTTTCATTTCTTAAGCTATGAAAACATTTGTTAATGTTGATAAATTCAAGTTGAAAAAAAATCTTAGAAGCAAGACTGGCAAGGTAAAATAAAAAAATTTTTTCTTCAACTCTGCCAGAAATTTATTTAATTAAATTCAGAAATAAGTTTAAAAACTTGAGGCAAAAGTAAGTGACCTCTAAACTAGATACAATTTTTACGTACGAGGTGTGCTTTATGAGTCTAAGGCCTCAAATTTGTTCAGCAGTTTACAACATGTTACAATGTGTTTCTAATCTAAGAATATTAATACAAAGATATTTTTCTCCACAATCAAATACAATAGGCAAACAGTCCAACTTGGATGTAGTAACGATCAGAAGGAAGTGAAAACAGAGCATCAAGATGACAAAGTGACAGTATCAGTGCAACTAGAGAGTATACATTCACATATTTATTTCGATGTGCAAATTTACTGATTTTATTTGTAAATATTGTTTGTAGCACATTTTTTCCAGACTTGTGATATGTCTTAATTGGCACTTGAATAAGATAAACCTGGCCCTGCAATCCTGATTCATCACAACACCCGTGTTCATCTCATTATTGCTATTAGAGAGAGCACAATTCTGTCATTAAACACTGAGGAAGTTAGGAGACACAGTCGACACTATGTCACAAAATCAATTTGCAAATAACTTCCACTTACCTTCTGCATTAATCAAGCTCCTGGTGCCAAGCACCTCTCAGACCAGGAGAGGGAGCCCGTGGATCAAAAACAGAGATTCTTGCATTAATTTAAATTTAGAAATAAGGTTCTCAACTTTGCAACCCCTCAGTGAATCAAAGGAATATTCTCTTATTAAATAAGATGTATTGGTTATGAATATATTTCTTCTGAATATTAAGAGAAATAGCCACATTCTCTAAAAGTGTGTTCTTATTTGCCTCTTATTTTAGATGAGACAGAGACAGCTAAGGAACTGTACAGATAAAAATTAAAACCAGCTAACAAAATCTGTACTTTTCACTGTTTAAAGGAACCATACTTGACTCACCATTTCTTGTTTCACTAGTTTTCCAATCCGTTTCTTTAATAATATTCTAGTGCATCTGCTGCCACAGTGTCTATGAGACAGCAACAAACAAGGTCTGTGCACTGGAGCACTCAAACCACCTACAATATTTATACCTTCTCTCAAGAGTAGCAGTCAGGCTGAAAACAACTGCGAGTTTCCTATCATCTAAATGCCAACCATTTTTAAGGCAGAGGCACTTGGTAGCTCAGGTGAGGATCCAAACACTTTATTTTAATGCATGGTACAAAGGCTGTAAAGATCATCCTTCTTCCACACAATTTTTAGTATACGCAATACAGAAATTCACAATATGTGACCACCAAAAAACGAGGAGGAGAGGGCAGCAGTGAAGCAACTGTGGTTTTGGATTAGATGAAACAGTCACTGCTCACAGGTAAATCAACATAAAGAGATTTGTAAGCATCACCTTGTAAGTGATTCTCCTAAACAGCAATCAATCCCATTTTGATGAGTGGGATTAAGCAATCCAAAGCAACGAGTTTTGACACCTGCTATAAACAAAGCAAAGCGGAATTCACACATAACACCACAGTGGAGAAGAATCTGCCTTGTTTTGCAGCTTGCAAGAGGGAATTGAGGCACCAATATGGAAAAGGGAAGTGGAAAGAAAGGGAGAATCCAACAGTCTTCTGGTTTTAATGGAATACACTGTCACTTAGCAGTGAAGACTGATTACCCAGACCCAGACAACAGCTGAACACCAGGAGCTGTTATTTTACAGGTGACCTCCTAGCCCCAACTTTCATGGTCCACCACTTCTCATCCCAAGCATGCCACCTGGAGTTCTGCCTCCTCTACGTTTTAACACTTTTACTTTCCATTTCATGTTCCAAAACCATAAAAATAACCACTGCTATCATGGCAATCAACCAACCCTCAGCTTAATACTGGAAATAAACTTTTATTTAGCATTGAGAATTATTTGAAGCAATAAGACTAACTTGTTTGCTTTCTCTACTGATAATTTGCTTCTCAGCGAGGTAAGCATTCCGCTGGCATGGTTGAATAGCCTATTTTCTTTAAACTGAATTACTAACACAAGACTAATCCACAATTCTCACATTTGGAATGGATTTCATGTTTTCCAGGGACCAGGGGGGTAATGGTTTCTGCAAAGAAAACTCCAGAATCTCCTGGGGTTCTGCTGTTCCACACTGCAGACAACACTCTGGGCTCTTTTATTCTCTGACAAGGGAGATAAAATGATGTTCTCATTTGAAACCTCCTATTAAACATTGGGATCAGATTCTAATATCATTTGTAGGGTGAGAAGTCAATTTATATAAAAATAACAGATTTTAGATACATCAGGGTACTGAGGGTCAAATACCTGGACTGCCAGTTGATATCATTAGGGTTTGGCAGAAAGCTACAAAAAGAGAACCCACTGTTCAAATCTCCATGTGCAAGCATGATATAGAAAGATTTCCTAGGAAATGTAACAAAAATGCATCAAGAGGTACTGCACTGCCTTACTTTTTAATACAAGAAAAATTTTGGGGTTAGCATCTGGTTTTGCAAAGACTCACCATTCCCTGGTGTACAAGGGAATAATTAGTTTACAGTGAGCTTTGCACCACTCTACCAACACAATTAGTCATGTCGTCCTGTATTCTGCTTCGAATGCAAAAATATCCCATGTTACTGCCGTGTATTAGATGAGCAGCAGTGCAAATCTTTCCTACCAGCTCTTTCCCAATTGCTGGCATAATTAATAAAGAAAAGCATTTCCCTTTACACAACAAGTTTTGAATATACAAAGCTGCATATTACTGATATAACCTTGTTAGAGCTGATGATCCTCAAGAAAGGCGATGGTTTGGACTTCAACAAGACAAAGACCCTGCAGCCGGTGGTATTATTCAGAGCAAAATGAAAGACAAGACCAGAATGCAAATGAGCTGCCTTTCCTTAGACAAGAGTTATGGAAATCAGGCTAAGTAATATGCAGAGTTTTAAATTTTTTTAATGTTAGGTCAACTTGATGAACAAACAAAGTTTAGTAAAAAAAAGCGTCAGGAGAATGCATTTTTTTCCTTTTAAAAAAAGAGGGGTTTGTTGAATAATGCCCTGGAATTGTAAATGGGAAAAGTTACAAGCTGGATGTAAAAATGTTTTCTTATTTTACTTTTCCTTTTAAGGATGTTCAAGATTTCTTTTCCAGTCTTCTTGTTTGTTGGATAAAACATACTGCATTTAGTGAATCCTTGGCTGTGATGTACCATGAAACACTACAGCTGTTTGAGGAGCTGAACTTAATCAAAAGAGGAAGAGAATAAGCATTGCAGACCCATTTCCAAATCAGCAATCTCTTTCTGTTGACTGAGATTTGGAGGTTTCAGATGTTTGGTTTTTCAACAAAAATCTGCTCTATTCTTCCAAAATATATATATCTAATGAAGTTTTCAACTTAGTAAAAAACCTAGGTGTTCTCTTCCTTTTCTTTGGAGGAAAATATATTACTGCTTTAGATTTGGCTCTTGAGAAGCAGTGTGAGTTCCAGGGTTTTTCTACAGCAGCTCCATCACTCTCAGAGCCACCTCTGAACACAGAATTTCTGCTCAGGAAGATGGGAAGCTTATGTGATCTTTCCTCTCACAGTCTGACCTGGTGCTAAGCCATTTGTCCAGATGATTCACCTACAGCCACACTCCCCTCCTGAGGAGTAGAGTCAGGTAGATCTGAACCACATCTTTCATAATCTGGAAAAGTTCTGTATTACAACCTGATAACATCAGTGAGCACAAAGTACCTGTAGCAATGAAAACCAAAGGATGAACTTCATCCTTCAACTTAGTATTTGGTTTTAATATAACAGGTTAGAAAAAAAAATCAGCAACTATTTGTGTATTATGTGTGCTGACTGACATCTGCAGTGAGGCTTCCTTCAACTCTCTGCTGGGCACAAGGGTGACAGCTGAGAGTCAAGTTTAATATCCAAAAGATAGAGTCAGAAATGGAATTGCCTCAATACCAGTCATTTTTTTCATTTCTTCACATCAGGAGTTTAGAGGTTTAATTTTGCAGTTCAGTTTCCATAAGAGTCTGTAAATCTATTAATTTGTGTAATGCACTTACAGGTTTGCCAGATTGGGGCTGAGCACATTTTACCCTTGGGAATGTTGTGGAAGTTCCAGGGTTCACAGCTGCAGTGAAAAAGTCACCTCATTTTTCGCTAAAGAAACAATGTCTATCAGCTAAGATGGCAACAATATATTTATTTGGATCCATGAAAAGTAAAGACCACACGCCTATTCATTGTCCTTGAGATTTAGAATATTGAAGCCTTACTTCATTAAATGAATGGCAAAAATTATATACAGTTCCTAAACCAGGAATCCATGCCAATTCAAAGTTAAAGCAACTGAAGTAAGATTGTGTAATCTAGGCAGTCTCTTCCCATGTGGAAAGCAAAAAAGGCCTTGTTCAGAACCTGAAAACCATATTTTAGAAAAATAATTTTTCTTACATAGCAAACTTTCTGTGTTTTTTTCAGTCAGCTGTCATCAAAATATGCCTTCATTATTCCCACACTGGTAAGAAATGAAATACCAGTGAAATAGATTAAGCATACAGAACACAAAACTTGTATGATTCCTCTTCAGAACAAAAGTGTTAAACAAGAATACATAATTCTTTACAGACAAAATAAGACTTTCAAATTCTTATTCTTAATTTTATGTGTAAAACAGGTGGTAATTTTTTTTTGCTTCCTTATGTATAAATGCTACCAAAGTCATGAAAAAATCCTTGCAATGATGATATATGGCAAAAGGAGAAAGAAATTTAACAGCCACCGTTTTATATACACAATGATAATGTGTGAAAGAATATTTTTAATGTGATCTGCTTTCATTCAGGAAATTAAATTAGAATTATGGATTTAAAAGAAAACACGGCTGGTTAGAAAAAAAAGTGATCAGAGCATTTCTTTTGCAGGTTATTTTGTGAATTACCTAAGCATGGTCTTAACCAAAAAAAAAGAAAAAAGGAAGGTATTAAATTCTTTCAAGAGCCTTATGAAATAGCTGCTACACAGATGATGTTGGGACACAATAGCAACACAAAAGAGAGAAGGCACCTCCTCACCAACCCCATAAACTTGTCCTTGCAGTACAGAAAATGATGGTGTTTTGGGAAAAAATGGACGTTATTGAGGCTTATTCTTTAAGGTGAAAAAAGAAGCGGCAAGAACAGATGAGGCTCAACAAAAGCCCGACTCAAGCATCAAGCGGAATATCATCATTCCATTACGTGTGCGTAATAGAACCACTTTCTTTGAGCACACAAAGTGATTTATCATGAAGCTGGCTTCTAAAACCTTGAGATAATGTGCCAGAATGGATGAAGGAAGCAAAACATTCCCACAAAATTTTAATAACATACATTCATAAAAAAAAATCAAGCTCAACTAATATTTGTGCTTTAGCTCTGTCAAGGATGAAAAATTAGGTACTTGAAACAGTAGAGGGCCCAACTGTTCTTAACTTCCTTTCCCCATAGAGGCAAAATAGAATGAAGTCTTGCCAGGAAACCTTTTTAATATGTGATTCTTTCCAATCTTACTTTCTGAATATAAACAATATTTTAGTAGCTGTCTGCATTGCAAAGTTAAATTTATCCCAACCCTGTTTCCATACCATTTGCAGCACAAGTAAACTCATCATTCTCTTCATACCCATGGTAACCACAGCTACCTTTTTGAGGGGCCCTGGCAGAGACACCACTGCAACTGTGCCAGCATGAGAAAGACAAGAGGGACTGGAGGCTGCCCAAACATGCCTGTCCGCCCTCACAGAGCCAGGCTCTGCCCACTCACTCTGCACGGGCTGGGAGCGACAGCTGGGAGGAGGAGGAGGAGGAGGAGGAGAAGGAGGAACTAAGCAGGCGCCATCGCAGACACAGCGCTGCAGAGCATCAGGACAAGATTAAATGAAATCCCCAGCCCTACAACAAAGCACCATGGGGGTTTGACATGCCAGTGTCCTTAAATGCTCAGTCAGGGAAGAGTTTCATTTATTCCAAAAAGTACCTACTAAATACTTACTACACTTTGACAGGGCTCTTTCTGTGATTTGATGAGATGACTTCTAGAAACTGATTCTGTCCATTTTCCAAACTGAATTGGAATGAGTGCAAAACTAGAGTATTTAATCTAACGAGTATCTCACAATGAGAAAAAAAGCAAGTATGAAACAACTTGTAGAGGGCTGTGACATCCTCTTCCTACAGGGACTCAGCACATTTCATCATAAGGCCCTATTTTAGTAACTTACAACATTCATAAAAGTTCACATGGTGGAAGAAACTGTTTTTTTCTATTCATGGATTCTTACTAAAATGTTTATGTGAATGAGATGAATGCTAAAAAAATCCCTAAGAAAAAGGATTTGGCAAACTTATTTTGAAAATAGAGGGGCCTAGGCTATAGAGACACAAACTGAAATTAACAGAAAAAGGGGAAAAAGGAAACTCCTGACGGAGACTGTACTTTCCCTCAAATCAGTTCAACCATGCAGCAGTTTTGCCAAATCAAAAGTTAATTAAACAATTATGTACATGGTGAAAGGAGATGGTTTAGCTCCAAAGTGAAAAGACGGCTCCTCTGTGAGGGATGCTCCATGCTGAACTGCTAAAAGCAGAACCGAGCCTCTGCCCTTTCAGCTTTCCCAGCCACCGGTGCTCAGGAGTCTCCTTTCATCAGCAAACAATCCCATAATCAGAATCACAAAATTCTGACATTAAACTAGACTTAGTGTCTCTGACATCTGCTTTGGAGCTGCAGAAACTATAGGAGACCTTAACAGGTTAAAACTGATCCTTAGTAAGAAGAGAAAAGAATTTGAAAGCTTTTGTAGACCTCCAAGCGGTGTATCAGGAAAAGACTGGGAAGAAAATTCATGTAGAAGACTCAAGCTGACCTCAAGAGATTCTTCTCCCCCTCCTCCAAGGGGAAAAGGTTGGTCTTCTGGCATTGACAGAGCTTGTGAGCTCTCAGGTAAGGTTACAGAGAGGGAATGGTTTCACAAAGGAAAAGATTGGTGTGAATACATGTGAAGAAGCAGGTGCTGCTGCTAGCTGTGCTGGAAGGTCTCTTCCTTACTGTTTGGGAACAAACAGAATGGTTTCCTTTACCGCAAAGACAGCAATTTTCTGCCAGAAGGACCCCATGGCTCACAAGTCATGCTTGTTTACACATTCTTTAAAATCTGCTCTGATTTACTCTGTACACATAGGTATATACTCTGCATTTTACATTTCCTATCCTGTCTAGGTTGCAAAGCCTTTGGAATAACCCACCCAGGCAATCCTCTCCTAAACATGCTCTTTAAAGATTTATTTCTAATTTTTTACCAAGTTTTTTTCTTTAAACTGAAAAAGGGGAATAAAAATAAAAGCCAAAACCCTGTGGGAGACTTTTATGAAATGCACTTCCAGAAGCCCTGCTGTGCTGGCTCAGCAGCTGGCTCATTCAAATTCCAGGTATGCACTACACAGGGTTTTTCTGGAAATGCTGGCTTATCGGAAAAGCAGTGCTCCCTTTGGATCATAAAGCTGGCTTTATGGTCTTTTTGAAGACCATAAAACTGGCTCAGTTAACACACAAGTGTTGCAGTGTCCAATCTCATTGGCACGGGCCAAGCTACACCATTGCATCAGGATACTTAAGGGCTTAAAGCTGCCATTCAGCTGGAAACCTTATTTAAATAATTAACAGACAAGTATGCATATTCCTATGAATCATCATAAAAATAGCAAGAAAACCATTTTTATTTAAAATAAAATTATGTTTCTTCACTATGGTGTCACTTAACTACAACTGTTCAAACAAATCAGAACATTTAGGATCACATCCATTCCCCACAATGTGGGGGATTGTCACTGCACCAGGACCTGACCCATTGGTTTTCACAGAAACCAATCCTCGTTTCCCCAGAACAAACCTCCCCTCCGAAGCAGTGAATGCACACTGCATTTCTCTGACACTGGAAACATTTTGTCTCTGGCCTGGTGCCCAGTCCCAACACATTGGAGGAACGATTGCGCCTCGTTATGACAACACACCAGGACTCACCATTCCTCACGCCCAAGGAACAGCACATGCATGGCACAACAGAACCTCATGCCACGTGCTGCCTACGTGATACAAATATACTTGGAGAGGAAAGCTGTTGTGCTAAGGCAGACAGAATACTAGAGCTGGGCTAACTGAGCTGCCTGAGCTCACCGTCTGGGGAAAAAAAAAAAAAGAGCAGTATCATGAAAATTCTTTTTCTCACCTAAAAAACCAGGAGAGGTAACATACACTGAGACCTGTATATGAAACCTGGTGCTCAGCATCACAGAGCAGCATGACAGCAGAATCTGATCAGATCGTCCAGAAGTTTGCCAGCTCCTTATTTTGCCAGTTAAGGTCTTGATCTTGTAATGATCTCAATTCTCAATAGATTTGTGGAGCCACATGGAGCTCAGTGATGCAGTGGGTATTTTGTCAAGTTTTTTTAAGTGACGGTCTGCAGAAAATGAAGGCAGCCATTCATACTGCCATTTGAAGAATGTGTAGGTTCAGGTGTTACAATGTTTCTGAAACAGTGAGGGCATTAATAATGAGCTCCAGTTGTGATGGGTATATCTGATGGATAAGGGTAATCTTCTTGGATGTCTAAATATCCAGCTGATTCCTACACTGAACCTTACCAGAATTCCAAATCAAATCACTTTTAAAAATGTCTAACCTTATCACTTAAAATCCATTTCAAGTGATACAGTTCAAAGTGTGCCTCCTACAACAAAACACAGCATGATGCTTGGTGTATTCACTCCAAACAGCAGTATTTTACTGCTACAAAAGAAAAGAGTTTTATACTATCATTCTGAATCACAGGCACAGAACAAGCAAGCAGAATGAAAAATGGAAGTACAGAAATACTTTTTTCCTAAAAATGGGGGAAATGTCAGCCTATGTCTGATGGAGAGAGAGTGGCTATAAAAGCAGCTGAGACATTTTAAGTGGGGTCAGTGCAGAATCCCAGGGAGTTACACATTCTCATCCAGAGGATGGTAAGATCTATGGGAAGACTGGCTGAACAGAACCTGTATCCTCCACTGCAGCCTAGTGAGCTAGCACACCTCACTCAGAGCACCTTGGAAATCTCCAGTGAATTCTTTGCTGAAACATCTTCCCATTTTCCTGACACTTTCTTTACCTATTTCCTTGCAAATCCATTAAGAGGAAGGGGTTCATTGCCCTGGCACCATGCGGTACATGCCCAAACACTGACATCAGAAGTGGGTTTTGAAAGAGTACAGAATGCTGAGACGATAAAATCTTCAAAAATTGGAAACTGATTTAACCATTTATTGTTCATGTAGCAGTTGTGGCCTTAACAAGCAGATAGCAGATAGCCTAAGACTTTTCATTTTGCTTATTTAAATGAAGGTGAAAGCTGGTGCATCTCAACTGGA
The DNA here is from genome assembly GCA_013397815.1 of Aleadryas rufinucha. NCBI lineage: Eukaryota > Metazoa > Chordata > Aves > Passeriformes > Aleadryas > Aleadryas rufinucha. Next base: position 1,088,226 of record VZTH01003268.1, on the reverse strand, counting down.
AGAGGCAGCAGCACTCCCAGTTTCAGTGAACCCTCTTGTTTGTTTTGACATTGGCCCACTTGGTAACTTTGTCCATGACTTCTGAGCTATCAAAAGCACCATGCAGGAGGGATTAGGGAGTAGTCATCTCCTGTCTCCAATTAAACTTTAACCCATCCGCAGGGCAGCTGCAGTGGCAGCGCCTGGTCTTGGCAGCATTACTTTTGGGCAAAAGAGAATTACTTCCCAGGAGCTGCTGGAACTGATCCTCTCTACTCACTGGAGAAGGAAGCTGAGAGGACTGGGCAGCATTTGGAGAACATACTGCCTACAGCTCCAAAATTAATTGAGGGGGCTTGCACTGAAATAATTAGTGATGAAGTGTGAGCGACTGACAGCAAATTCTCAAAAGATTGGAGCTACTTAACATCTATATATCATGCTCCACTTTTTTTTCAGAAAAAGAGAATAAAAACAATCCAGAGGGGGAAATGGATAGCTAAATAAATACAATACACAAAAGAATAACATTTGCACAGATCTAATGAGCTTCAGTACCACTAGTAGTCAATAATGAGAGAGAGGAAGGGAAAGATTGGAGTTACAATTTCTTATCCTCCATCCCCAGTACATTAAGGCCCACAGAAATGCCATGGCCTGAAACACTGATTTACACAAATGCTGCAAAATGATAGGGCATCAGATACAAGAACAGTAAAATGACAATTTTAATCTTTAAAATAAGCAATTCTGCTATTGCAAGGTGTTTCAGAGGTAAATTTTAAATCTCACTGAAATAGAAGAAAGGGAGATGTTACACCAATGAAACATGGACAATCAACTACGCAAGTTATCAGAGAGAAAAATCAACCTCTCAACACTGTAGGCACAGCTGATCTCTTGGATTATGTGAGGAATGCAGATGAGCACCACAATGTTATCCTTAAGCTAGTTAAAAGGCCACAAAAGCAACAAAATCATGAGAACATTAGCAAGAATAAGATAATATAAAGCAGAAGTGGTATGAAGCTGCACCAAAAGTACATTTTACTGAAAGTAAATGAAGCCCAATGAAGAGATGACTTTACTAACAAACAGGTGTTACACTACCATTAGTTTTCAGATACATTCACTGGTGTGAATTCTTTTTTTTATGGAATAGGGTATTTCAGAGTTTTCATGAAAAGACCAATTAAACAAACAAAAGATGATTTTTCCTGGCTACAGTTTGAACTGCTTTGAACTGCAGCGCAACTGATAAAGTGATACGATGCAATGAGGTCAGCAGGACCTCATCCCTACCCCTCCCTTTCCAAGAGGAAGGAGCAATACTAACACACTCTAACGAGCTGGCTTATCAGCATAGCAATGTCATTAACCAAATATCTCAGTCATCAGACCAGAGCAGATTATACCAAAATACACACGATCTCCAACATCCAAATTATTAAGGCCTCTTTTTAAGCAATTAGGGCAATATGTTTTATGGATGTACACCAAGATGAGACATGAAGGATACCTAAAAGATTGATAAAATCCTTGGCTGCTTTCCCTCTGATTTATGTACATACAAAATTTATGTACTTTTGTTTCTCTGACAAGGAAAGCACAATTACCAGCTATTGTAAAACAATCACATTCAGGATACACAGGTTAAAAATGCAAATGTAATATGTTCTAAGATGAAAATGAGTTATAATTCAAATAACACAGTTTTGAAAAAGGGAAGTAAATTTAGAATATTTTAAAATAACTGTGAAAGGAAGTAAGCAGGCATTATTCTATAGTAATAAATCCCTCTTTATGATGTAATAAAGTTTAATCCAATTGAAAGTTTACTAAGTCAACTGATTTCTCACCTATCAAAAGATACAGAAATCCGACTGTAATCTTCCAGTGCTTTAAGTAGATGCTAAAATTTTTCTTTGATTTGTCCTCATCAGGGTAATCATATGTATGTGAGAACATACCTACTGCACCACACTACATTCTCTGTTAAGAATTTACCTTATGCTGTTCTGCTCCATCACCGACAGGTTTGAAAGTTTGCACCACAGCCATTTGGGTCCTATTCTTCCCTGAAAAAGCACTGTGAAGAATTCTCACTATGGTCTCACAAAATATATTATTATCTTTCTGTGATGTACTTGGAAACAGGCCTCAGTTGCCAGAAATACTGCTACACAGTGATATACATGCACACTCCAAAGACAAACAGAGAACACAGGACATTTTTCTTCCTGCAACTGACAGCTGGAGAATCCTGTTCTGCTTTAGCCTTCGAGTTATTTTAAATGGAGCTCTCAGAAGACTGGGGAAGGAAGAACCAAATCACAAGAATAAAACATAGTATTGCATACCTCAGAACCTGCTCTGTTTATTTCACACTCAGACAGTTGAGAATACCCACTGCATTAAGATCCTAGTCAGGTAATTCTCCTACTCGGAATATCTTATGAGGCCTTTTTTTTTTTTCCCTTACATTTTCTTATGTACCAGAATACATTTTATTTCTATAGCCCTTTTTCTTTCCTTTTCCTACTTATTAATACTGATTTTGTCAGTCAGATTTTCTTTTCTCTGTGCAAGTCTCATAAAAAATGGCAACACAAACAGTGGACACAGAAATTGTATGACAGCATTGTTATAATTAAACCTTAGACGAGGTTATACAAAATTTTCACCATATGACAATTTTATGTCTAAGTTATTCAACCATAGCCATTCAATGAACTAGAAAAGCAGGTGTCCTACTCAAGGCATATTAATGTTTGTCCCTTGAAAACTTGAAGCCTCTTGAAATCACCTAGCTTATATCAAAATTTACATTTAGCTTATAGAAAGACACTGAGGATCAGCAGCTTGTGAAAATTATAGTTGAAGACAATCTTATGGCAAGTACACAGCATCTTGCTAAATTAATACCTATTCTAGGTCATTGATTATGGAAACACTAAAATGGGTAGCAAAATCTGCCTTTATTCAAATTAGGCTTACTGCAAATGGTACCTCCAGCATGTGCACGGGCTGAAGGGGAAGTTTCCCCCAGACACCATGACAGAAAGACCTATTTACTTTTACCAGTTCTTAGGAGGGCAGAAGAAATCAGCTATTATTCTTGAAGTCTTTTAAGAAATATCTGCAGACAGGCAAGACATATCAATCTTATATTCTCATAACCCATCTCCAAAGTCATCATCGAAAACAGCCTCACATTGATTTTTAGACACTTTCAACCTTAAGGATGTTTCGACTTTTGCTACAGATCATAAACAACAATTTTGGCCATCAAGATGCCATTGAGAAAACTCACTTTTGGCAAGCAATGTGTGATTCAGACACAAGTAAAAGAAGAAAGGGAAAAGATTCAAGTGCAATGAACGTTGTTTCTTTACTTATGAAAGATAAAGCAATGTGACTCTTTGATGCCTGATCATTTATTATCTTCCCTAGCAAATAAAGCCAGCACACCAGAGTAAGTTTTTGAATGTGTCTGTGGTTTTTATAGTACAATATTATCTTATAGAACAAGTTTTTGGATAGCAGACCACTTCTGCTCAGAATGGGCTTCAGCTCCATTTGTAATATGCACAAATTGCTTGCAACTGCTTTTCTGTTCTGTGTCACCCGCATGCAAAAATGTTTGCAATTACAGCTCCATAACACATGTGGACACAACCCACACAGAGAGGGATTTTACACAGCAAAGAAGTATATTTCTATGGTGTAAGGGGCCAAGAAGGAAGGTGCCTGCAAAGATGTAAATTGCTGCACTGATTTACACCAGGTACTGATTTGCACCAGCTGAGTCTCAGCACATTTTTTCAATGTATTGCCTGTAGACATCCTCTCAAAGGCTAGAGGCAAGTCTGGAAAAGAAACAGTGCTTCCTTATAATTATAGACCATTTCTCATTCAACAACTGAAATATGGCAGAAAGTAAACATTCTGATTCCAAAGAAAACCACAAAGCTATTGTTTTCCACTGAACCATGTCTTAATTTGTCTTCTTTTTCTGATAGCCAGTTACTCCCCACATTTTGCGCTACCAAGCTGATAATAAGCCACACTCTTGCAATGCCCGCCCAGCCATGCTCAGCGTTTTGCTCAGAATTAGCAGGCTGGACAGGAACATCTTGCAGGCAAATGAACCTGTGTGCATGAGGTTGTGTGACTGGCTGGCCTGAAATCCAGCCAACCCTCAAAACATAAAGATGGGGTTACACATTAATTTATTATTTCCTCTCCTTCTCTTCCCTCCTGCTACCAGCTAGTTAGGAACCAGTAGAGAACTACCAGGTAGTTCCCCTGGCAAGTGTCCATAATACACTGGTGGGTATTTTTATGACTTTAAACATGGATGAACGGGAGAATTGGTGCCCCAATTTCTAAAAGAAATGTTAACAGAGTGTGAGATACATATTTTTTAAAGCCTCCTTTCCTAACACACGTAGGCAATACTCCTCTAGAAATTGTCCTGCATTTTTACAAGATTGCTGTTTTTCAACTCTAGGCAGAGTTTGTTCACCCAGTACCATATGGGTTTAATGGTATAAGGCAAAGAACAGCCCAGACTATAGACAGTCTATAGATATATGACCTCAGACATGGTAAGGATGGGAGCTCTTCATAAAAAGTAAGTACAAATTAGCATAATTTACCCTGTGCCCTGTTATATGGGGAAAAGTCTACTCATGCAGTGATTAGTCTCATGCACAAAACAATATAGTGCAGTCAGAGAGCAAAAATTGAGCTGAAACTCCATAAACGGAAATTTTAAAAATTACCAGAATCCTTTACAAAGCATGAACACATAAAAGATTTACTTTGTTTTTTTAGAGTTCATTTTAAAGGTTGATTTTGCACTTACTTGCCTAGTTTAGAATTACTTTCATTTGAAGTTTGGCATAGGACATAAGGCCCAGAGAGGAACCTTGTAAAAGTGGTATCAGTGCAAAACCTGCAGGCAACTACAGTAAAATACTGAATAAGTGCTAACAGCTTCAAAGAGAAGACCCACAGGTAGAGAAACCTGCTGTTTATGTAATTAATTTTCAGTGCTGAAAAGAAGTTAAATATTTTGCATATTGTTGTTATAAAGCAAAGGAGAGGTAGATATATTAGCAGGATTGCACTTCTCTCATTCTAGTTACATATTGTGTTATAGAAGATAGAACTCAGCAGTCATGTTTCTACTTAATTAGTTTCAAAAACTCCCCTCATTTTCCTCATGATGTCATTGGTGGGAAGCAAATGGAAAGATATGGGAGGAAAACACAAACTTTGCCCTCTAAGCAAGAACTATTTATATTACAACAGATTCATCCAACCAGAAGAATAGATGGCACCACAGACACCACACCTACGCAAAGTAAAATTTCAGCTCATGTTCAGCCTCTCAATTCAGCCTCTATTCCATCAGAGATGAATGACCTGTGTTTCAGAGCTGAAGTATTTACCAAGTGAATGAAAAGCATGTTTTAAATAATGAAACAAAAATAAAAGACCAGTAAATGTGACTAAGTACCCGATTACACAGATTAACTTCAAAATCCAATGGTTTAAAGTACTCTTCCCTTGCATTTAGAATTGCTAGCTTCCCAAAAGATGCTATTAATACAATGTACCAGAAAGCACATTTTCTTTGGGTCCATCATAAGCTTAATAGCTCTGAAAAGGTATTATTTCAGGCTTCAGAGAATGTCAGTGACATGAAGCAAACCTTCAGATACAGAACCACATGGAGAAAGCTCTGCAGCTTCACAAGCACTTGTTAACATCAGTCATGGAGGAAACACTACTAGCCTGCATTACAAGATGCTTCATGCTTGTAGTCATATAGACAAGAATGTGTGCATATATATATATATAAAATAAAATTGCTAGCCTGTTAAATCTTCAATAACAGAAGCAACACTTCCATTCCCATTGAAATTAAAATGTCATTTTTCATGGCTACCTGAAATGGCAAACTCTCATGAGGTTTGCTGCACAGCTCCATGCGGAAAGTTGGTCTTTTTGGTGTTGCCCTTTGGCAGATCAGGCTGCTGGGCTCAACAAATGGATATTGTTCTCTTTTAATTACTTTTTAATACTGCATATTATGGTACCCAACAGAGCAACAGCATCCAATATCAGAGAGGAGTCCTCAGCTTGTTTGATATGTGTGTCAGGAAAGACAGAAGCTTCTGGCTGCAATGTCCCACTCCTGCTGTGCCACACCACCTGCAGTCTGATGCTCCTGTGGTGCACATGCTTCCCACAACCATGTTTGCAGAGAGAATGCCCATTTACAGACAAACCAGCATTTAAATGCCATTGTCCTGCCTGTGCAGAGAGCTACAAAGTACCAGGAGAACTCTTTGTACATTATTCTTGCAGTGAAATCTAATTTGCAGTGTAGTTGGCCACCAAGGCTAAAGTTCAGGCAATGCACAGATTATTCTCTTACTGGGAAGGCTTCACAGCCTGGGAGGAAAATTCGCTTTGATCAATTATGGCTCTCAGAAAGCTCACGTAAAATGGAAAGGACAGAAATATGTTCCCACTTAAAAAAACATCTCTGCAGAAGAAAAATTTAGCTAATACAAGAAATTAAACTCTGATCTGTTTTGAATCTGTTTAAGAACAGCAAGTATAAAAGCACATGCTTATATAAAAATCAGAGCTGTAACCAAGTTGCCATCTCCAGTGTGGCATGCCAAGCATACTGCAGGCTGCTCAGTGTAATCAGTTTTAACACTCAACTAATTCATACTGATCATCACCAGATCCAAGTAGCTGTCAATTTTCCGTGGTACAGGGCTAGCTTGAAGGCATTTCGTGCAGCCTGAACTTCTAGACATAATTAAATTTTATATTTACAATGGCACATTCTCCTTGATCTGAAAACCTCAAAGTTTGCATATAGAGATATGTATGCTAACAAATGATCAACAGGAATAAACTACTGATAAAGATCTTAGCTACTCCTTATCAGAAGCCAAATGATATTTCCCAATTTTGTGTAGTTTTATTTTGATGCAACAGATTGCCTCACATTTTTCCTATTCTCATGGTTTTACTGCTCAATGTGCACTTGGTCAAAGTTTCATCCTGTCTTGTGCACGTATTGCAAGACTAAATAGGAATGCTAAGATTACCACTTCATGTCTTCAGTTCATCAGAGTTAGCACCTTGCAACAAAAATCCAAGCTGCTTGTCATGGAGAATGGCAAAGCAAAAAGTTTGCTGGAAATGATGATGACACATCATTAGTTTAATACTTCGAGGCAAGAGACTTGTTAGCTCTTACAGGCTGCAATTACAAAAACCAGGGACAGAACAAGAGGAAATGGCCTCAAGCTGTGCCCGGGGAGGTTCAGGCTGGACATCAGGAAGAATTTCTTCACTGAAATGGATGTCAAGCATTGCAACTGGCTATCCAGGGAGGTGGTGGAGTTACCATCCCTGGAAACGTTCAGGAAATGACTGGACATGGCATTTAGTCCTACCGTTTAATTGACAAGATGGTATTCAGTCAAAGGCTGGACTCAACCCGAATGATTTTATGATTTAATTCTATGATATTACACTTTCCTCTTTTATTTTTTATGATGCTTTTCTATCCAGAAAGTAACCCCAGTTTCAATATGCAGGAAAATGCAGGAGCAAAGATGTAATAGTATACTGATTAAACCAAGGCTCCTCTGCATTAAGGCACTTTATTCATTGTTAAAACTCTTCGAAAAAGCAACCTACTTATATGTGTGATTCCCATTTCATTAGGGAAGCACAGTTTTTTTAAAAAGAACTTATCAACACTTTCAAGTTTAGGCAGAAAAAAGAATTCATATTATCAGATCCAAAGTGTGACAAAAACAACTTGCAGCTGCTTATTCATCAACATCTGTAAGTGCTGGTCTGATTCTGAGAACAGATTGTGTGTATAAACTCTTGCTATTATATTGAGGCCTGTGGTTGTAATAGAACCTGAGTACACTTATTAAAAACAGCTGCTGTAACAGAAATAGAGAATCAGTGTATATTACCATTTAAAAACCTCCAAATTGAATCAATAGAAGTCAGGAGACAAGCTTAAAGAGAAAAGTCCTTAAACAAAACTGAAAGATCAACCACTGTTCTTAATCTACCATAAACAATCACTTAATTAAGCTGTTATAAAACTTAAATAAACATCATTCATAATGAGGAAGAAACGTGTTTGTGGGTTGCATCTATTTTTGCTATGTAGATATGTGAAGAAAGCCAGCAGCAGAGATACACAAAAACATTTCGAGAATCTCTCTGACTTCAACTTGATATTCACTAACAATGTACATAAAATGTATTTTAATTTCATTTACATAATAATAGGGACTAAACAATAGGAAATCAAACAACCATTTAAGATTTTTAAACTGTTATTCATGTTACATTTTATTTACTTTTCTTGACTACTATTTCTTACATTTTTCCACTTTCCTACTACAATGTAACCAATTCCCTAAAAGCTACAACCTGGCTCCTTACACACTAAGGACATGTGGCTATGACTAGTAACAATAGCAACAGATATGACACAGATTCCTTTTTGTTGCAAGTTGTGTACAAGGTGTGAACAAAAGGATTACTGAATTAGCATGAAGGTGGACTGTCCATTCCACCGTTTTCAGAAGACAACCCTCTGTTATAAGAAAACTGTCACTGGTGGGTGATGAAAACATGAACTGTGGGAACTCTTTCTGAAAAAGTCTTTTATTGGCTGATCTGTTTCTTTCACAGCTGTGTAAGTGCTCACTGTGAGCGAGTTAATCATATTAGTTATCTGGTAAAAGAACCTGATTAATTTTGTACTTCAGTGCTATTAACTACCATATTATATATGATTTACTGGAGGAATTGATGAATTTAATCCTTCTGTTCAAATACAAAACTAAACAAGAATAATCCTTTGGTTTATAACTTTTAAATAGATAACTTAAAGCCTTAATAATGCTTAGAGTACATTAGGAAGGCACCCACTGAAACTATTTAGTTAATGGTAACTAGACACTTCCATTAGAAAGCCTAATTAATTGGGATTTAAAATTAACACTGATTTGCAATGGACCATAAAACTATCCAGACCAAAATTTTATCTATTTATTTGATGGTTTGCAAAAGATCAAATTAAAGAAAGAGTATCAATAAATTATCCCTTGTTAATTCAACACTGTTCTCAGTATTTATAACTGCAGTTTTAAAACAAAATTTAAAAAAATTAGCAGGCCTCAAAACTCATCCTAGGTTGCATTTATCTTGGCATTTTAACACACAAATAGTTGTGAGGATAGAGAAAAAAACAGAAGTATACAAAAGGTTTACAGAAGGCATACAAAAATAGATTTATATGACATACCTATCACTATCACTTTTTGCACTATAGCTCACAATCTCATATGATAAATTGCAAAAAAGGCCCTGCTAAAGGAAGCACCTGATTTCTGCTGTTACAAGTGCCCTTAATTTCAACAACAAAAACAGTCAGTAAGATTTTACTGCAATAAATGAAATGAAGTCCCAAAGAGGAATTTATTCTTTCAAAATTTCATGTTCTATAACTAAGGAGAAAGTTTCAAATTAATAAATGAAAAGCATAATCAGTTTAAAAAGCAAAAGCCGGAAACTGGCTCAGAAGTTGCTAGCTTAAAATACACAAGCTGGCAAACAAACAAAGCAATGAGACACGTCACAGGAACTGCTCAGAACTGCTGCTCCCAGTCTATGCTGCAGCCCAGCTATTCTTTCACAGCACAGAATTTTCAGGGTATTAGCCAACAGGGCAGAATAACAAAATATTTTACGGAAAATGAGTTATATTTATTTCACAATCCAGTAAGGCCTTGTTTCAGAGAGATATTTTTTTATGAGTCATTCCTAAAAGTATTTGCTAAATTCCCTGATGTCCCAACAAGAGAGATATAGTACAAGCAAGTTTGAGTAAAGTGAAGAATGTAAATTTTTAAAACATATTATGAAAGACTTTCTTTCTCTCCCCATGGATCAAAAAAGAATACCAAGTAAATACTCTGCATTTGAAACAAATGACTTCTTACAAAAGAACCTTTGAAAGCAACAGTATGCTCATATTTCTCTCCTAAATTTGTGGTCAGAATCAATACAGAGATTGATAGGTTAAGGTAAGACACTGCTCCTATGATACTTTCCCTGATGACCACCCAACGGCAGCAGGACCCACTCTGGCTCATCTGGGTTAGCAGTGGCTTCTCCAAACAAACCCACTCCACAACAGCACAGCTCCCAGGAGGCATCACAGTAGACAGAAACCTTTATTGGGAGTCAAGAAAAGTCATTCCTGAACCTTTTGTAAGGGAACTGCCAAACCCTGAGCACAATGGAAGAAAGAGCAAATGAAAATAAAATCCCAAGCAAACAAATAAAACTCAAAACCCACAACCCTGGGTAGAAAAATGTATAAATGATGATTATGTTTGAGACAAATTACCTTTTCTTTCACTCCCAGTGTAGATGTGTCCATCAGTGCCTTTGAGCAACCCAGATGAAGGCCCTAACCAGGCTGCAGAAGCAGTAGTCAAGGACCCCTGCTGAACTTGAGTATAAGCATGATTTCAGATTTCCTATTCTGTTTCTCACCTCACTTCCTACCTTACTTTTCCTTTATATATAACAAAAAACCCCTTGGCATTAACACTACAATATCAGTAGAATATTAATAAGGTCATCCAGAGTTGTCCTCTGCAAAGTGAGGATGACAAATTGGCTGGATTTCCATTGCCTTACATTTGGAAAGCTTTTCCATAATTACATAAACCTCTCTGTTTTTAAAAAAATTTTAGGTGAAAAAAGTTAGAAAGTGAACTTTTTACACAAAATATATCAAGTAAACTGTATCTAGCTTGTGGACTGGGCTTCTGATCCTTGGCTCTATCAGTAATTTAATTCCTAACACAAAGAAATACGTGAACATTTATCAATTGATCCTTTGTTGTCTTAGTTCAGCAATAAAGAACTTACCAGAAATATTCTTTCAAGTTGATCCTGAATGTCTTTCATTCCTGGAAAAGCAGCGACCCCTTGAATCATTTCCACAAAGATACAACCCACTCCCCTACAGAAGGAAAAAAACAAAGGCAATGTTAGAAAGATTTCTTATAGACCAAAAAGCCAACAACAATGCTTTTGTATCCTTTACCAGCATTTAAATATTTTTTTTTTCTTCATTGATGCCAGGTAGAAGGACAGGCATGTGCATTTGCTAAAATCAGTGTTTACAAATGAACACTTCTCAGGTGTTGGAAGACAAGTGTAGACGTAGCAGGAATATGCCTGGTAGGTGTTGAGACCACTAAAGGCACAGCTGCTGCTTTCTGTATTAGTGCTTCCCAAGCAGAATCATCATGCTCCCAAATAAACTCTGGGGATGTGGGAATGGCAGTGAGCGAGCATCCCTGGGAGAAGCTGAATGGGGACAGAATGAGGACATGGAATCACACTGGCAGGGCTTAGCATAGGAGGGTAATCTGGGAAAAGGTGAGTAAAAAGGAAAAGGGCACGTGGCTGCTCACAGTCACCGAGCTAAGCTACTGCCCAAATGCTGGTAACTTTGGGGATGTACTTGCTTGGACTTTCCTCTCCCCTCTTCCAGCATAAATGAAAGAAGCTCAAAGCCCATAGCCACTGAGCCCATCCCCCAGAAGCTCTGGATGAGAGGTCCTGCAATGGGCTGAGAAGCCATGGGCTCCTCTCCCCACTGTGACAGCCACCTCCTTTACAGCTCCTGTCCTTGGCTTCCCACAAAACATACTTCACGAGTCCCCCTCGTCCCATTGAGTTAAGCCAGTGGAAAAAGTCCTGGGAAATCAGACTGTAAAAATATCTGAGGCACACTAACTACAGCACAAAGAATGGATTCTCAAAGGCTGAGGAAAGCTTCTGTGACTCTATCTCAGATTCCAGATAACCTGTAAACTTCTTGCATCTCAAAAGGAAAGCAAATTACAAACTTGGACTGGTATCTTTTCGGGATGAAAACAGCTCAAGAGTTGCTTGTTCCCTCAGCAAAAATAATTTTAAGAGAAAACATCTCTCTTGGCTATCAATAGGATGCAGAATTTGATTATATACTTCAACTTCTTCAATTATATTTTTCTGCATACATTTTTCTACAACTTTCATAAGCAAACACCCACATATCCCTTACAACCACATCTGTGTAAGCAACCACACAAAAACACTCTTCACTCAAAGTAATAACATGTTCAAACCCCCAAAACATATATCAAAATGAACTAAGAATTTCAACACTAACTACAGTACCACCTCCCCCTAAAACTGAGAGTTTTGTTTCTGTGTCAGAAAATCCCAGCAATAACCTCTCATTTAACTTTGTTTTTAGAAGTAAATTATTTGGAATGTAGTAATTACATAGCTTTTCATTGCTTATGCATCATGAGGACGCATTCAGAAAGTGGCATTTAATTTTAGGATATGCATGCATATATTGGTGAGGAAGTGGTTCTGGAATAAAACAATTTAATGAAAACAGGTTGCATATTTTCATTAAGACTGGAGCTGAGTACTCATAGATACCACTTAACTAAAAGTATCAGTAAATAACCCATGCTTTACTCATCTCTCAGGCTTTGACAAATACCCAATAATGAAACAATTTTACATTCCAGGACAATGAGGGTTGATACACAAATTTTTTGAAGAAGAAAATTAAATATACATCACCATTTTCTATTGTACAACCCAAAGCATAGATATATTAAATAAAGCTTCTTGTTGGCATAGAAAAGTGGAAGAAAACTTCAGAAAGCACAGTTGTGCTCAAATTTTAGAATAAATCAGGTGTTTATAAAAGAGAGGTTAAAATTTATGTTCCATATGCTTCTGCTGGTTACCAAATGAACTGAATTGATTAAACTGCCATTCATCATTTAGTCTGGTTAGTGCTTCATTAGGCACAGATAGGCACAATATATCTTAGTCAAATACTTATAAACAGTATCAGCATCTCAAGCAAGGAAAAATTCAAGATTTCAGCCAGGAGCCATTTATTCAAGATGAGCAATAAAACAATTGAACTTAGACTAAAGAAAAGAGGATTACAGTTCTATTCTTGCAGCGAGGAAACAGGCACTTGATTAAACCAGCATATCATTTGAGAGCATACACAAATCTGCAGAGAATCATCATCTAGCTCTTTGTACTGAAATGCTGTAAGGGCAGCAGGAAGACTTTGCCAAATTTTGTATTGCTTTAGATTATTTATAAATTTGTCCACTTTTGGTGGTTCTGACACAAGTATGAGCAAAAAAATCAAACAAGAACAGCAAACAACACTGAAGAAAAGTTTCCTGCTTGGAAAGAAGAATCCTATTATATCTCTTGAACTCTTGTGCAGACTAGAACTCCATTTAGTCACAAGCTGAAATAAAAGAGTACTGGAGTTAAATAAACACCTAATACAAAAATCAAAAGGGTATGATAATCATTGGGGAGAGAAATATAAGCAACCTTCAAGATGTGAGCTGGAAGACTGCTGTTCCCTTCAGCCCATTTGAAAATTAAGCTTATGATTGGTTTCAAAGGTTATGATGCTCAGCACACTGACAATAAGTCAATAAAAAGAGAAGTTTAAATGAACACTAAAAAAAGGGGAAATAGTAATACAGAGAAAGTATGACATTGAACTAGGAAATGGATAGGATATACCCAGAAAGCCATAACAGCACATAAAGGCTTCAAGAGGGCTGGATGGTATTTTAGATGTCATAGTGGTATCAGTGAATCTTAGGATCACTGTAAGTAGGAACTTGAGTCTGTTATAGGATCCCTGCACTGCAAACTGTAGCTGCAAACGAGAAAAGAAATAAAGTCTCCACGAGGCCTTGAAATTTTGTCTTGTTTTTGTAGACCTCATAAACTTTTAAACACTTTAGAGGTTTTTTGAACAAAGCAAAAACTATTTTCATTCCAGAAGAATAGGGTTTTGAAGAAAAAAAAGAAAATTATGTCATTCTTGGCTACAAGAAAACCCAAGGGACAGGGAAAATGTGATGACTCTGTATTTAAAATTATGCAAAATAAAGGACAGGGAAGAACTGATCAGGATTTTAATGGTTCCCAGAATGGTAGGCAGATCCAAAATAGTATAACTACAAATAGCAGAATGCCTTTAGGAAATAGAAATTTTAGGGTGAGAGTTAGGGAAAGACAATTAATAATTGTGCTGTACCCCAGCCTCCCAGTGGAGTTGAAGCACAGTTACAGTAATGTAAAACTAGACAAGCTGAAATACTTAAGAATATTCTTCAGGAAATAGACTTGCATTAACAGTAGAGTGGAGAGGATGATCTCACACATCACTCCCATTTCTAGTTTCTATGACACAAAGACTACTTCTTAAAATACGAAACAGAGGCTTTAACGGGCGTGCATCTCCAGGGGTATGTCATGTAGGTAAATTTGTGCATGCTCAGCATACAATGACATTTTCAGGAAGCACTTACAAATAATTTCTGACAAACGAATATTACCTTAACAAATTTCAGTGTATTCAGTTCAGATTTTCCTACTCTCTTTGTAGGACTTCTGAGTTTGGATAAATAAGCCAAATGCTGCAATGTTGTTCAGAGATCTTTCCAATGATATGGCATAGGATAAACTTGCAAAGTAAAAGTGACAGCCATTAAATGCTGAAATGGGTGGTTTACTCTCTGATGAGAAAAAGCATGACTAAACCTACTGATATATTGATGAGACCATATGTGGCCATGCCATCTAATATTGCTCTCCTATTGTCCTGCTTAATTTCCTGGGACTCTGGCTGTCACTGTACTGCCTTATACAGAGTAAGAGTTACTAGCACAGCTGAATGGCTTCTCTTGCATTTGAATTGACATAGTAAATGAGCCTGTAAAAATGAAGTTGAACACCTTGGGAATCTTCTTTTTTTTTTTCCGCACAGCTTTTATCATTCAGAAGGGTATTCCCTTAAAATTAACTTGCTTACTGGATTGGTTTTATATGTTTGGCTTAGGGATTCACATTCTGTCTCTGTGTAACAAAGATCCTTATTGCTACAAGAATCTCCAGCATATCTGTACTTGAATACTGTTAAAAAAAATTAAAAAGCGTAACAGCTTTGGTAAGGCATAATCTATAAAAGATTATAAGGGATGATTCCTTCAGTTAATATTATAATTTCTCTTGATAGAGTCATAAAAGAGACTAGAGACACACTCTAGAATGAGGAGCTGTTTCCAAACCAAGTTTTAGTTTATATTTAAATCAAGAATATAGAAACCGTATGTTTTGAACTGTTGAATATTCTGCCTTGAACAGATCTGCTTTGTAGCAGGCTCAGTGCAGGTGATAATACTCAGCATGGCCTTCACAGGGAAAACCTGTGCTGGGTCTTCAGATAATGTTTCTACCTGGTCATTAAGCATGTTTTCTATGTGCAGGGTTTGGCTTCAGAGGGTGAAGGCATTTTATGACAACAAATAACTGCTTTCAGAAATCCCCTCAGTGAGATTTCTGAAACTCAAAGGAACAACAGAGTTTTCATTCAAGCTTCCCAAATCACACATTGTTTGTAATGTTAGATATATCAGAATTAAAAAACAGACAAACAAACAAAGAGAAACACAAACAAAACCCCACAAAATCCACACACACTCCCCTTCAAAATTATGCTGCTTTATTTTTTTATGGATTTGTCACCAAGATGTAATACTAGAGCATCTTCCGTAAAATACTAGCAATATACATGTTGTATCTTGTCTGATTTATTCAGGAAAAAAAAGGTCATGTTCCTTTATCATCCTGCTTATGCATACAACTATGAAAACAAATTTTGGGGGAAAGGAATGTAAAGCAAGGGATTTTTTTCTCCTTAACTGACAAAAATCTGATTTATTCCTACAGGGGTAGACTGCCAGAATACCCACAAATGCTGAAGTCGGTTGGAATTTGTCTTTCATGACCACTACCCTTTGATATATAAGAAATATGAAATAGAATATAAGAAAAGAATATAAGAATAATATAAGAAAATCTGATGGATGATACAGTCTGATAAAAATACAGTGGCAATAAAGCAAACATTGTCGTTCTCATGTGAGAAGTAATGAGTGAATAAAAATATCTCTTTCATGATGACAAAAAACATTAAAATTTGTGCAGGAAGCATATGCAATGAATGAAAACTAATCTACTTGAGAGCATGATAGCTTAAGGTATTTCTTTACAGTCAGACTTGAAGTAACTGTAATTACAAGACAATAGAGTGGTCATGTTCTTGCCTGTGTCACTGAATACCTAGAAATAAAAGCTCCAGAAATTTTTTTCTTTGTAGCAGTGTTCAGTTTCTATATTAAGAAATACTATATTCATGAAGGATTAAAATCTACGATCCCTTTTTGTGGAATTCTTTCTATTGAACTCACTCATTCTACAAAAGCAGAGTCAAAATAAGCTCAAGACAGTACTCCTCAAACTTGAGCAACATTTTCCCAGGAGACACTTTCTTGTTGAATATGTTCTTCAGGGTTTTCTTTTCTGCATCCAGACACCTTTATAATGTACTTTCCTTACACACATGAAATTTGTTTCTAGCAATGAAAAAGTAACAGCAAATCTGATGTTCCAAATGGATAAAAGTAGTTTTCAGATAGGAACTGAAATGCCCTTCCCATAACTACAGACCCAGACACTTCCTCACTTCCTCACACATAGCATTTCTATTAATCTGAGCCTATAGAATTTTCCAATCAAAAGCTAATTCAGCTGGTAAAACTTTTGAAGAACTCACTGACAGCGAGAGAAATTTAATTAACAATACCTTTATAGTTACCGCAATATCACTTTAATACCCTAATCCTACACATTAGCATTTCTTTGGAGTGGAAGTCATAATCCTGAGGAACATCAAGGGCAAAAGAGGTAATTTCCCCTATGCTGTTTTTTTCTCTCAGGCCCCAAGAAGTATTTCTTCAGGGCATACTGGGACTACTGCTCTCACATTTCTCTCACTACAAACTGTTTACAGGAGAAACAGGATAAAGATGCCTTTGTAATGACCCCTGTGTAAAAACAATAATTTGGTGCACTTGTGTATAAGATAAAATCCATTTTTATGTAATAAATGTCTTAATTACGGTTGCAGATCTTCATTGGTCAAATATTCATGAAAGCACGCATGGAATTACAGTGAGCACTCAAATCCACACTCATAGCAGGCTATGTGTGAAAAGTGGTGTGTTCCTGAAAAATGCCTTTTTTTTTTTTTCTAATAATAGGATAGAAAAACTCTGTATGAAGAGGTTTCCCTAAATTAAGGTAAGATTTGAAATCATGTACAACAACTCAGATGTAACAAAATTAAGTAAAATGATTTAAGAAGCAATTTTGTAACATTTAATAGACCTAGTTTTAATTTATTTCTTCCTCAGTACTGAACATAGCTGATGCTAGTTAATAAAAGTGAATTTAAAATATATCCCAGCCCATAACTGCTTAGGTTACCTGTACTGTGACTAACAGTGGTGGTTATTTTTAAACAAAACAACAGGATATGCAAAAAAATTGCCAGCTGTTAGCAAACACAGTTTAAAGCCAGCTGCATTTCAAAATAAAATATCCATAGTCACTTCTTGATGTAAGCAACCCAGATGTAGCAGCAGCACATGCATTACCAGAATCAAATGGATTTAATAGCCTGTTTAAACTGCTTCATTTACTAATATTATACTCTTCCTGTAAGGAACAAATAGAATAGGTTAATTTCGGGATTTTTTCCCTACATTTCTGTGTTACTTATATATGGGTTTTAGTAATCCATAAACCCTTTATGTGTTGAAGCCTATTTTCCTTGCATTGACTTTCAAAGGACTGTAAAATTCAAGGATTAGGACAAGTTACACCAGAGGCAATGCAAAACCATTCTCCTAGCTACTAGTAAGTCCTCATCAAGAGGGGGAAAAAAACAGCTGTATCAAAGGTTATCACAACTCTTTGATGCAGTCGTGGGTTGTATAATACATTCACATAATGCTGCTGCATCAAACGCTGTCAGCAGTAAATCACAAAGCCTAACACCACTATTGCATGTACGTCTTCATTAATATTATTTTATTGCCAGTGGCTATTTAAAAAAGAATGCAGGAGAATGTAACACTGCATGCGGATCATTAGCTTTTAGTTACTATTCTAATTCTCTACACCAGCAAATGAAGTGTAAAAATAGCCCGCAGCCTCTGCCACCTGCTTCCCAGCCACTGTCCAGTGGTTAATATTTGGACTCTTTTTTCATGCAGCTGGTCTTCTACTCAGTGGGAGCCTCACTTTCTGTTCCTGGGGAACTACCATGAAATGTCATTTATCATGGCTATAGAAAAAGCCCTGTGACTTTATTTTTTTTTATTTTCTCTAAATAGAGGAAACAGCTGTGCTTTCTACCTTAACATTATTTAAATATTTGGTGAAGCGGCTGCCTAGTTTTGTCATCATGTAGATCATCGATAACGACACAGGAGAGCACACACTATCTGCCATAAGGACATAATGCCAGTAATTGCATAAAAATGCTAATGCTATAAACACACTTTTGATAACAAATTACCAAATTATCTTGGAATCTGACGGTAGACAGGTTTCTCCATGTCTCCCTTCCTCCCACTCTGGGAAGCCACTAAATGGCTTTAATGTAATTATGGCTCAGCTCTGCCCAACCACTGTGTAAGCACAGCCCCAAGGCTGCCTGTGCTCCAGCAGAGCTCACTGTTAGATGTGCCAAGCAAGCATAAGTGACCTTAGCACGCAGCTACACCTCTCGCAATCAAACTGGAAGTGCTGTCTCAGATAACCCAGCAAAGCACAGAAGTAAAAATATAAAGCTCTTCTGTCCCAGACAGTACACATTTGCTCTCATCTGATTTCTGATGTGGCAGATGCTGAGCCTCTGCACAAATTGCTGCCATGTGAAAGAAACTGTATTACCAGGTCCCTTTTTCCTAAGCTTTTCACGGTTCTTCGGTTTGTACAGGGCAGTAAAAATATTGTAAGAGCTACAAATTAAATACAAGAAGAATATAACATTGTTTTTCATTTGAAACAGAACACACGACTTCTGTCCCTGAGCACCTGGATTTTTTTTTTAGGCCTATATGAAATGCTCTGTGTGAGAGAACATCATTTATTGATATCATTGAAGATGTAACTATTGGGTTCTTCCCCAATACTCTTGGGTCATTTTTGTCAGGAAACAAAATAATGACCTGGATTGCTGAAGTATTGCTGAAGTAGTATTTTAAGTCCTTCCTTGATCTTCCCTGCTGCCCACGTAATTTGAATATAAACATATGACTATGAAGGACATGCTCAGTCTGCAGGTATAGTAAATTTAAAATGCTTTTATTAGCTACATGACTTAATCTTTATTACAGGAACACCATATTGGACCTTCTAATAGCTCTTTTACTAAAATAATCATTGGGGGGAATGCTAAAAGATCTATTTCTGACAATCTATCAAACTTTGCAGTGAACCATTTTTTTTGTAGAAAAAATTTCAGCAATGACAAAAAATGTGTTAAAACCCTTTGTTCAGTTTCACAATGCAGTGCTTTTTAAATTGGGAAAAATAACAAAAATAAATTTCCAATGTTGCTTTTAACTAAAAAAAAAGCATTTTAAAGTGCTTTTTGGGCAGTTTGCCCTATTAAAGCATTAAAATTTTTCTTTAGCTCTTTCCATATAGTCTCTTTGTAATTTACAAGTTGACTCACGTATGTGCAGACATACACAAATACACAACTCAAGACCTGAACAAATGTAGAGGCAACTATGAGAAGAGCAGAAAGGGCAATTTATCCCTCCCAGCTATTTCCATCCTCTGAGTCAGTTGTCCTGCCTCAACCCAAGCAAGCTGAGCTTCCTGCTGAGGGTGTCCGAAGTATTACTTGGAACAGAGGTGACTGTAAAACGTCAGGAGCAGACGGGCTGCAGAGATTGCATGCAACCTGTGAAGACACCAGGTTGAACCTGGTATTTAGGAAAACAGGACAGTTTTAGGATAGATGAGAAACTGAGATGCAGAAGGAAATTATTTTAGATCTGTGGAGAATGGTCTGAGGAAAACCAGATGGTTGATACAAACAATGCTGCCTTTGCCCCTCTGTCACACTTGTAATATCAGAGTGTTCATATTTGGAGTTTTCTCACTCTCCCTTTCTTGGTTCACCTTCCCTTAGAGCTCAAAGAACTGCAGCAGCCAGGGCCCAGTGGTGCTAACCACTCACATCAGTATTAGATATTCTAGTATTTATACTCTGTAATCCCTTCACACGAAACAATCCTGTGACTTCTAAATCATGCTCCCAGGAGTCAAGATTTTCAGGAAAACCTAAGTTTTCATCCCATAATCTCTGATTTCAGCTACAGGACTAAACACATCCTAGTTGTGCTTAGCTCCCTTCCCCAGCAAAAAAAAATTCTAAAATTCAAAAAAAACAATGCTAGTATTATTGTTTCAATAATAATCCTAGGTCTTCAGTTTCAATATTACACTGCAAGATTACCTTAAAAATATTACTCACACACCATAAGAAAAAGTGCTTTTAACCTCATCTTACAGTTACCTCTAGATTTTAATATAATTATAATTCTAATTTTGGGTTGCCTGTATTAAAGAAAGATATTTCAGTGAACTGCAAAAAAATTACTGTATTTTTCTGAAAATTACTCAGTATAATTTTTTCTCAAATGAATGAGTTGTAAAGGTTTAAAAAGTCAAATATGCTTTAAAAACCACCAAAATCAAATCAAACAAACAAACAAAAAAAACTCAAAGCAACCAACCAACCAAATAAAACACAACCCAAACATATTCCAGAGCATCTTCCTTTTTTTGTAAGGAAGAGGATTTTTTTTCCATATTTCAGCATTTGTACAGATTACAGAGATCCTGTCATCTCAAACCCTACAGAACAAACAAAGAACCTCCAGCTTGGTTTTTAACAGTCAAAAAACCAAATACCTTCCTTGTTCCTTATTCAACACAGGACTAAATGATATCAGAGCAAGGCGATATATATTGTACAAATCAAACTACTCTTCTAGAAAACCTGCAAGTCTAAATAAAATCTGTAGGTTTGAAAGAAAACTATTCAATTATATTTACTGCTACCAAGTACAGGAGTTAAGAACTGAGGTTTTATGCTTACAACCAGAGAATTCTGGTTTTCTCCTTGCTACAAGTGGGCATGGTGAAAGTCTATCTTTTGCAAAACAAGCATCATATCATATGAGAGGACCACACTAAGACTACAAAAGTCAAGCAATAACTCAGTCTCTTGCAAAGCACCAATGGGTGCTGTGCCAACAGCAGGTATCAGCTGCCAGGCAGTGGGGTGGCAGGAGAGGATTCCTTTAGGCATGAACCACACATATCACTACACATGTGTTTTTTAACCTGTACCAATAGTCTCACTACATATTTGGTTTACATGTCTGAAAAAACCAAGAGCTAAAACATCTACAGAGTCTTGTGATCTATACTTACCACATGTCAAGGCAGGTGGAATATTCTGTTGATCCCAGAAGGACATCTGGAGGCCTGTACCATAGGGTTACCACTTCATTGGAATATGTATGACTAGGAACTGATTTAGCTCTGGCAAGACCTGTGGGGTAAACAGAAATAAATTAATGTAAACAAAGCAAAGACATAGTTTGCTGTACAGTTACAATCCAAAAGTATTTATGAGCATGTATCATGTAATGCGACAGTATGCTGCAAGAGTATTTTTCTTCTAGAACTGGAGTATATTACTTAATGGTAGCATCTATCCTTAAATATCTGGCTAAACAGAGCTGTAAATACCATGAAGGGATAATAAAATATGCTTTTCATAATGGCAACCACAGGCCCAGGAGAGATGCAAAGATATACTGTGGTATACCTAAATAAAAGACAAATAAACAAAGATTTTAATTGCCATTAACTGCTCATCCTTAGGCATCAATATTCTTCCATTTCAGTGTTATTTAGAAAAAGAAAATGAAAAGGAAAGTGCCAGACAAATGATGTCACAGATGAGATTTGGCTTTTTAGAGAAGCCTAAGGAAACCTTCCACAGCTTACACTTTAAAGCCCAGCCTGCTTATTCAAGTTTATGTTTGAAAGCTGTAGACACACTTACACGCTACCATTCAAATAAATATTAATATTGTAGTAATACAGCAGAAAATGGTATGTGAAAAATTCTTCTCTCTCAAGAACTGCGTATTGGCAGTGCTCCACTTTCAGAAATCATTTCAATGAAATCTGTGGCCTACTGAAGATAAAATATTCACAATATTGTCTTTTCAGATTGTCAATCATTTAAAATAATTCACATTACTACACAATCTATGTAAAAGAGAGATCATCGTATGCTAAACCCCGAAGTTTACAAGTATATTTCTCCTATAGAGGAGTCTCTCCTCCAGAAAATGGAAAAAGATCTTCAGGGGTAAGGTGACTATTCCTATCATGGGCCTGCAAATGCTTTTTCCAAATTATCTGATCCTAGCTACTGCCTTGAGAACATCCACTCCCTTGCTGGGAACACTGGACATGCACAAGTAATGGAAATCAGGAGAATGTAGCACTGGATGCTTTTTTGTGTCTTCCTGAACTACTGATTTTCCTTTCAGAAAACAAATGGAATTATTATATCAGAAGGTCACGTTTTACACCTTACAGAAACAAAGAAGCAAAGTCATACACTCAGAAAGAAATAAGCAACATGAGAATTCCCAAAGGAGTGCAGATGAGAGTCCTTTGCCCCTTTATTCTTAATACGCTGGAAAAGCTATTTAAGAGCATTTACTCTCAGTGAATATATCTCCATAGCAATGATGGCCAATCTTGCCAGCAGATTGCATTATCAGCTGATTATAGCAATTACACCAGTGTAGGGGAATAATTTGAATTGTATGCCATGATTTCTTCTTTTAAAAATTACATTTGAAACATGAATATCTATTTTTTACATTTTCAGACCTCCATTTCTTTAAGGTTTGTCCATCAGCTTGATGAACAATCTGGCTTACAAAGACAACCCAGGGTTGGCCAGGTACAGCCCCAAAGAGGCCAGAGGAGAGGTCACATTGTGTGTTTCACAGTGTCCCTGTCTCTAGATTAATGATTTTGCTTCTAGGAAACCAGAAACCACCAAAAGCTCTAACTGGTGAGCAGTTCTTATTCCTGGCACACAGAACCATTAACAAACCTGAGCTTCTGTGCATCTATGTTCCATGCGACTAAAATGAAACAGCATTCCCTGAATTTGTGGATATGGACCTACTACTATTAAGCAATATAAAAATTATGAAAGGATTTGAGAAGTCTGGATGAAGAATATCTCCATCCTTTTTTGCCTGCCTGAGCCTTCCCCTTTAGTCTTGTCTGAGGAAGACTGAATTTGGTTGCCAATTCTAATCTTCTACCAAGCTTTCATAGGAGAAGAGGCATAACCAAGCAGGGAAAAGGATTCTTGAAGAAGCCAGCAACATCACGTATTTTGGGGAAAACTGTCAAAAAACTTTAGAGCTTTAGGATGACAAACTCAGATTTCCGTGACACAAAGCCGTAGACCCACACATTCCAGAAATCTCCCGTGTAGAGAGGAATGAGTACCCAACTTGCCATATCAGAAATCATGTTGCAAATAATAACACCATAACCATGCTGGCCAGCTGGTTTCTGCCACTTTACTGACCAGGATGGAGCTTTGCAAGTGCTACAGTCAGGCCAAGCACACCTTTCCTCCTCTCCTGTGACTGTTCAGCGTGGAACCAGTCCTCCCCTCCTGCTGGGAATGCCACCCATGCTGTTTCCTCAGTATACTGCTTCTAGATCTCCTCTACCTCTAATCCATTCTAGGTTAATGAAATCCATCTGATTTTAAAAGAATGGCCCTTTTGGGCTAGTCCCAGCCTGTTGGACAACTAAATGTTTTTCTTTAATTCATTCTTCACTCCCAAAACACTATGAAAGTTTCATTTCAGGTTAGCTGCTGCACCTGGTTTCTCAGTTATAAGAGGATCATCAATGTTCCTCTGTTTAAACAAAGAAATGTTTAAACAAAATCTTAATTTGTAAAAGCAAGCTGAGGCCATACATTGGTATCAGACAGCACTACAAGGTTAAGAGGTGTCCTGGTTTGAGTTAACCTTAACAAAAGGCTTATGAGTACAGGCCACATGTTTTAAGTTGCGGCCAATTGGTTTTCTGGTTGGCCACATACACTGCTTTGGAACCAAAATGGAAAAATGGAAAGCAGGAGTGAACAACCAAGGGAAATACTCACAAAAGCTAAAATTTGGAGGAGGAGAATTTGGCACAGTCCAACTGTTCAATCAGGTACTCACTCCCCTCGTGCAGGACTGACAGGACCCGAATCAGGCTAATGCCTCGGAGGAGCTGCTTTCTCACAGGGAGGGAGCAACCTTTGCTTTTTCTGAATAATGCTCTGCATAAAGGATGCATTTGCAATAATGAACACTTTCACTCAAAGACTCAAAATTAATGCAAATGTGTCTCATCGCACATGAGACATGAAAAAATAATCTTTCAGATATATTTACATTATAAAAAGAATGCTATCAAAATATATATGTGAAACACCAACAAGATACTGCATTTCTTGTTTTGATGGTCCAGATGCAAATAGATGACAGTTACCAGGGTTTTTTCAGATATCCTTCCGCAAGAAAATTTGCTACATATTTTATAAGCCTTTGCACATCCAAATATGCTTACTCATGCAAAATTTATTTAAGCACATCCTTCAACTGAAAGAAAACTGAAGGGTAGGATTAATTAGCACAGCATGTTCGATCACTTTCTTTAAGGCTTCCCTGTCTGTTTCCATGGTTACACTACAGGAAGAATGACAATCTCATTTTAAAAAAACAGTGCTTATAGGGGATCATCAAAACTTCAAATCTTAATGGCCCGTGTGCATAAAAGCCAAAAGGTAAATGGCAGATCACCAGGTGAGTACCCAATATTTACATATTGCTGCCTGAGCACTCTTTTAGCCTGAGAAGGTGGAGGAAGGACCTCCTGACAAGCAGTGAACTCCCCTCTGATTCCTGTGTCTTACGAAAGATAAAAGGTCAACACATGTCCTGCTGTTGGAGCCCTATTTTGAGAGAAGGAATCCAAGCATAAGGCCCAGTTATTAAAAATAAGGTCATGTCAGACCCACTGGGGAATTTGTGTGTAATTATGGGAAGGACATACATTCTTTAATGTTCTCCATGCACTGACTTCAAAATTATTTATTCAAAATGAAAGAAGAAACTGTTCTGATGCATTACATACTGCAAGGCTTGCACAACATCATCTAGCTGCACTGTGACACAAACCACAACTTAATTTTAACTCATTCATTAAACAACAGCTCAGGATACCCTGGGAAACCCTCTATTTAAAATACAGAATGAATGATCTATGCCTATGTATGTTTACATCTTTAATACAGAAAATCCCCTGCTGCCTCCTACTCTGAACTTAAAAAAAAAGAAGAAGTAAGATATTTTCTTCCCTTGGTAAACACAATTGTGTCTGCTTCATCTGGCTGTATCTTAGAGGATGTATCTGATTTTACCTAGGATCAGTTACTGACAAAACATATTGCACTGATTCATCACTGTAATTTTTATATTGTATTTGGCTTTTACAAGAGGCTGTAGCTACATCCAGAGTCAAGACCTATCCAATACACACACCTTTGGCCACACGAACACAAATATTAATATTTGATATCTCTCTAGCTGCAGGATAGCTTTCTAGTCAACTTCATATGACAATCAGGAAGCCTTTGTTCACAGCAAATATGCTTCTGCAAATGAGAAAACCAGTCACATCTGCAAAAACAAAGGCTTACCAACCATGTGCATGGTTTCCCTTTCTATTATACCTTAAATGTGTTGAGCAGTTTATTAACTTGATTTAGCTATATTTAAAAGGGCTCTAGCAAGCATACTAAAAAATAAAATGGTTTTCTTGTTGCTTTTCCTTGATTCAGATTCTCAATGTGCTTCCTTTTTTAGCTTCCTGTTTTGTTTAACAATTACTTAGTTTGAGCTAAATGGCTTATTGAACCATGAGTCAGTAATAATATTAACATTTTGCTAATGTATTCTGCTGTAGATCACGAACTGTCAATTTAACCTATTTATTCAGCTCCTTGTTTTCCAACAGAAGCACATTCAGTGAATACCTGAGTGACAACAAAAAACAAAAAAGTAAAATGGGTGGAGACACTGACACTGCTTCAGTGAAGCAGTCAGCACTCTAACCCAGAAGCCAGCTCTCGGCAATCAAAAGTGTCCTGCAGCCTTTAGGTCCCTCTGCTGTTTATCTGAATGCATCTGTCTCCACCATGCAACTTTACATCTGAGTTAAATTCCTCTCAAATAAGATAAATTACCTACAATATCCTATGTCCTGGTCCTAATATAGCCATTAGCTTATGATAGTGGTGTTCATTTACAAAGGTTACTCACTATCAGAAAGAGACTAATTAGGATCTCAAATTAGTATTCCCCAAATGCACGTGAGCAATGGCTAGTCTTCCAAATTGGAGTGCAGGAGTCAGTTTTCAAGAGACAGAGAGAAGTAAGTAAGACAAAAGGCATGTGTGCCTCTCAGCCTGTCTGGGTTTTCCAACTGTTGTCAGCTCTTCTAATAAAAGATTATTTTTCCCTACAGGTCTTATCTCATGTATGTCTTCAGACAATCACTTACAGTAACAGACGATTATTCTACTATGTGAATAGGACTCAACTGTCAATTGACAAACACAAGTTACAGAATGGGGAGACACAGAAATAGTTTTCCTGCTACCAGAATGAATGACTCTAGCAATCATGAAAAGTGTTTGTCTCTTTCCAACAAATCCACATCATCTTTTTCATTATAACCTCTGTCCTCTTCCCCCTGTGCCACCCAAAGGACCACAGGGAATAGAAAAGAGGGATACAAGAAAGTGCTCAGCTCTTGGTTGTATATTATAAGATTCCTTTGGTTAATTTGTTTGCAAGCTATTGTAGATATAAAGCTGTTTATTTCTTTGCTTTAAAATCCTTATAAATAATTTCTGATACATTTTGAAAAAAGCACACTGAATTTGAACATGTACCATGACTGACAAATTTATTCATTGTCTACAAGCACGAAAAAAACACACTAAAAACTAGGTACTATGCAAAAGGTGGTACAGAAATACAAAAGAAATCTACACTCCACTTCTGTCACCAGGAAAATGTATCTACCCCCACGGCGCTCTGGGTCAGCATGAATATGTTCAAAGTGCCTCTGCTACGCTGGAGGTAGAATAGTAACAGTGTGGACAGGAATAAAAAAAGGAAACAAACTGCATCAACATTATAAACATTCACACAGATGTAAAAGCTAATAGGACTCAAGGACAGTAAGCAATTTCACATCAAAGATAACTTCTGCATTACAGAAAAGACCTGGATTCCTTATGGACATGGTATACGTGCCCACAATAGCCTCAACAGCTGATTGATCAAAATCTTGCTTTCCAGATTCTGGATTTTTACTTAACAATTTGTTGTTTCACAAGAAGTCTATGAGAAGATGATGCCCCCTACTCCTATAAATGTCCCAGCTGGAACGCACCACTTTGCTAATAAGGCTGTAAGTGAAAATGTCAGACTTATTCATTCCACAGTGAAGTTATTAGGTTTGAAGCAAAGAGTTAACAATTGCTGAACAGATGGCTTTAAATTGGGAAGATCTGCAGAGTGAAAGGAGGAAGTTCTAGAAAGGACAAACAGGCAGAAAATAATTCTTCACTGAAAATGAGAGCTAATGCATCTCAGGATATTTTAACATTCCTTGGGAAAAGAGAGAAAACAAGGAAGCAGCTATGAATGAATGAGCCTAATCAATACTGGACAATTATTTGCGTAATAGTAATAATTTATATGCGGAATTTTAAGACATGACTAACAAACTTGCTGAAGACAAGAAAGGTGACAGACCATTTTGACATAGTTTTGAGGTATAAATATTTCATTGCCATTAGGATTTTCCCCTAACAAATCAAAGGAACCCAGAAAAGAAAAAAAAAATATTCAGGAGAACAGTGTTGTATGGAGACAAATTGAGAGCTATGGATGTCCTATTTGGTGAAGTATAATAGTCCATCAAGCACCAAACACAGAAGCTAACAACCTACTGCAGGCTATTGTGTTTGATGCTAACAATTTACTGTGATCTCTACCTTTACAACTAAAAGCAGGACTGCAAGAGTCATTTCTGGATGACTCCATCTGGCATTCAAGTAAAATTGAACCAACCCTTTTCAACTGGTACCTGAATAACTTATCATTTGAGAGGTACTTGACATATGGCATGAAACAGGTTAAATGCAACACAGCAGTAAAGAAATAAATATGCTTCCTCTGTGCTCTCCAAGACTAATCTTTTTTAGAAAATAGACAAACTGCTTCCCCCTCTACCCAGGTGCAAAGAGGACTGAACACATACCAGATGCAAGTCAGTTGTATACAGGGGCATCAGTACCATTTAAATCCTTCTAGTTTCATGTCATATTAAACCTGACAGCTGAAGAACTGTTTAATAAGCACAATTTGGTGCTACCGTAGTGATTCACAGTCATCCAAATAGAAACATAGAAGCTAAGTTTCACTGACAGTTTTATGTTCAAACATCTAATCCCAATTGTTTAGCCTCAGGTAATTTTGTTTCTTAACTGACCATAGCACACTGGCAGTGACAAGGTGATGCCATGTACTGCTCTCTCCACCTCTTGAAGGGGTCCACAACTCAGTGAAGTGAACCCCATGCAGTGCTGGACAAAAGGCAACAATAGTAGCATGGTTACTGGGATGTTACTCTATGGAGTGATTTATTCCAGTGGGATCAGTTTTGCTGATCCATCCTTTCCTATCTAGCTGTAAAATATCTGGAGAATTTTGATGAAGAGCATATCTCAAGACATTGTCAGGTATTAAAAGCCTAATCAAGTAGCTGCAAATTTATTTGAACTTGTCTAGGATAAATAGTTTAACAAGAACAGGGCTACATGGAAAAGCAAGTATTTGAACAATCTTAACATCTATAGACAAACAGTATTTTTGAAAATCAGATCTAACAAGTATTTCACCTATAAATCAAGCAATGCTGCCATTTGACATAACCCTGAAGGAGTGGAATCTGTGAATTTGAAAAACTGTCACCCCATGGGTGCTGAAACCACCCATTCTTACAATACAAGGTCTGACTTACATATAAATAACATAATACCATGGCTAGTATCCACCAGATCCTGGCCCCTGTGCTGCAGAGCCAGTGCAAGTGGGTTTGATATGCCTCCTTTCCAGCCAAGGTGTCACCAGAGCACACATTCCTGTGCTGCAGAATGCAGCTGCTTTTGGTCCCTCGTCCAGCCTCAGCTTACGAACCACAGCTGCCCTGCCTGGCACAAACCGTTCTCTAGAGATCATGGAGTTTAATCCCGGCTGCTTCCAGTACCCAAGCCAAACTATTTATAGATAAGACAAATATTTAGCTGACTTTTGTCATTGCTTCAATGTGATAGCTCACAACTTACATATTCCCTTAGTAGGTAAAACACTCTCTTGGAGTTCTACCAAAGAACTCCAGTACATTTTGCATGTGTTATCACATCAGTACATACATTCATATACTAGGTAACACCCACAGCATCTAAAGCCACATCTGACTGCACAGGCTTAAGTCAGAGAAAAATGATCTGAAAACAGACATTGGTGCAAAATTAACAAAAATGAAAAAAAAAATTCTCAAATATATAAAATATTTTTAAATATAAAGAACAAAATAACTACAAACAACCTTGAAGATTTGACTAATTTCCAAAATTGTTTCCACTTTGCTTTCAAGAGTGAAGCCATTAAGAAAATCTGTATAAGCACTGTTGCTTCCGTAAAGCAATATTATAAAGCATCATCTAACAACAGAAATCTCTTGAGTCTCAGATTCACCTGTTCGATTGCATTGCTCCTCCAAACTCATTTAATGTATATGTCATCCTAAATTATCTGAATCACAAATCTCAGAAGAAAAGTCTTATGTGAGAGACATTCCAATATGCTTAGGTCTAAATGATTATTTGACTTTGCATCAGTAATAAGGCATCCATATTCCTGCAGAGCCACCTAATCAGTTCTCAATACGATTTTGTCAAAGAAAAAGCAGAAATGAAAACAGACAATTTCATTTATAAAAAACTTACATTAGAAGGGTATTAAGGCTATTCCTTAACAGTACAATTCCGGCAATATTTAGTGAAAAACAAACTGCTCCTAATGCAGCATCTTTCTCTAAAGTGATAATGAACACTAAAATGCCCCTGCCAGAATGGCAAAGCTGGAGCTTTACAACCCAGTCTAGTCCTTTATGTACAGATGTAAGCCTAGCAAGTCAGTAGAACTGCAAAACCCTGTATTGTAACTAATAAAACAAGTGAAAATTTGTTTGTACTGAAATCAGGCCATTTTTTATCTATTCCTTCATTTAACTTGAGGACAATGGATGTACTTCCGAATGCAGTGCTCAATAAAAATCACTTGTAGATTGCAAGCAAAGGATCCCTAATAGTATTTTGAACCCTGACAAAATACTACTGTCATACTGTTATTGAAGCATTCCATGCTTTATTTAAACCATTTACTCTATCAAGTTTGCATGTACGAACCAATTGTTAGTAACCATGTCTCATTTAGTATCACATCCTGCAACCAGTGTAGCGAAGCTGGTGGTAGTCTTGAGCACTGTAAGACAGAATGGGCAAAGAATTGCCAAAATTTCAAGAAGCTAACATTAGGCATTTTTGTTTATAAAATACATTTCAGTGATTAGCTGCCTTTTTTCTTACCCCTCCCCCCACCTTTTTTTGATTTATTTCATTTTTTTCTAAGGTATACAGGCAGGTCAGAGCTGAACCAAATTTCCAGCCTCCTTCAAGAGTCCAGAAATAACTCAAAAAACATTGCGATGACATATCCTTAAAAGCAAATACAGTCACAAGAGTAAATAAATTTGATGCCTGAGTGACTTAAAAACTGCTGCAATGAGAGGGATATGAATACGTTCATGGCTGTGGGTGGGAATAAAAGAGATTACACCTGAAAATCTCCTCCTACCTTATTTCCAATGACCACACCAAAAAATTGCTGTACAATTTGACGTATTATGAGCCATAAAAGCCAAAGGTAGCACAGCCAACCTTGGAGAAGAGCTTGAGGACCTCTAACAAGGTGAAGATCTAACCTGCCATTCTCCCTACCATGTAAATCAAAAGTTACTCAGCATCATTTTCTCCCCATGCAAAGCGGTTGTTAATGTTCCCACATCATCCAGACATAAAGCTGCTGGTTCCTGACCTCCCACTTTTAAGTTTTTTAACTTTGGGTCTTTCAAATTAAAAGACCAAAAGGTCAAGCAAAGTATGGTTATTTGTAATACACATCAGGGTAGCTACTTGGAGTTACCATTTATTTGTATAGTTTTGGAAATGGAAATTGCTGGAGAAATGAGAAGTATTGCTAAGACAAGCACTGCCTGATCACTTCTGGCTATCATCAGGGCTAACTGATGCAGAGGAAAGTCTCATCTTAATGCAGGTAGCCCTGCAAGCATGATTTTAATTTATATCAGGACAAATTATGCATCTATGAATATATTAATACAACCAGCTCTGTCTCTTTCACAAGGAATGAAAAAATTCATGCATAAATTATTAAGAATTACCTAGATAAAAAGTGACTGTGTTGCAGAAAGGTAAGGTTTTAAACTGTCTGGGACAAAACAAATGATGTTATAAATTACAGAGCCATCATTTCTTTAAAATGCAATCTCAATTATGGAATTATTTCAGGCCATGTTAAAGGCACATTTCTCTTAATGAACTGCCACTTCTGTTCACGTTAATCTTTTTCTTTGCATATCAATATTTTTGTTCTGACTGATGATGAATTTTTTCTTCTTTAATCCACACCTTTCCCAGCTAACCTTTCATATCTACATAGCTGATTATTTCCTGTGTAAAATAAATATGTATAACTATTAACACACTAATGACATTAAAATAATTTTAAAACTTGGCATAGTTTTCTCACTATGTAATACAGTATGTTCTCTTAAATAAGGAAACATAAAACAAAATCATAATCAGACCAAGAAAGCAAAGAGAGAGAGTACTATTGGAGCTACCTGGAAGCCTGTATTCAAAAGCTTTACCATGAGCAGTACCTTTTTCTATAGTATTTTTTCCCTGTAACTGCTGTAACAGAAACAAGCAAAGCTTCAAAACAATAAAGTTTTAATGAAAATTTGATATTTTAAATACAGGCACTTGTAACTGTGATAATCAGAAGGATGTGGACTAAGGCTATGACAGAAGCAAGAGAAGAGACAATGTTCTCATATAAAACTGAGAGAACACCATCACATGACTGAATAAGGCTTTTTTCAAATAAAACAATATTTGTTTTAAATATGCCTACAGATTCAGATGGATGGATGGATGGGTGGGTGGATAGATGGATCTCTTTTGCACAGATAGCAGATCACAGTTCTCTCTGTCTTCTGTGCCACTGTCACATAACAGCCTAGTTCACACTTAGGTGGGCAATACAAGGCAATAAAAAGAAATTATTCTCATAATAATACAGCGCTGAGCTAGCTGCAGTATGGATGACATCCAAATCCCATGTTCTTCTTAAGTACAAAACACTGAAACAGATTTTTCATCACCGTTGTTTTAATGGTGTCATAACTAACTTCCTTTATTACCCTTAATGGATAATTAAGATGCTTTCCTCCTATTTAAAGGCTTGATATAACTCTCACTTGTAACAATAGAGAATTGGATTGAACCCTAAGTAATCTGAGATGCGTTTAACAGGGGACCCATTTAGTGAGTCACACCAATCTCCAGGTCCTTCATGCTTTTTAAAAACTAAAACATTTTCCGTTTCAGTCAATAATCCTACACAGTGCTTCTCAGTGGGAAGAGCTTAAGTTACAGCATCTGCTTTAGTAAAGGCTGAAAAGACTAGCATTTAAAGAATTTTAATTTCAATTGTTAAAAAGCAATCAGTGAAGACTGGCATAGACAAAAATTCAGTACGTGGCTCTACTTTGTATTAACAATTGGCAGAGAGAAGTTAAAGTCTTAGTTGAACACAAAACCTCCCTACAGTTTTTGCAATTGCCGTGTCCAGAACGTAAACCAATGTCAAATCTATTCTTTTTTCACAGACTATGAAACCCAATTTCTGCCCACAAGGGATTATTCCTGCATTGACTCTCACATGGTAACTTTTTGTATAGGTAAAACCATCAGATCTATGAAACAAATTAGATAGAGATTCATGACGAGAATGACAAACCAAATAAACAGGAGAAGAAACAAACATTTCCAGCAGCACTAGACCACATCTTCTCCTACATCTTCACCTCTGAAACAATTCTTTAGCCCAAATGCCAGAAACCAGATCTATCCCTTGCACTGCTGTTGTTTGAAACTTTCTGCCACCTACCCACCTCCCTCCCCATTTCACCACAGATCTGGGCTTGATAACAGAGGGTCACAAGCACAGCAAATGAAGCCCTTGCTCCTGGGAGGGAGAGGGAAGAATGCAGCTTTGGCTACTCCCTGACAGCAGCCAGTTAGACCATCAGAAACTGAGAAGGAAGGTCTGGGAGTGGAGGGAAAGCCTATCATCCTGGGAAAGCAAAATAAATAACATGGCAGCCTGCCACAGGTCTCTGGGTACCCAGTGCCCACAGCTTTTGCAGCCTACAACATTTATCTTTCCTCCAAGAAAAAAGATTTGAAGGTGCCATAGCTATCTATCAGCTCTGCTCCTAATCTCTGGCCTTACTTTTCCTGGATGTAGAAAGTGTGGACGGCAAGGGCTTTTTATTCTGCCTCAGTAGCAGGTGATCGAGGCTATTCCAGGACAAACACACACTGTCTGCTCTGCTGCTCCAGCCCCAACTGCCACTGTAAACAGCAATGGCAGCTTCTGTTCTCCATGGAAAATGAGGTATTTACAGTTCATTACAAAAATAACTGTGCTTTATGAAGACCTGCAAGCTGACTCAGGTTTGAGCAGTTTGGGGTTCACTTGCCAGGTTCCGACTTCCTTTTTTCAACTTCCTCACAACATTTTCACTGAAGTCACCTTCATTTCTTGATATTTAATATAACGAGAGTCCTCAAAGAAGCCCATTACTGTCCTTCCTGAGGGGTACAAGAACCAATTCTTCAGATTTCAAAGGCTCTTATCAGAAAGGAACAGGTTGCACCTGGGGTAACAGCAACCTCCCGCAGAATATGGGAGAGAAATGTCTTTTCTTTCCATGTTCAACTCAGACAGGGTGTTAGAGGGGTCTGTGGACCTATATTTGGGGTAAACTGGTTTTCTTTTCTAGCAGAAGCCTCTGAAAACCAATACCCAGACAGCTTCCAGCCCTTCTCTAGAGCCTGCAGAAGGGCTGCTGTGGAGGGCAGGAGCTGTATTGGGCCAGCTGCCCCAGGGGTGACCAGGCTGCTCCCACAACTCACCCTAAAATGGCTGTGGTGTTCCTTAGCTCACTTAAAGCCAAGTGACCAAAGGGAGCCAGCCTACACAACTAGAGGCACTCTCAGAGGAGTTTTGCTAACAATTTCATCAAGCTTCACTGACAATATAATACCAGCTCTTTGAGCACTGAGACAACTCTTTGTATCAGCATCCTCAAGAACTGATACTCTGTGGAGCATTTACACAGGAAAAACATAGCAGTTATCCATGCAAGCAATTTTTTATGCTATTCAACTTTTCGTATGAATTTTATACAGTATGTTATAAAGAAATCCGTATGGGATTCTTACTCTGAAGAAAAAAAAAATAAATTTTTTCAACTTGTCAACATAGTTTTAGCAATTTTAACAGTAAGCTATGCAGAAATAACCTTGTCCTTCATGACATATCCCTGTCATGCTCTCCACAGAAAAATCTATATGGAAATGCATGGAAATATCCTCTCTAATACTCAGCTGCAGTTTTAAACTGCATCTCCATTGAGTGTAATTCCCTTTATTACAATCCTGAAGTCTCTTTGCTCCTGCTACCAATTATTAATCATTCTATGTACCTAGAAGGATGCATGGTTGAATCACACTGACTTGATTCTTTATTTTACTACATCAGAGGGCTTTATATTAACAAAACTCCAAAAGCTTAAGGCAGGACTTTCACCATAATACAGACCTCCTGCAGATTCTTACTCATCCAAAGAGATCCCCAAAGACAACAAAAAGCAGTCAGGAAAAGCTTCAGGGTCAGTGCTTTTCGAGAGACTAAATGAAAGACATTTTCATGAAGATGTCATGTTGTTTTTTCTCTCCAAAGCCCATTCCCACAGATGAGAAAGAGCAACTCTCGTACTGCAGAAACAAGCATTAAAACATTAAAGCACTAAGTTCCTGATGCTCCTTGTCATTCACCTTGCAACACTAGAATTTGTTGGTAGTGTTACTGCAGTCTGAAGATTTTTTTAAAGGACTAAAATTACCAAGAATTGGGGCAGAGATTGGGAGGGAAAGGAAACATCTATTCAAGTCTTTTCTAAATTTTTCAATTTAGAAAATTATCAGTCATCAAGTTTTCCTATCCTTGCAAAATATACTCAAGCTAACAATACCACTAGACCTGTTGTTCCATACTTTGAAATCATATTTCGCAATTGTGTGCCTGCTATGTAGGTACCTAAACTATGAAGGTTTTTTTAGCATAGTTTACACATCATGTCTTGGAGCCATAGCACAGAGAAAAAGGCGGTATACATACCAAAAAGAACAGCATTTCAATTAAAAGGTGTGATTACACAGAAGGTCCTTGCACTTGCAATAACTGCACAATCCCAAACAGAGACCAAACATGTCTTCAAACGTCACATTCACCCGCTTCATGCAGCTCACTTCTGTTGTAGTCTAACAGAAGAGAGGAAAGGGAAAGGCAGCTGCAGGGAAGATTCACAAACAAGAAATTCCTGAGAAACAAACCCCAGCAGCAGGTGATCATCTCAGACGTGACACAGGCCAAAGGCTCTACTGGTGACTCGGCCAGTTTCTCTCACAGCCTCAGAAATGCTTTTACTGCGTCACGTGCTAGTCAAGTCTATATGTTTTGTTCTCAACACACATGACCTGATGATATTCTCAGAGCATTGAAAGGTGATGTCACCTCAAAGCTATGTAAATCTTTTATCTGAAAATATCTAATAACAAGTATAACTACGTATTTTTCAACCCAGAAAGCAAAAAACTATTTTAACTAAAGGATATGTAAGAGTAATTGTGCTATGACCTGATTAAAGGTCCACATTTTTCCCGGAGGTGTCAGAATATTAGATTGCTAGTGTCTCTTTACAGAGAATAAGAAACAAGGCACAAAAAGAGTTAAATACTTCCTGGAAAGTCCCACGCAGAAGGTGGGACCTACCTCTTACCTGATTATTGTCAGCTATTTAGGGACTTGGTGCTGGAGTTTATTAAGTATGATAATCTGCACGCAAACATAACTGATTAGCCAATCTTGATTTATATCAGCATATACAGTAACTAAATACCAATATCCAATCATTAAGAAACAAAACAAAACAAGCATGGTGTTTACTGAGTCACAGAACCACACAAGAAGGAGAATTTGCCTAGTTCAATCTGCCAGATTGCTCAAGGCTTAGTCCAGTAAGGAGAGCAGAGATTTCATAACATGTTCCAGTGCTGAAGTACTTCCATACTGAACATTTCCTTCCTTATAGCCAGTTGTGTTTCAGCTTATGACCATTATCCCTCATCCTCCCACTGTGCACCTTAGTAAAGAGCACCATCATGCTATGCATCATCATCCTCTTGGTAACCAACTCTTAAGGTATTTGGAGACTGCAGAGTTACTCATTTCATTACAGAAGGCAATCCCATGGATCAAACATGATTTATCTTGACTAAAACTGGCAAACACTTTCTTCACATCTACAGAAGCTGCTTCCAAGAAGCCTCGCGCCATTATTTCCTCAGGGATAGTGGTTGACCAAGCTGCAGTACTCCAGACCTTTCTTATTGCCCTTGCAAATGGGTAAAACAAAACCATTTCTCCAGTTATTGGGAAACTCCCTCAGCCTACAGTCTTTCAAAGATCACAGAGAGCAGCCTGACCATGACATCATTTGGCTTTCCCAGTACTCTCAGGTGCATGGTATGATTCTTGGGTTTGTCCTGGTCAGGGCCAGGAGTTGGACTCTATGATGCTTACAGGTCCCTTCCAACTCACGAGATTCTATGATTCTATGAACTCACACAGGTCAAGATTTCTCAGAAGATACCCAAGATCAGTTATATTCCACTCACCCCCTCCCTCCCTGAAGCACATCTCTGAGAACAAAGGCTGTGAGATCTTATTCATGAAGACCAAGACAAGGAAGGGACAGAGTACCTCAGTTTTATCACAGTCTGCTCTGACTTACACCACCCATTTAGCATGGAACCTACATTTTCTATAGCTATTTATTGCTTTACTCCATCACACTCTTCCAGCATTTTACCTTTACCTCCTCAACACCCTGTTGTTGCCAATCTCCTCCCTTACTTTGATGCATTTTCCTCCCAGACACTTTAATCTCCTCACATAGCTACTGGGACCCTTCCCACACCTCAGGCCCTTCTGCCTGTGGCCAGTCAGAAGCACCCTCACATACAGTCAAAGATAATATGCGTGGCACAGCTTGTCTGGTCCTCTGGTCCTTTCACTTGTATTTGCTTCTATACCCCAGATCCTCCTTCCAACCCTTCTTGTATATAGGTATCACATTTGCTACCCTCCAATCACCTGGGACCTCCCCAGCTAACCAGGATTGATGATAAATTATGGAGAATGGCTTGATGAGCTCTTCTGCCAGCTCCTTCAATATCCTCACATGAATCCCATCTGGACCCACAGACTTGTGAGTGTCTGAGTGGAACAGGAGGTCACTAACTACTTCCTTCTGGATTGCAGGGGCTCCATTTTGCTCCCTGTCCATGTCTACCAGCTCAGGGGGCTGGTGCCCCTGAGGATTGCTAGTTTTTCTATTGAAGAATGAGGCAAAATTCTTATGGTGTTACTCATTAGAGATTTAAAATACTTTATTTCTACTTAAGACTGACATATGCAGGGGTGGAAATAAACTCATAGACAGTTTGCCAAATTCACACCACAGGATCAAAAATAATTCTTGCATTTCATTCCATAAGAACTCCTAATACACTCTACTTTCCTCTGGAATTTTAATTAGATTTAAAAAAGAATGCAGGTATGGCGTTCAAGGACTATTTTTCATAGCAACAATTACTCAAGATGTAGTCTCCCCTGTTATATCTTCTCAAGAAAGCCATTTTTATAGTTCATCCATTTTTAATTTGATAAAGCCTCTATATTCTGTTCTCCCTTTTCATTTGACCGCTGAGTCTTCTCATAAATGTTCATTTCCTAGCAGCTAGAGCACAATGAACAGAAAAGCAAACTGCTGTTCATCTGAACAAAGACACTCCCACACAGTGGAGTATCCATGTCTGGAAGCCCTGCTATAGAAAAACACATGCCCACAGTTATTCAAAGATTCCACTTCAACCGTAGTGCAATGCACTGGCAGACATGAATAGCCTTTCTTTTACCTTGTTTATTCAAGAACTACGATCCACTAGCCTGCTTTTAAGTATTTGATATCCTACAGTGAAGAGATTAAATAAGCCTGACGCCAAATGAAAAACTTCAGACATGATGTTGATTTTTTTGGTAAACTTATGAAACTAAAATCTGAAGGTCTTGTCCTTAGAGACTAAAAGGCCTTTGCTCTAGGATTTTATGTTTATTATGCAAGCAAAGTCAATCCTATCTCCGACAGAAACTGATTTCTCGATAGGCTCTCTTCTGCCTTGAGTGCATTTGAAAGCAAAGCAACCATC
Organism: Aleadryas rufinucha; assembly: GCA_013397815.1. Lineage (NCBI taxonomy): Eukaryota > Metazoa > Chordata > Aves > Passeriformes > Aleadryas > Aleadryas rufinucha. The sequence goes on along the minus strand of VZTH01003268.1, from coordinate 1,049,150 downwards.
TTTCTAATTTCCATACTGCTCCTCATGTAATTAATCAAGTATACAATCTAAACTGACTTCCTTTCCAAGCACATTATTGCAAATCAGTCATTTGTGGGAGAAAAACATAAAGAGAAATAGGACTGTATTTTACATCTTGTTTAAGAAGAGTCTTTCATACTGGGAAGGTGGAAGATGGGCTATAATAATATAGCATTTAAATAAGTAAATATGCACAGGGGCACATAGAGAGCACTGGTGTACTCTCATTTCTCATGCTTCCAGTGAAAGAGGTCATGACCCTTCAGACTTTAACCTCATCACTTCTAATTTTTCATCTTGGCTCTCGGAAGAGAAATTTAACCCATCTGGTTTTCAGTTTTATGAGGTCATGAGCCATGAAAGAAAATCCAGCTTCAAAAAAAAAAAGAAGACATATATAATCTTCTCTCTGTGTATGAGTGGATTATGCAGATGTTTCTGTTATGTCAGGACAAACTTAAAAGAGAAAAAATATCCTCCTCACAATATTATGCATTCGTATGTCTGCCAGTGTGTATTTCTTTCTGGTTGTACTTATACATTGCTAGTCCCTCTATCAAAACCATACACAACAGTCAACCTTAAACTCCTGCCAACACAAAGCTGTGAAAATCCTGCCTTTGATGTCATCACTGCCATATTTAGCCTGGGATATGTTAGCACTGGGATATGTTAGCACTGGGATATTGGTGCTACAATGAGGCAATCAGTCCATCAGAAGTGAAAGACAGTTACATTTCCTACTACAGTAGGGCATGAACAAGTGTCCCAGCCTGTCCTCTGCTCTGTGGCAACACCAGGCAACACCACCAGACAGAGTCAACTTATGTCTGAGTTGGACATTTCATCGGTTCACACCTCCAGCAATGTATTTAATAGTGCTGGTGAAAGGCACGTTGGTTTCTTTTTTCTTAAAAACACAGTTAAAAAGCCTGCAGCCTCTCCCCAGCCACACAAGCCATGGAGCTTCAGCAACCCACCCCCACACCACAGGAAACATTTTACATACAAAAGAGTTTGTGAGATCTTTTATGGTTTTCAGCATCCACCAAAGCTAGAGAACCAACATGACAATCTCCTGAAAGACTTATAATGTGGGGATACCTGGGAGTCAGATTAGTTCATAGTGTTCTATACGTATTAATGATACAACAAAACTATTAAACAGCACACCACTTTCAACAGAGGGTTAACTCATATTTCACTACAAGAACACTGAATGATGCACCTATTTCATAAACTTAAGAGATGAAAGCTCATAGCAAAATGTAACATGCAGGAATGGTTTTTTAAGCATATATTTCAAAAAACAGCAAGTTTTGAAAAATTACAGCAAAAAATCATATGTAAACCAGGAAACAATTGCTTCTAACACTATTTCTCTAATTGCCCTACAATCCAAAGGCCAATCAAGTTCTTGTGGACTGTGTCCACCTTAAATCCTGTTCCTTTCTCCAGCATAGCAAATACACACTGAGCTGTTAATTGCAGTAACGCTAATTAAAAGACAAAACCTCATGACTACATTAACAGTGAAATTGCCAATTAGCACACAAGGTTTCCTCATTACCGCTGCTGCATGAAATGTGAAGCATGATGTGGATAGCAGTCATAAAAATAAAAGACATTTTTAAAAAGCCAATAGGTCACATTTTCAGCTTACTTCAGAAGTTCTGCTGGAATCAGTAACTGAGAAGCTGACCTACAGGAAAGAAAGAAAAATTCCTACAACCTTTTGTGAAAACCACTAAAAAATATATTGCCATTTTCCACATCTGCATTCAAAATGGCTTGCAGAGGAAAGAGTACTTGCCCTGGTGTAGCCACTAGAAAATGGCTTAAAAATTTAAAAATAGGCCAAAGGCTAAGATTTCAGTGGATAATTTATCCTGACTTTATACTCCACATAAGGCTTTCCCACAAAGAACTAATGGATACTGAAAGCAGTCCAGGTGATCCTAGTGTCCTTTATTCTACAGAAGGAACACTTACTCTTGTATCCTTCAGTCTCCTTCAGTGACCATTTAATGAAAGTTAATCCAGATCTCCACAACCCTAGAGCTGCTTCCATGAAGTGATAGTGCTTTTTATACAGTCTATTTCCTCAGGTCTCCCTCTACTTTTTTTCTTTTTTTTTTTAAGGTTTTTAATTCTAATTCAGAGGTCTCATGGTAAATAAAATGGAAATACTTTCAGCATTATCTTCCTTGAGAGAACCAGAGTAGGTATTTGTTTTTCACTTGCTCCCTTTTAATCAAGCATTTTGTTGACCATAATCAATTTCTTCACTCAGGAGAAAAATGTGCAATTATCCACAACGAAGAAGGTGTGTCTAAGGAATAGGGTGGAGGGGAAGAGAAATCAATGGAACCATCTGTCTGACATTCCTATAACATTATAAGAGACTTGTAATTAACTGCTTGCCTACCAAAGTCTGCCAGCTTTAACTCCCCCGTGTCACTGATCAGAAGATTCTGTGGTTTCAGGTCCCTGTGCAAAATGTAACGCTGGTGGATGTAAGACAGTCCTCGCAGCAACTGAAATAAAAATAACTGAAAAAGAGGGGGACAAAAAATGACCTCTGTTAATATTTTGCATATAACCACAGGTGATTTCTTCACAATATGCAGGGTGCTTGCACATTGCGGTAACATTGTGTCAGAATTCCTCCCAAACTGGCTAATTCCCACCCAAATTTAACACAATGAAATTTCCATCTGAAAAATACTTACTGTGCAAGGACTAAACCCAGCCTCCAAGCCCTACTATATCATAGATTCAATTTGCCTGCTTTAAAAAGAATAAGAGTAATACAACCATGTGCAGAAGGCTTGGTTTCTACCAAATTATAATTATATTCCATTTACCCATATGGCCTTAGAGATTAGGTGGTAGCCTGAAGACAGATGTGTATCTTCACTAATTATAGGAAATAACAGTACAGGGTGCATAGGGATGGGGAGATAAGGCTGGGGGATGGGATACTGAAGCTAAAACAAAGAAGAAATTAATAGTATAACAATAATGCCTGTGTACCCAAGGAAATCTGCAAGTACAATAGATTTTATCCTTCAAAGTTTATTTTAATGGGAGCTTCTTATGTATTTTTCATGAGAAAATAGTAACTCTCACTGAACCTAAAGATGACTTTTAAAACTTACTTGCAATAATCTTTAAGGTAAATTTAGACATAAACTTAACTCATCCTCTCCTGGTTTCTTAGAGTCCTTCCCTGGACTCTATAGATGCCTTCCCCTAAAACTAAGCATTACTATTGTGTATTTTGTAATTTACAATTGTGAACAAAAAGCTGGATGAAGAAGATCTTTTGTCCTCCCCTTTTCATCTCCCCCACGCATCATTGTCCTACTCCCTTACAGATGCTTGCTGTGAAAGGCTATGTTAACCGTCATGGGTTTTGTCAGTACAAAGGGTGAATGAACTCCAGAGAGTTTTCTTGCAGTTATGAAGAACCTATCCTAATGCAGAGACCCTTCCTATGGCCTGAAATATTTTAAGAAATACTTCAGTTTCTAAATGGGAACACAAAAATCCCTTCCAAAGCTAAACATGGAGGATTCAAGAGCAGATAGGGCCTTCGTGCCTCACAGCTCAGAGGACAGCGAAACGTGCTCTCTAGGAAAGATGTGGAAACCACACTAAAGATTTGAGAAAAGTCAACTCAGGCACACGAGACTTTCTAATTAACTTGCAACACAAGCATCCTATTTAGTGATTACTGAAGTGAAGAGACATTATAAAAAGGGTTACAAAATCTGATTATAGAAGAGAATAAAGGCTGACATGAAAGAAACAGAAATGTCATGTTACTGAAGTCGAAATGAATTTAATTGCATTTCATTTTTTCCCTGAGTACAGACACAATACACTCTGTGTTTAGCTATTTAGCCAGGGCACAAAGAGCCATATCAATCACCTTCTTGCCAGGGTTGGGTCTAACAATGTGCTGAGGAAACCTAAGAGCAAAATACAGAGACAAAGAATAGCAGGAAAGTCATAAGTAACATGCACATTCCTTTTTGAATTGTGGTTAAAATGGAATTCATGGTACATAAAAACTATTTTAATAAGAGCAAGAAGGAGAAATGGCTTTCATTACAGCCTGAAAATATCAATTAAATTCTATTAAATTACTTCAAAATAGTGTATTTTTTTAAATAAAAAGACAGGCAAAATAACTAGTTTACTAGTCTAAATCAATGGCATTTAACTCCAAACATTATTTTTAAATATGCAAAGAAATTTCAATTATCATGGTAGCCTACAGCACTGCAATCTTTGTAATAACTCAAAAAATATTTATGAATGTCTTTCATTTGGCTTTAGCACAAAGAGTCAAGTGATTTGACATGATATGCTAAAAAAAAAGCCCAACAACTTCACAGCTAAACAGAATAAACATCTGCTCCTGAGGATAGCTTTGGAATGTAGTTTTATTCCAAACTTATAGACAAGCTGTACTCATCAAGCACTTCCACAAAAGTTAATTAAGTCACTCACACCTTCTTGGAGGAAGATCATGAAAGAGAAGGGGGAAAGAACACCTTCCTGAATTCATTAGAGGGTAAACTCAGATACTGTTTTGCTGCTTTCTCTTTTTCTCTTCCCCTTTGTTTTTATTTGATAATATTAAATGTGAAAAGATTTACGTGAACACAAGCCTAACGTCTGGCAGCAAAGCATTCTGCACACCACAGACCCTATGTGATTGACTGGGATGAGAAAACACCAAGGGAGGCCTCTCCATTTTCAATGGTTCCCCACTCCACAAGAAGAAAAGATGAATTGGAAAAAACTATTTATGATTCCTCACAAAGCACTTCTGCCCTCTCACAGTCAAATTCCCTCTCCTGATCTTGAGGAAAGCCTTCTCCAAGAAACTCATTCTCTTTCCAGATTATCTGCATTACCTTCACAAGGACAAAAATGAATCCTAGGTGAGGTACCATCAATCCTTACCCATATACCCAATCTGAAATCAACACACCCCCTCTCATGGCCATACTTTCATCTCACTCGCTCCTTCCTCCACCTCACTCAATTCCTATCACCATGAAAGCTCAGCCTGGGGCTTTTGCAGGGGGTTTTGAACAAGCAACTGAACTGTCATTTCCCAAGGCCCCTGGATGGCAGCCCTGCAGACCAGAGGACAACTCTAAAAAGAGTCAATGGCAAATTCAGTATGTATTTCAACAGGTTGGTTGTGACGGTAAAAACAACACAGATTTGTAACTCTTTAGCTTTTATGTTGGTAATTTTAATATTTGCATGGTCATACACAAGGCTGTACAGGTACTAAATAACACGCAATAAACAAACTAAGACATCATTAACTAAAAAATCATTTGTGTACAGTTTCTAGCTTATTAGTAAGAATAAAGGAGGCTCACAAAATGTCAAAGGTCATTGTGGTGAGAGTTGAAAAAGACAGAAAATAGGACAGGATTTGTCCCTAGAAGTCAGGTTTTCAGCAAAGGTTAACATTAGGAAGCTCAACACTTTATGTTCAGACAAAAAAACCTAACACTTGTGGCTTCAAGTCTTGCTTATTTATTACAGCCATTAAAAAAATACCTTTTTTCCCCTGACTGTTATGCAGCTCTCACTTTAATGAGCAACATATTTTAATGAAGACTTTTCATTGTCAGTGAGAAAAATGCATGCAGGTCAAAGCTAATTCAGGGTTTATGGACTGTGATATTAAAAGAACATTAGCAGTTCTTAAAACTTACAAGAGAAAGCCCTCAACTCCACAAAGGGGTGAGTTAGCACCTACATAGTCCTTCAAGTGTAATGCCTGGATAGCCATTTGAGCTATATGCAATATTTGACCAAATGCCTGTAGTAGTTTTAAAATACTACATTTTCTGAGAGACTTGTGGCTGCCTGGTGTTTTCATGAGTCTGGGTGAGTGTACAACCTCGAGCCTTACGTGCAGGCATCCAACGGCTGCCTGGTAGCCCATGAGCTGCAGAATGCTTTTTTATCTGCTGGTCTCTGAACAAGATTGTGAGTTAGACACTGACACAAGCCATGCAAAACACATCTGAAGGGTGGCATTGAGAGCAGCTAATAACACTGTCTGACTTGGATACAGAAAGCTCTTTCCAGTCTAACGATAAAGGAGAACACTCATGTACAAGTCATCTGTGTAAAGTACTCAGATGACTCCATACAGTTGCCCTCCATTCCCACAGATGGTAGAGAGTTTCTGGCAAAGGATACTGGGGTAAGAAATTCACAACATGCCTGAGGAGATTCTCCAGAAAATGTACCATTTCCACACAGACTCTGCTGAGGCACTGAGGACCCCAATGACAGAAAGGATGCTTGCCAAGAGGACAGAATAATGATGCCTGTGGGGGGCTTTTTTAAGTCTTTCCATGATGGCACAAAGAGATTTCTAAACTATTTTCTGCATTTCACTCCCTTAATTCATGTTGTATTGTGGGAATGGAGGGCCTGGCCCTAAATACACAAGTCAAAACCTACACAGAACGAGAAAGCTACAAAGAACTTCTTAGTTTACAGAAGATGCACAGAACTCTTGGTTCTGCTCTCTTGTCAGCGAAAGACTGCATAAAAGGCTGAGATAATCTCAACCAGGAGTTAACATTATTTCAGAAGAAAGCTGAAAGCAAGCTAGAAAGCTCATATTGCTCCACTAGTTACTTTTGAAAAATAATAAACAATACCACACAAGCTTCATTATCATCCATCACTGATTACACAAATGCTCCTGCTTGTTCTATGTGTCAAAGCACACTGTCTGGGTATCACACAATCATCTGAATTCCCAAGTGTGTATTCAGCATCAATCAAATCATATTCAGTCTTAATAGGCCATCAAATCTAAAAATACCAGAAAAAGTGTTGCCTTTTTCTTGGTCTTAAAATTAAAGCCAGACACAGTTAAGGGGAAAGGGGTTTTTATCTCGGTATTTATTTAAGGATCCTTAAAGGTGCACACACTTCGTCTGGGTGGAATGCGTCAAAAAGCACACCAAGATGCACACATGTGATAAATCACATATACAATTTATAGGCCTTGCAAATTAGCATATCTACCTGAAATTCCCCAATGAGAGACTTGAATGAGCCTCCCATCATGTGGAACTTTCCCCTGGATGGGCCTATCTCAGTTTACAAGAAGGGACCTTGGTTTCTAGGGCTCTCTGACCTCTAACTGTGAAGCTTCTGGGATGCTTGGTCTCTTGACTTAATGGAATATTAGGTCTATGCTAGTTATCAAACTTAAAGAATGTGGAGTAATTAAACTTATAAGTATGTGGGCTAAAAGCACAAAGGACATATAAAAACTATATAAAAGGGTATATAAAAGGGGGATAAAAAGGGTATATGAAAAAGGCAAAAAATCATCAGGGCAAAGAAATCAAACTTGAGATATCCCATCTCAGGCTTGCAACCAGTGAAGTTCTCCCTATCATCCAGAGAATAGTACAGGCTTCTGTAAATTATTGGCTGTTTAAAAAGGCAAAAGGGGGTAATAAATCATTAGAGTGCCCTCTCACAGCCTTGGAAACAAACACAACTGAACACATTACTCAGTTCCATTTGGGTTCACTAGACTGTTTGGAAGTTTTAGAACTACTTGTTTTAAAACATTAACGTAAGAAAAAACTACCTGGTAATATGTACTCTCACAGAAGCAACAAGAAATGTCCCTCTGTGACTTCTGCTAGCTTGTCAAAAGCTCATCAAGCACAATCTTTTTTATCACTCTTGGTTTGCTATTCATTTCCCTCTTCTCAACCATGATAATAACCATGAGATAAAATCCAACTTTTCACTTCTAACTATGTCCTGGGGAAATACTGTACTTTTTAGGTCAAAGCTTTGTAGGCTCTGTTGCTTAAATTGCCAGAAGAAGTTCCAGGAACAAAGTATTGACTTGAAACAAATTTACATCACTACAAATGAAGAAGATCTGAATAAAAAATTATTAGCTATTTAAATCTGCAAAATTTTCAGGATCATAATAAGCTTTATCTCACTAAAAGGTTTCTCCTATCTAACTTCCCTGGAATCAACTGAGTTCTCTCGAAATGAATTTTAAGATAATTCACTCGAAAATGTATTTATAAAGGCTTCTAACTTGCTCCTGCATTCCTTACACAAGAGTCTTACCAAAGGCAATGTCACACAGAAATACATATGATACAGCCACTGGGAATGTGCATTGCATCATCGCTTAAAAAAATATATATACAGGTTTTTCCACTTATTTGCAGCAGAACTGCAAAGGAAAGAGATTGGAATGTGTTAATTTGCCAACTTCTATTCTCTTTGATGCTCTTTTAATCATTTTTTGTCCCCTCTGGGTAGTACTACAGTCATTTGCAATGAGGAAGGTGTGCTTAATTAACTGAGTATAAAGACACACTCCCTTATGATCAGTTATAGTCATCTGCTAATGTTCAGTAAGTGGTAGACTCAGCTCTTTTTCTTTTGAACGGCAAAAGTAAAAACAAATTCAATATAATTGAATCAGCTTTTTTACCTTTCATCAACTCACTTCCATGCTGAACTAGGTCAGAGTGGCAATTGTTTCCTCACTGATTTTAAAAATTTTAGAGTGTTCTCTTTCTCCCTACAATATATATGTTTTCTTGCCATATGTGAATCATGAAGATCATACAGACAATAAATTACAAGTGCACTTATGGAAGTGACATTCTTCTAGCATGAATTTTAACACACTAATGAAGATTCTGCATTAACTGTTCACAGTTGTGCACATTATCAAATCATTAAGTGACAAGACTGACATGGAGTAGAGTGAAATGCTGATGCCATATTTAATGTCTGATAACTAAAAAAGTCTAATTTAAATAATCAATTCTCAATGCCATGTGTAAAAGACGAGCTTAATTTGGCATAACATTATTCTGTCTGCTGCACACCTGCTTGTTCACTGAATGAGGAACGAAAAATAGCAACTTCTCAACCACGTTGAACAGCATCGCTTCTTACTTAACATATCTGCTGAAATACACTTTTAATTCAACTTCACATCAGCAGCATGACCAATTTTAGTGATTAGGAGAGAGATTTCAAAAGCATGACATTAGTTAGATTTGCTTCCAGCAACAAGAGATAAAATTAAAAGGACCACCACAGCAGGTTTTCACCTCAGAGTAAAAGACTGTCTTCTGCAAATCCCAGCGAGTCAATGACATGAAAATTCATCACAGCTGGATCTATTACCATGTTTTAGCCCACCTCCTGTGCACTTAAGTCTGTGGCACTCAACCTCCTGGTTGGACACCTCCAGTTACACACAGGTGATCACAGACCACAGCTTTCCCTATGTCATGTAACATGTCTTTGTCACATGGGGATGCAGGACTGGCCATGTAATCCAATGTATGTCTCCCCACAGAAAAAGGGGGAACACAAACCTCCTGCCCATGCCACAGATGTTGATACAATCACACAATAGAAAGAAAACAGAAGCATGCTAGGGAAGCCTACACTGTTAACACAACTGCAACCTAAAACCCAAAGCACTTTTATCCTACTTTTCGGATACTACGGTTTTCTAACAAGCACATGGGTTTGTATCCTACTACTAATAAATGTAGCTACTGCTTAGCAAGAGCCAGTGTGCAACCCTCTGCTACTGCCAAAGTTCAAGCAGCTTCACTTAAGTGCAGTAAGCCTCACATGGACAGGACGCAGGAGCTGCCTAATCCTCGCATGTTCTGAATGTTTCCCTCCCCTTTGTGCTTCAGATCATCCTAAAGCCATAATCAGTTCTGTGATAAATATTAATATTTACAGAAGAAATCAGATGACAACTGCCCTATGGCTTTGACTCAGATTATTAATTTTCACATTAGTGATTTAATGCCAAAATTACTCATCTGACAAAACCAGATTCAACTTTAAGAACTGCAACCATTACTTAAGGACAATGTTCACAGTGCTGCAGTACCGAGAGGAGTACATGAATACCATAAATGACTAAGTGCCAGAGATTTCAGATAATATCAGATAACAATCAGTGTATTTCAACATTTTCAATTCAATGTGGTGGAGACCAGCATTAAACCCTTCGTTTAATAAATGCAATATTTTTATCATATCTGGGGGTTTTTTAACTATATAGTTGCTATAAAGTTGACTGACCTCTTCTTGAGCATTTAGCACAGAAAAATGTTGCAGCATCCTGTTACGTGTCACTAATATCTTATTACATTCCTTTTAAAATATTTTTTTAAAGTTTTAAGACAAACTAACTGTATTTTTTTGCTGAAACATAAGCATATTTTTACAGAGATTATTGTGCTGCCCTAGGAAACTTAGTACCCAAATTCCAATCCACATTTTGCCATATACCCTGACTCAGTATTATAGTGATAAAACACATTTTTAAAGGTTGTGGCAGGGGTAGAGCTTAGTTAGTTGAGGTTTTGCTTCAAAAATATCCATCCATTATGCACAAAAGCCTGCTGTGCCCTGCTTCCTAGGAGAAAGGAAGGCTCAAAATTGAGATGGGTAAGACCTCAAGTCTTGAAGGCTCAAGGGAGAAGGCTGAATATTCTTTCTTGTTCCCTGCAAACAAAGCTCAACAAGAGGGTCTGCCTATTTCTTCTTATCACTTTCTGGCCCTAGGAAGAGAAAAGGTGCCCAGGGAGAAGAACAAATCAGTGCAGCAATGTTAGACAGAAAAAGAACAAACTGGAAGTTCCTTCCCCCTCTGGTCACAGCAGACTACAGGAGGCTTCCAAGTTGCCTGAAGTAAAAGATTTTGAGAGTGATTAAGAGACAAGGACAGCTTTTTTCTGGTTGACAACCCATTGTCATTCAGACTGGTGTTGCACGGATTAAGGAACAGTGGGTCAGAGGCAAGTGCCTTTTTATATTGCCGAAGATGGGGTTTTTTCTGTCAAATGCTCACACAAATCGATATTACCTCTAACACTGCAAGTAGAAGAAAAAAGGCAGAGAGAAAAAAATTCAGGATTCTTTTCACAAAAGACTACAACCATCCCAAGGCAGCATCACTAATTAAAAAGCAAATCAGCTTTCATTAATAGATTTATTTTTAAGGCAGGGATGCAAACAAGCAGTGCAGGCGTGACAGATGCAAGCCTTTGCTCCACTTATTCTATCAGTAATAGGAGTTACAGTAAACAAACTCAACTATAAAATAAATGCATCAAGGCATAAAGATGAATTTATGTTCATTACTGGGAATGTAATAATATGGAGTAAAAGACAGTTACAATAAAGGTGATGTTCCAAAGATTAGAAGAAGCTAAGGACAGTTGCATTTTCACAGGACATGCTGAAATGCACAAATAAAAAGATACTTAAAAATTAAATTATGAATTTACAAAACCAGAGCCATTTATGGACAGCTGCAAACAAAGGCTCAGGAGAACCAAGAAGGTAAGACAAAAGACTGGTGGAAATAGCCTTGTACCAGAGCGAAAGGGACATAAATCAGAATGAAGATCATAACAAAAAAAAAATAAAATATCATTGGTAGGGTCAGCTAGTTGCTCTGACCCGTTAGAGCTCCTGCTGTAGGAAGCAATCCAGCTGTTCCAATTGAGCATGGACTATCTCTAAAGGCTGCAACAGCTGCAGGGAAGAAAAGCCAGGAGTACAGATTTCAGTCTGGGTCAGGAGGAACAGCACAGGGAGAGTCAGGAGCAAATCTTGTACCTCAGTTTGCCACAGCACATTTTGCATCTTGGCAAGTCCCACGTACACATATAAATCAATTCTTATTTCCAGTCATGGACAAGGCTGCAGAGGTAGCTTCCAGCAGAAACATAATTATATGTGGGGCCATGTATTTAAGATTTATTGCTTGCCTTCAGTTGTGGAAAAAGTGAGAAAGACATCTTTAAAACCAGACAAGAGAAGATGAGGCCCTGCCGACTACACAGGGACTTATCAACTGATCACCTTTTTTCTCACCATCTCTAACTGTAACACCATACACAGTATATTAATATACAGTTAAAAATAAAGGGTAGACATGCAAGTTTGTTAGCTACCAAAGGTGTAAATAAATGTGTATTAGGAGCTAATGTATTTTGCAGAATATATGGACTGAAACAACTGCTTTATGCCAATTTCCCTTCCAGCTGATGAAGACATTTCAGGTATCTAACCATTTTTATGTCATCAGGATAACTGGTTTAACATTACCAGGGATAGGCATTTTTAAAACAACATCTCAGCTTCACACACAAATTCTCTGAAGGGAATTTAAAGCCTGATGTTATTTGTAAGACTTGTGCCTCCACCCATGAATTATAAAATCCTGAAATCATTATTTGTCAATACATACACACCAATAAAAATGCTAAACCTAATACTTTGGGAAGCAGTATTATTTTATTTGCCTAAGCATACTGTCCCCAGACTTCCACAACTGCCAGCTGAGACATTCTTCTTTATACTTCCACATCTTATAATATCCTGCTTAGTCTTTATTTAAAATAGTTAAGTGACAGCAAATAGCCTATTTAAAACCACAAAGAAAGGCAATATCAAACACAACACCTGAGGGGACAGCAATATGTGTGTCCATCAAAGTAATTTGGATTTTTTTTCTATTTACAATTCTTCATTTAAAAGTAAGCCTGAGGGAACAAGCATTGTCTTTAGCTTGCAAACACTGAGAAAATTCAGAAATATAATTAGGCTGAAGATATCCTACAGAAACCAAGACATAAGTAAACAATGGTTTTGCTTCTGCCTTCCTATAAAATACTGTTTTACGGGAACTACTGTACATATTCTTTGGAAAAAGAAAGATGTGTTATTATGTGGGTTTGTATTTATAAAACTGGCAACAAGCCGGAAAGGAATATCCATCAATAGGCAATACTTTCCTCAAGAACAAAATTAAATGGCAGAGGGTCTTTTGTCATACTGGGAGAGCATCAGTGGCTTAATCCCACAGGTTAGCCCCAGAGAGCTGAGTCTAATTTATTCCTACTGGAATATAATTGCTCAACTGGAAGATTTTAAAGTGGATTTAGTGATCACATAACCACTGATTCTGAAAAAGCGCTGTCCAAAAGTCTGACTAAAAGTGAAATTACTGAAGGACCTCTAGAAAGGAGGGGCTGGCAGGGAGAGAAGGCTAATTAACATGGCTCAGCTTAACCCTTAGAAATCAGCTGTGAATCCAAACAGACAACTTTGTCCAGAAGCTAAAACCAAAACAGGTGGCAAAGTCTCAGATACCCAACTGCATAAGTCAACAGACTGAGTACAGTATAACAAAGCATTAAAATTAAATGGTTATGAAACTACCATCTTACTTCCTCTGAAACAAAAGAGCAGCACAAGCTTTTAGTTTGGCATGCTGCTGAAGGTCTGGGAATTTTTAGCATATGTGACTAGGTTTCTGTCCTCCCAGCTGAAGAAATCACTCTCTTGGGCTATTTTTAACTCAGTGTTGAGAGCAGGTATCGCACTGAAAATCCCAAGCAGGCTGATTCATTCACTAAAATGGTAGGACCTCAAATTGTCATGCCTGGTTTTAATAATTACTGTGTGATTAAGGCCAGCCTTTGCTGCTGGCCTGGCAAGAGAGTCTACTAAATATATACAACTGATTTCCATCAATATTATTTAAGAGAAAAAAAAGTTAATTGTTCAGTGGGATTGCTCATGTTTCATCCACTGATTGAAGTTTCATCTCTTCCAATGTCCAAATTTTTTTTCATAACCCATCCCCCCCTCCCCCAATTCATTTTTATTAATAATCTGTTGGGACTTCAAAAGATTTGAACCAGCAGTACATCAGGATTCTATACTTAGCTACTCAAAGAAATATTTCTAATGTGTCTATGAGATTCAAAAATGTTGCTGAGCACTGTTAGATGGTACGGATATCCACAGGAATACATGCAGCAAAAGCTGAAAGGGAAATGCTGCTGCTGCTGTTCCCTCTGAGGCTCCTGTTTTAAAAGACAAGTGTCTCAGAATTTAGAGGAATGACACATTAGCAACTATCTGTCTATATCCATCCTGCTCAAAGACAAGCTCACTGGGTCCTGATATGATGAAATAAAAGTACAATTATGTGAATTATGACGTCTTTTTTAGCAGGGAACAATTACAGCCACAACAACTACTGCGTATCCTTGAGCTACACAGCACTGCAGCCTTGGAGTAAGACTTACAAATCTGAAGCAGCACAAAGAGCCTTCAAAGACAGTCTTCATTTATCCCAAAACTCAGAGAAATGAATGAAAAAGTATCCACATGGGGAAACGAAACACAACCCCCTTGTTTTAACAAGCACATTCAACACCTGAAACTCCGCTTAGGAAACTGAGCAGTGAGGAAAGCTCAGAAGTTTTAGGGGTCGAAAAGCAGATCCTACCTCACCCCCTTTACTGCCACACTCACAGATGCCCTGTGAAGCTGGTAATGGCAGGAGACTCACAGGCTTTCCCTGTCCATTCTAGTGAAATGACTGAGTGACAGACATTACAAGGATGCTATCTCACAGCATACACACAGTGTATTTTCAAAAAGAATTTTTTAATTTTTTTTTTTTTTGGCCAAATATATATGCACCAAGGAGGAATTTTCCTTATTTTTTTAGACAGCAGTAGTTCTCATCTAAATTCATATGTTGTAGATGCCACTTTTCATTCAAAGAACACAGAAAATTAATGAAGCTACATGATATGCAACAATGGTCAGCTACTGCAGAAGAAAAAAGTACTTCCTCTTTTAAAAATAATTATTTTTTTAAAAACCAAAGAGGCCCTCTGACTTTTCCAGAAAAGAGACAGTTTTCATGAACTTCTGCACTTCAGTAAGTTAAATACTGGAATAAAGTTCTCAGTATGACAAGTGAAGACTTAAACACTTCCAAAGTAGAATAACAATGGGAATGATGTCAAAGTGCAAGTGTAACAAATATCATCTGAGTTATCTATATACACGTGATACATTCTGCATGTCTGGTTGGCTTCCATTTGATGCTAAAATCATTTGGCTGACTTCCCAAATAGTAACTGGATCAAGTCTCTACTCATCTATCTTTCCATTAAATCCTGCTAATAAACTCTCTCCTTTCTGTGTGATGATTCTCAGTATCTACCTTAGAAGGAAAAAAAATTTCCAAAGTGAGATCAGCTGTGAAAATGCTGATCTCATCCACGCAAGTGAGCAAAAAGATTAGGGAAGATTTTATATGTTCATATAAAAAGCAGTACATTCAGCTAACACAACTAATTACAGTTCCCTCAAACTTGGTGAACCTACACTGACTTACCTAACTGCAGATCTAGCACTGACATCCTACAGCATGTTTACCCTGGGGTTTTAGGGCAGTATTGTCTTAAGAGCAAATGTTCAAATGGAGAGGAGGGATTACCAACACTGTTAACAGCATTCACTAACATATTTCAGCTCTGAGTCAATTTTAAAAACTTCAGAAGTTCTATTGTGGGAATGCTCAAATACTCAAATACTTGAATTTGTAATTATTTTTAAAGAAAACAAATATTTAAAAATACAGTTCATATGCCAGTCATTTTCCCTTTAGCTAGCAATCAGTTTCTATGAAACAACTGACATGACATTTTTTTGCAAAGCTACTGCTACTTCATTTGCCTTGAATGTGTGCTCTTTTTGACTCTTACCTTCACATTCTCTGGATGAAGCCCTCCAGGGTGTTTGTCCATGTATTGACATAAATCAGTGTGCTAAAAGAAAGTCAGATGGAGAAAACTGTATTAATATCCGTATGACTGCAGCAATAAATACCCCACTACTTAGGAGTGGACAGAACAAATGGAAAATAAGATTTTTTTTCAGCCACATGTGCAAACACACACATGTACCTTTACACTCATTTTATTTAACAGTTTTGATAACTAATATGAATATTCAACAAATGCAAATTAATATTTCTTCTAACACTCTGCATTTGGTAGATTAATTACCTGAATGTTAATATAATTCTAAAACTTGTAAGGACAGTATCACCATCAACATCACAAAGATAATATCTAGACAGAAGACAAAGAACCTAAAGGGAGAATCTCACATTCAACTCTCATAGTTCACATTAAAACATTGCCTTTTAAATATAATTTTATAGAGATTCTAGATTAAGATGGCTTAAAGGTTTAGAAAATAAAGCTGAAAGACACTGCATATCAGAGCACTGAATGATACTTTCCAGATCAAAAAGAAGCACATATTATGGACATGTACAGCCATTCAATACAGGTACTTTAGAAAAGGGCTTCATGGAAAATTCAAATCTAAATTTTCACTTCATTTCCTATATTCACTTCATTCACCTATATTTCCTGCAAACATAGCATAAAATCTCATCAGAAAAAAAAGAAGGCTTGCAATGTATAGATCAATGTTATTTTTAATAAATAAATATTTATAGCTTTTACTATGGAAACACTTTTCTCTGAATTCTTCTCTTACATTTCTACATTTCAGCAGCATGGTTTCAGTCAAGTGGCATGTTGCTTCTCTGATGTGCTTGCACAACTCAGCTTCTGGAATTATGTTCAGAATAAAAAAAGCAAAAATATGCACTTGATTAACCAGCAAATACTCAGAGACAGACTCTGCCTTCCACATCTGGTTTCTGAACACATCTGGTAAAAATCATCCAACATTCCTTGAAAAGCTACTTGGCGATACCTGCCTCACATACACAACAGCCCAACTAAATACAGGCAGTTTTCAAAGTGAGAGTTTTGGACAGAAGTTGCCTTCCACATAGCAGAATGATCTCTCTGCAGCATTTCCCAAACCAGGAGGCATTCTTTAGTTCTCTTTTGCAGATTTATAGAGATACATGGGAGAGTTCGCACCCAAGACACAAAGTTGGTTCTAGCCACAACCATCCTGCATAATCGCTTCTGAAATAACAGACTACAAAAACACACTGTGCATGCAGAATTAACATTGCAAAGACGTAAGGTGCACAGGATGATTAGGCTCTGCACTAGCACAATCATTTTCAGGAATTCTTACATGGCTTCAAGAGAGTGAGAGCCCTGACTGCAGGAAATTGCTTGAATCCCAAAATGAACAGTGTGTGTATCACAAGGGCAAAGGGCACGCTCAAACAGGCAAACCCCACTAAATACAACAAAAGAGAGATTATTCCAAAATGCAAGACACCGCCAGCAATTCTTCAATTTATAGTTTACAAATTAATAAATGGATTTACAAAGAAACTTTAAAGATAAATTAAAAATATTCCACCAGTGAATTGATAATGTCAAAGAAGTGCATTTTGCATAAAGATTCTTAAGTTTAAGGACTTATTCCTCATTTCTGTAAAATCTTTAGCTTTAAGGTACATATTCCTCTTCCATTCTCCCAGTTAGTTTTCTGGGACTGCATAA
This sequence comes from Aleadryas rufinucha, assembly GCA_013397815.1. Lineage (NCBI taxonomy): Eukaryota > Metazoa > Chordata > Aves > Passeriformes > Aleadryas > Aleadryas rufinucha. The sequence goes on along the minus strand of VZTH01003268.1, from coordinate 1,031,712 downwards.
ATAAACCATGCCACAAATGGACCAGTCACCCTTCAGTATGCATCACCACATTACACATTTTTGTCTTGTTTACTGTATCAACACCAAGAAAACATGCTTAAACAAAGTCATCTGCTAATCTTGTCATTTGTTTTAATAAACTAACAGGTTTTGAGTACTAATCCCAGCACAAGAGTCTGCCTTAATATCAGCTGAAACCCCATTACTACAGGTGATGGCTGGTGTCAAATAAGAAATTTGTGGGAATCCACTGATTTTAATGGGTTATCTGTTATTAAAGACAAATGCCAGTCTTTGAAGAGTGTTAGCACCTGCAGTGCTCAAGAGAAGTTTAAAGAAAAGCCCAAAATTTCACTTTAGAAAGCCCATTAGGGTGGCCAGGGAAGCACTGTCCCATCCTCAGACGCAGCCATCGCGGCCCCTGAGCACGGCGCGCTCCCTTGCAGGGGCTGGCTCGAGGAATCATCATTTCCCCACAGTTCAGTCTTTCAGCCTTTGTGAGTGACACACGACCTGGTAGGTGGGAAGTTTATTGCCTCCTTCATCGTCTGTTGATTTCTACGATTTGCAACTGGTCAGCTAACAGAAACCAGATGAGAGGAAGACAAACTCAATGTTACTTCTGAAGGTTCCCTTCCCGAAGCCCCACCACACCAGCTGCCCACTAACTGCGTATTTTTATTCACCAAAAGCTTTTCATCCTATTCAGAGTCACAACACTGGTGCTGGAATAGCGATACGCTCTGTAGGAATAGCAATAAGTCATATGTTTTATTTCCAATATACTTGTAATAAATGGTGAAGATAACCCCATTTTCTTATATTTCAGTTACTATTTGGATGCATTTTCTCCATACAGAAACATCAATGACAAGTGTGTTTGTGTTATCCATCATTATTCTTCCTATCCCAAGAAACTAAAACTGGGAGCCTGATATAACCTTCTGCCATCAGTTTAACCATCAAAACCTTCAAAAACTGATGGAACACGTCTACCTAAAATTCAGTGTTAGCAGCAATTTCCTCAGAATCCTGGAAACCTTACAGAGTCAATTGTGCTGCAGTCTTTTGGCATTTATTTTTTTTCCCTACACACACACACTACAGGCATAGAGGAATCTCTACCAAATCTTCATTCAGATAGGGAAGAGAAATTGAATGTCTTTTCTGTTCAAATCTCTCAACAATTTGCTTTCATAAAACTGAGAGTCCTTCTCATAGAAGTTACTAAACATTATGGTAAGAACTGTGGAAGCAACTTAAAATGCTAAAGTACATTGCTCCCCATTTTAAAAAAAAGAAGGTGGCAGCAAAGCAAAGGCAGCATCAGCTGCTCTTCTTTTCCCAAGGTAGGGACTGAATGCACAATGAATTAAACATTAGTACAGCCAGGAAAACTGACAGTGCTGCAGAGACAGCTCTTTCTAAACCTGTTTTCCCTTTTGGCAGCAAAAGCTTCTGCTCCAGTGCTTGTGTGCACAACTGACATTGAAGAAGACAACATGAATGCAAGTTTCAGGAAAGCCTTAGAAAAGAAAACAAGAAAGCAAGCTGGATGAAAGCAGTTTTCTAAAGGTATTCCATGAAATTTGTACCATATAGATGAATGGAGTCTTTTTCTTCACTCTTCCCAAGTGGAAGAGTGGCTGCAAATACAGCCTGCCCATACTCTGACACTGGAATCTTTGCTGTGGTCACAACTCTGATCTAATAAAATATATAGCCTGAGGGAAAATCCAAGATACAACTATATATTGGCAATAACATAAAACTATACTGAAACAAGGTACAAAGACAAGAAACGGACCAACCAATACACCTTTTACAGTCCATTCTGCACTGTTTCAGAGGGTAAGGCCATCTCACAGGAAAGCAGCATTCACAGGGAATGCAGTACAGAGACTTCCAAGTAATTGCACACATTCTGATCCCAAGTGGACTTGGCTAGACCAATTCTGCTTCGAGCCAGCTTTTAACAGCTCTATGAGCCATACTGTTAATCCTCAACACACATAAATCACCAAAGTAATACCATGCTGACAGAACATTTGATATTTTAGTTTAAGTTCAAAATCCCACTATTTCCTGCTCTTTACGCTCCACCAGTTTACCCATGCCTATATGTACAAATAACCTATTAGCACTCCTCTGCTCATAACAGCTACACAAAAAACAATAAACAGAGATAAATCAAGTTTCTATAGAGAAGAACTCGAAAGTTAGGAAAGTCCAGAATTAATGGGGTTTATCCAACCTTCTATTTGTTTCCCCATTAAATGTATATTATGATAACTCTTAAAAGGTGTAATGTAATCACATACTTTTTTTCCTTCCCAGGATTAGACATACTCATTGAACAGAATAGGAGACACTTGATTAAAAAATAGCTGTGCTGTTTTATGGTTAGGGGTTTTTTTCTATTCTCAAACAGCTTGCAGTGTCTGGCTTTTTTACTACTTTGAAGACAGAAATAATCTCACAGGTTTTCCTACCCTGCTTACTACTATGTTATTGACACACTTTACAAACATAGAATAATGTCATAGCAATGCAGGGGACATGATGCATTACTTCCTTTTATCAGACAGGGAATTGAAGCAAAGACCAAGAAAAGAATCACTGATCTGGGCAATTCTATTCAAAGAACTTTGGTTTTAACTTTTCAGAGTATTTGGCACTATTTAGCCTTCTGTGTTTTGACTGACTGTGGTGGTAATGAAAGATATTCTGGTCTTCACGTGCATCCTTTGCCCGCACACACACCCTCTTCCTTTTCTCTGTCTCTGATGGACAAGGTGGTTTGTTTGAAGCTGAGAACACTAGGTGGGCATTGCAGAAGGAACGGTCTGGATGCTCACATTCCAGAGATGGGGAAGCTGATATGTTGTTATTGACTTTGGTGCACACTGGCTTGAAAAAGAGTATAAAATGCACTGGTAATAATTAAATACATATTAACAATAAATCTAATCATAATCATCCACCTAATGATTGTGTCCTTCTCAAGCCTGGCTGAAAGCCTTGTCTCAGCTACTCTGCAACGCTGGCTTCAGTTACAGCTGTGATACTTTTGCAAAGGAGACTGAGAATCACATGCTGAATAGTAGAAATCTGTCATACTGGAATTGTGGTGACAGCAATTTCTGCTGGTGATCACAATTCCCAATACAGCAGGGATGGAACCCAGTTCTCTACAGCAGTACTACCTGACTTGTCTTGAAATGATTCTTCAAATGAGGCAGGAACCTCAGAAGACACCCTAGTTCCCATATTCACAAAAAATGAGAGAAATTCAACAACAACCACATGCCTTCACCACACAATCTTCTGCAGAGGTGCACAACAGGTGTTTCCACAAGGATGAAAAAGAAGATTGCCCAGGCCATCTTTATCTTGGTGTCCTCCAATTTTAAGAGCTTCACTTTGCCACTTCACTAACAAAACAATGTTTTGTGCAAAACTTGTACTTTAAGTGAACACCTTGATCTTTCCTCCCACTACAGGCGTCCCCAGAAACAATTTCACTTCCTCGGAACTGAATAGCTACAATATTTGAGAGGAGAAACTAAAGACAAGTCTTTGAGATGAGAGGGGGAATGTTCAAAGGCATAGTTCTTAAGTACAATGTATGATTTTTCTGAAGCTTATCACTTGACCAAATTTGTGGCCATTTTCAAAATAATAGGCCAACACTACCCACAGCACAAAGGCTACCCATCCCCTAAATGCCAAATCCATACTGTACAGCTTGAATATTTACAATAATGATCCTCCAGATACAGGTTCAAGATATGTTGGCCATTTTGGCTGAAAGTAAAAGCAAATATAGACAACCTGAGGCACATTTTGGCATTTTTTGCCTTCAAATAATTGTATTTCACTGCTGTGTGCCAGAAGATCACTGCTCCAGGGCTGCGCCTTGACTTCAGGGTTGTGGCACACAAAGCTACACCTCCGTGAGAAGTGGTCTCAAGGTGGTCCAGCCTTTTTGTTACCTTCTCTCAGTACCTTAAAACACAAACCCTTTCAGTGAATATCTCAAGTAACAAGGCCTCCATCAAGAAACACCTGACCCTTCCTGGGCTAGATGGCACAATTTCTAGACAGACCAGAGACTGCACAATGCTTCCTAGGACAGGGGATTAAAAACTCCTGCTCTGCAATGCTGGTTCAGCTAGTCTCGTTTCCGAACTGAATGCAGAAACACATCAGCCAATGCCCATTTTTGACCCAAACTTCAATCAATTGCAAATATTTTCCTCCCTGTGATGAAGACAAGTATAACAACTCCTACAGGTAGCTGAAAATGAGAGAGAGAGATTAAGTTACTTTTCCAACATAACTGCTCATAGTCTAAACAAAAATCAATGAAGTTGTACAAGGATTAAAAAATAAAAAAGAAAATGAACACTTGCTCAGACTCTCTCTGTAATATTTTTCACTCATTTTTCCCCCATACCATCAACTACCATGACAACTCTACAAACAGTGTGCCTTACTTATGAAATATTGTCTTCCAGACTCACATGAAGAAATGAATTGATGAGTTGGAGTTTTGCTTTAAACTTGGGGCAGTGTATAATTGTAAGAAGGTCATTTTTATTCAGCAAGACTCTGGTTTATGTAAGTAGACACATGTGTGTTTATGTTTGTGAGCATACTGTGTATAAGCATCTGCTGAAGGGAAAAGAATTCTGGCTGATATTTATACAGCTGAAGCAAGGTTTATATACATTACATCCTGGTTCTGGAAAAGAGAGAGTATGCAAACAGAGGGGGTAAAAAAAGGCAAATGTTGATGGTGCAGACTCTTCCCTTCTCCTCTTGAAGGAATTCTAATTATGAATAGATGAGTAAACCACATGCTAGAAAATGTCCTCAGATATGCTTAGCGCTTCACTTTAACATCAACTATTTTGCTCAACTATCTTGCTCAGAAATCAGAGACTCTGCTACCAAACACAAACATGTTCAGACAAAGGGCAGGACGTTTCCTTTCAAAGGCACGGCCAGTGACATGAAATGATCCACCCTTTGCCCACCCTTTTCCATAATAATAACGTGACTGTCATTCTCTTCTAATTAAATTAGTCACTTCTACTTCCTATGCAATACATTCTCTTTCCCTCCTCTTCCTCAGTCATGATAAATCTCCATGTGACTTAGACGTCCCATAATTCTGCCTAATTGGTTTCAGCTGTCATTTTTGAAGCTGAAATGCACGGAGAGCCCGGGGCTTGTGAATGGAACAGGAAGCACTTCCAACTGCATTCCCATCATGTAAAACCAGCAATGTGAAAGAACCCTCCCATTAAAACAAAAACGGGAGTATTTGGCTGCCGGCGATGCCATCATGCAGCAGACAGATTGTGCTGCTCCACTGAGGCAGCGAGGCTGTTGTGAGCCATTCCTCTCTGTTCAAAGGAGAGCACACATTATTTATGCCCTAGCAGCTTTCCCGACTAAAATACTTTCCCTTTTGTCACCAACAAATTCTTAAACCGATAATATAATTTACCAATAAAAGCACGGGCACCAGGAATATTTGAAGTGACAGGAGAACAAAAACAGTTAATTCCTTTTAAATGGCATGAACCCTCCAACCTAAGCACTCTGCAGATTACTGAGCCACAGCTTAAACTTATTTCATGTCACTGGTATTTTCAAAAGTGTCATAGATTCTCATTTTCATGTATTTCTGTGGCTTTCTATAATTCAGTCTCTTCCCTATATGAGATGACACAGTGTTAGCCATGCTAACAAAAAATACCATACAAGGTATCTTTGGGTGATACCTAAGCAATGTCCAGCAAAACAGCAGCAGGCAACAGCACCAGCTGGGCTGAGCAGCAGGGGAAAGATATGTATTAGGGATTCAAGAAAGAAAAAACTGCCCCACCAGACACTCTTCATGAAAACAATTCTGCTAACAGATGTTTTTAATGCCTTGAATTTCTCTCACACTGTCAACAAAGATAAGTATAATTCAAAATACAAGAACAATACTATATAGAAAAGGAGGCTAGTAGGTGGGTGAGTACATAATACAGATAGAAACCTATCTGAAAACCCCAGAGAGAAAAAGGGATGCACAGTTGTCTGATTTTTGGCTGTTACTAGAAAAGATAGATTTATTTATGGATACAAAGCCCCTGTTCATTTCACAGAGGATAATCTGGTTCCTTACAGACAAGTGAAACACACACCACTAAGGGAAGAATTGCTGAATGAACTAAGAGATCTTCAACAAAATACAGTTTTCTAAAGATGTTAGTTTGTCCTCCTCCTTATTCTCTGCCCACCTTAATAATTCTATCAGCTTTGTGTTCTTAGTAAATCAGGTTAAGAGACAAACCCCACTTAATTTAGTGAGATTATTTGAACAAAAGAATAGCATTGAAAAAATCAGTAGGAATTCCTGTTTAGTATGACCAAAACATAGCATCAAATCATCAGCTTGTGCAAACTGTGATGGACTTAGAGACCCCAAAATCAACAGCTGGGACAATTTTTGCAAGCTGTAACACATGTGCCCACAAGGATGTGCATGTGCATTTTTTCTCTAATTTATTATGTCACTGAGCTTCCACAACACTGACCACGATATGCACATAAACAAACAAACAAAAATAAAAATAAAAAAATTTTGAAGAAACAAAAAGTTTCTTGTCAGAACATGGAAGACACCCATAAGCTCATAGTGAGAGTACTTGCTCCAGGACCACGTAAGCAGAACAGATACATGGCAGGGAGGCTGATGCTCCACATACATCCACACTAGTCAAGTATCCACACTAATATTGGCATGGTACTGACCATGGATAATTCAGTTGTATCTACACAAGCTCAGTTGGAACAAGAGCCCTTCCTATGGTGGTGTGCTTGGCTACAAAAAAAAGGCCATCTTCAGAGCAAGAAACAACCGGTGCAAAGTCTTTCTTTAAAGGCTTCCACATCTATGTAGACCTCTCTTCACACTGGTTGAATGATTTTTTTCCTGTCATGCATCCTAATCATAATTCTGCATGCATGATTGTAAGATTAATAAAAATTTTATAGGGAAAAACTCAGTTCACACTGCAAGGAACACAAAAGAAAAATGATCCTTCCATGGATTAGATCCTCTTTACTCAAAGCAGTAAAACAGAAAAAAATTATTAGGGCTTTTTAACTTTCAAGAGCTGGCTTTGTTTATTACTCAAGCTTGATTCTTGATTCTTCCTATTCACCATTTCCTAATTATCTTTTACATCATAAAACAATAAAGATATCTACAATTATTGACTTATTCATTCTGACTTCAGAATTTTTACTACTATTATTTTGCCAGAACTGCTTGCCCCAAGTTTCTGGTTTTTAAGATTGCATAGATGTATTTTTATTAATATGACTAAATTAGTACAAAGCTACATACTTTGTTCAGGAAGGAAAAATCTATTTTTAAGATTTAGAATTATGGTAATCATCACTCTCTAAACAGTAAGTTCTGGATTGGTGGTTTGTTTGTTTGTTTTTTCAATCTGCACTGAATAAATCAGAGCTTCACATTTTAAGAGGAATTAAATAAGAGTTACAACCCATATTATTAAAGAGAGCACGAGAAAAAAGAAGTTTAATTAGACCGGACAGTCTCTAGTGCAAGTTGAGATACTGTCAGGTGTCACCTCAGAGGGACCTAGGCAATGCCAGTTTACGACTGAAATTAAAAGATAAGTAATACGTGGGATGCCACCAGAACTACTGATAGTAGAGCTGTGCAGAAACCTGTAACACAGAAATAACTAATTACGGAAAAAAAAAAAACAACCAACAAACAAACAAAAAGCCTACAACTAGAAGAATTTATTTTTTCAAGCTTTGTTTAAAGTAGTAAAATAAACTGATATCTTTTTTCTTCAGTTCCTGACACAGGGAAGGCAACAGCATATTAACATCACTGAAAGACTAAAAGTGTTCATATTTCACTGATGAAAATTATGATGCAGAAAGATACATATAGAAAGGACTTCAAAAAGAAAAAATAATAATCTTACCCATATCTACTATCAATGACATAATTCTGTTGATTATTTGCCTAACTTGTTCTTTGAAAACTGACAATATTAGACAAACCATCACCACATAGTAGCTTCTTTAGTGTTTTATTATTGTTACCATGAAAGAGGCATTCCTGGAGTTTAATCTTTCTCTTCTTTACTGTAATTTCAGATTTCCTTTTTTATCCTCTTTACCATTCACATACAAATAGGTCACTGACTTTCTCTATGATATATTTAAAGGTTGTAAATGTCTCATCCTTTTTTTATCCCCAACTCTTAAGAGCCCTACTTACTTTGACTTTTCCTTAGAAGGCTTTATTCTCAATGTTTACTCATACTTGTCTTTTTCCCCTCAGGTCTCCAGCTGATTCATATCTTTCTTGTGTGTACAAATTTACCCTTCAGGATGGTGGGCTTACCTCTACTGTCATCACTGGCATGTCTACTATGCCTACTATGCATGTCTACTATTACTACATGTATGTGTTTTTGATGGACTGCAATGACACTTGAATTTTTATCTGTAATTCAGGAAAAAACTAATTGGGATCTGTCAGAAGGTAGAATACCTCATGTGATTTCCAGTATCCCATCCATTAGCTCCACTCTGGATGTTTCTTTGACTTTGTTGTGAGTATTGTTTTGGAGGTTTTTTTAATACACTGAATGCAATTGTTAATATTTAATGAAAACAAGAATAAATAACAGATGCTAATTATTAAATGGTGCACAACACACTGCAAATCTAACCAATATTTACCAACCATTAGTAAATTGTACAAAAATTGGTCACTCAGATACACACAGCCTTCCAGCCTGTTGGGCTGTAAATCTTGATTAATTTTATTAATACATCTATTCATCAGCATGTGCCCTCCATATGAAGTCTACACAACATTTGGAAATCCTGCAAAGACAGGATCCCAGAATCCCAGAATATGCCGAGTTGGAAGGGACCCACAAGGACCATCAAGTCCAACTCCTGGCCCTGCACAGCACCATCCCCAAGGCCACACCATGTACCCAAGAATATTGCATGAGTAACATCGGTCCTTGCTAGACCTGTGTAAACTTCTTAGCCTAGCAGGAGTAATTTTATTTAAATTTAAATATAATTTTTCATTCCTTCTTTTCTACTGATTCCCATGTCTGGTACAGGCTTTACCTCTCGGCAAAGCGCTAAACAATTTCCTTCTGAAATCCTACCTCAATCCCTCCCTCCTGGAGCTTATTTTGTTTGCATTTCCAGCCTAGGATATCAGCAGCACCTGTCTCTGGTCTGCTCATTAAAACTTGAAAAACAAGGCTTTCCCAAGAGCAGTATTCCCTTACTGCCTCTTCTCAATAGTACAGGATTTCCTTTCTTCCTGGCTACTCTCAGCCTTGTTCTGTCATCTTTTTGATTGCAATTTAAGCAATGCAGTTTGTGGCAAACCTGGGGCATGAGGCAGGGTTAAACTACAGGGGAACAGCTCCTTCTTTGGTCAAGGTAAACGGAAACTACTGAATTCAACTGCTCCCATGGTGGGAGCCCTCAGTGACTCTGCTCCTCCCCAGAGAGGACAAGCACATTCACAGTAAGTGAGGGTGTCTGCCAAGAGGTGACTGGAGGCACCTGGCTTGCTGCAGAGCTTCATCAGCTTTCAGTCCCTGCTTACCATAGCTGGACAGGTACCTTCATTTCAAACAGGAAGAAAATCATTTCACTTTCACATCAAAATAATGTAATTCAGGCTCCAAATAAGTTTCATTCTTAGCAAGGTTTAGAAGACTCCTCCTTCCTTCTTGTGCTCAGTTTCCTCCTAGGTATTACACACCACTGGAGGATCCTAGTGAAAAGAGCTCAAAAGCAACTCTGGGTCACTACTGATTTTCCCTGCTCTCTCACCCGCAAAAAAAATGTGGCTTTTTTGGTTTGTTTTCACAAACAATCAATGCCATCCTACCTTTAGTTTCAACACTTGTTCCCTAATAAAATAAATTAAAATGGAAAACCAGTAATAGTGTTCGATCCAAATTATCAAATGTTATAAGAAATTTAAATTTTTCAGTTGAAAAAATTTTGACCCTTGCAGGTGATGAATTTTAGTCATGTTCTTGCATAATCCTTTTTAAGTATTATGTAAGACAAATTTTGTCCAAAGACAAATTCAAAATCTCAACTGCATAATTCTTAATTCTGATAGAGTATATATGTCAGTTTCCAATGAGCTTTAAAATGAGAAACTCAAACCTATTTTTTTTCTTACAGGAAATGGGAGGGAAATGTAACTAATGAACTTTATTCAGCAAACTCATTGTATAACAACCTATTTTAGCTGCCTGAATGAGGCACTGAGAATTAAACTTTCTTCTTTAATGGAAAGCAATTTTTAGAAGCAAAACCATAACAAATATTAAAACAGGCAAGGCAGTTGAAAATGCTTGGGTTTAAATTACATTATTAGTTTACTCTGGAGCTTTTTCACTGTTGAGGCAGACATAATATTGCTCATTACTCATCCTTCCAATTATAAGTATCTGTTCTTGTTGCAAACCTAGTTCATAAATATTGAAAGCATGATGTAAAGTATTGCTATACAAGCTCACTTTTACATGCCAGGAATAGGACAAGCTGCTGGTTCATTTATTGATAATAATACACTTAAATAATTATGCATAATACTAAAACCTCATTATCACTCTACCAAGCCTGTAGCAAATACGTTTTGCTTAGGATTGCCTTTCAGCAATTAAATGTTTCTAAATTCAGTCATCTTCCCTTCAAATAAACAACTGAAGCAACAAACGGTAGCAGCTAATGATCATTTTAGAGCAAACAGATGTGAACCCATCTTCAGAGATCTCTCAGTATGTCTGAGATCTCACCTGTAAAACTCACCACCTCCTTGGGCAAAACTGGCCATATCAGAGACACTTGCACTAAAGGCACCATCCCCATAAGATTGCCTGAACTAATACCTAAACAGAGCCTGGCGAGGAAGGGAACAAAACTTATGTGAACAGTCACTCCTCCACTGAACTCTAAAACTGAACTGACCTTTTACTTTGGGAAGTCACTGCAGTCTCAGACAGCATATGCAAAGCGTGTCACAATTTCATTTTCACGTCTTGTTTAGCACATCCCAATTAACTATACAGAAACAATTTTCTTTACCATCTATACATGAAAGACTATCAGCCATTCAGGTTTTGTAGAGGAAATTCCAGGCAGCTCATTCTCAAAACTCTCCAGGTAATAAGCAGCGGCTCTCAGTTATCTGGTGATAAAACTGAGCTCTAAGAACACTTTGCAATACGGTGATGTAAGAGTTAACGAATAATACAAAGAAACCATGCCTGAGTAACAAGGTACTGTATTCTAAATTATTTTTGACTAAATTCTTTCATTCAAAAGGAGTAAGCTCCCTTCCTCTTCTTCCACATATATGTACAGCTCCACATCCACCACCAAAATGTTTATATGGAGAATAAATTTCTCCTGATCTTCAACTGTCAAACAGAAATTTTAAAGATTTACTTTGCTTGGCTTTGCAGACCACCAAGGTTAAAGTTAAAAAACTCTGTCATGTTTTCATCTGACATACATTAAAAGAAAGTTAATTTGAGGGACCCAGAGAATTTAATGACTGCCATGTTTCCTTTCAGAGGCTATTCTGCTTTCAGCATTTAACTTATTACCGAAATGCATTTTGCAATGAAAGGTGCTACATGAAATTAAAATTCATTCTACTCTTTCAGGGTCAATGCTGAAACCAAACACCTCTGATAACCTCAGACATTTCACCGATATTATTTTCCCAATAGAGTCATCACCAACGTAGCAACCCAAAGTTTCCATTTTCTGAGAACTCTCAGATCACTGACTGATCATTCCTAATTTAGTCATGATATCTCACTCAAATGTCTTTTATTATGTTTGAAAAGGTCGATAGTGATCAATGGCAATGGTGTATCAGTTCCTCAATATCACTTCAGGAAATAAATCAAATGCAATCAATTCAGGTTAGGATTCAGTCATTCAGAAATGTACACCACCATGTAATTCTAATCACATGAATTATTTTTACTTCTTTCAGTGCAAATTACTCATATGATTGAGCTAAACCACATACAGGTGTTAAAATAACAAGAAACCAGACATTACAGATACAGAGCTCAGTAACACCAATTGCACAGTTAGATTGCATACTCAACCAGCCAAAATTTGTACATTTAAATGGGCAACTGTAATTTTTGCCTCTGCACATTCATATTATGCACTGAATGGAAGCTTTTTAACAAAAGGAACAAATAATATCATTGCAGTCATGCAATTAAAACCTGTATCGTGCGCACCCAACAAGAATTCAATTCAGGTTATCTGGGCATTCTCAAACATTACCAGATAGCATTAGCTATGTGATCACACTATAACTTAACATTATCTAACAATGAAAACAGACTTTTGTTAAAAAAAATCTGTCATCTCAAGGCACAGGAGCATGTTACAATGCCATTATTATACAGTCTTTAGGATGGAGAGAAAAAAGTATCCTTCCCTTCTTCCTGATCAGCAGCTTGAGATTGCTTACCAGCCTAAATACTAAAATATTACTTGGATCAGTTGCTAGAAACCATTACCAAATGAGATTCTGAAACAGTCTCAAGAGCTACCAAACACCATGGGAACCAAAAGGTGCAATTACCAGCAGGGCTGGTCCCCTGTTGAAAAGCAGCTAAGTGCATCCAGAAGATCGTGCCACTGCATGAAGCCAAATCTGTGTCTGTATTATCATGGACAGTACCATAATGTAACACATGTCTGGGAGCCAGAGTCTTAAACAACCTGTCTTAAACAACCTGTCTAAACAACCTTACTGGATATAAAATCCAGAAATTTGCATCAATGTAATAAGCAAAATGTAAAATCCAGAAATTTGAAATTAGTATAATAGGCAAAACCATCTATTTTAGGGAGAAACATATTCTATACATCTAATTTCTCAACCGGTTCTGAAGAATACAGCTAAATACAGCTGCTGATAAATGGGACTGCAAAATGTACTCATGTAAAGATATGCAAATAAGTGTACACTGACCATTACATAAAATTAAGTATCAAGGCTTTTCCTATGCTAATTTAGTGTGTAAGTCTCCTGACTTACAGGAGACTCTCTGATTTTAAGAAAAGGAATTATATTTTTATTAAGGTTCCAATACCTGAGGTAAAAAATCACGGACTGTATCAAATGTTCTGCAGGCTGCTGCAGCTGAATACCCCCACCTTTACAGTGTAGCACTTTTACATAAATACACAAGCTGAACAGCTTCTCCAGACAAGATTCTGTGATGCTGTGTGCATTATCATGTAAAAATAAGGCCTGCCCCCAAGAAACACACAAAGCAATTCCATCTGTCTTAAGCAGAGATGTATTTAGAGTAATGCTAGCAACCACTGTACTTTATAAATGCAGTGTCTTACAGACTACAACACAATATTATACTGAAAATCTAACGATCTCTAAACTCATTTGTTTCTTTTAAATTACAGGTTCTTGGACCCATCTGTGAAAACTGGGAGGTTAATTATGATAGTACATTGCATAATTCCACAGCTAAATGCTAAAGTAGTTCTACATAAATGCCATATGTTTGTCTTAGAAAAACTAAAAAGATTAATTAGGAGGCCAAGGCCAGTACTTTGGAAAGTAATACTCTCAACACAATTAGATCCTTACACTGCCTACTATGTAAATTGAAGTTTTAATTAATAGGTAAAGCATTAGTCATGGCAAAATTTTTTTTTAAATCCCAAATTCTAAATTGCATGCACTAGACTTTTTTTTACTGACATCACTTATAAAAAGACACTCTGCACAAGCCAATCACAAAAAAAAAGCCTTTTAAAGTCGATATATGCTTTTCATCATGGAGCTACCTTTTAAGCATTTCAGTCCTGTTCTTCTTCCCTACATTATTCTCACCTATTTAAAGTTACCTGGTCACATCAATAAAGAAAAAGCTCCAATAAACTATACCTAGGAAGCAAAGTAAGTTTGAAAAATCAACTCAACAGCATAAGGTCCTTCAAAAGCCTTAGCAGCCACTTCTCTACCTCTGAATCTGGTTTAGCCCAGCTTTCCACTTTTAGCCCTCTCCACTACAGAGCATCATCTCCTAAGGCCATCACTCTCCTGAACGAAGTAAAGGGTTATTTTGGCCTGATTCATAGATCACTGATGGTAAAGAGAGCATTTTCATAAAATTCAGTACAGTCTGGACCGTATCTAGAACATACAGTCACTTTACTCACCACATATTCAAACACAAGTGTCAAGGTCTCCTTGGTGTGAATGATGTCATGAAGCAGCACAATGTTTGCATGTTTCAATCCTTTCAAAAGAGAAGCTGAAAAGCAAAACATACATGTTATCTTAAAAAGCATCCAAATATTTTATATTGATTAGCTTTCTTTTTTTAGTAACTTAAATGAGCTTCATAACCTGATGGTCAATAGTTGTACTTTAGTATTTTCTATGCTCATGAGTTCCACATATCCAGTTTTTTAAGATCACACCTTCCCATTCAATGCTATTTTCTCCACCTTGCTGGTCAAACTCAGCCTCACTCTGAGGCCAAAATGAGCTGGAGCAAGGGATGCTTTCTTTACACAGCGTCCTCTAAGTGAATCACTCATATCTGAGCAACCAGACACCAAGAGCACTCCTACATTCAAAGATATTTTTTTTCTCTCAGACAAAAGTCAAGCATGTCTTTTCAAAACATAATCTTTCCTATCCAACACAACAGAGTTGCTGTCTAAATTAAGTGCAGCATCTGTCCTAAGAATAAGGTTTTAAGCAGTAATTCTCCTTTCTCCCAAATATAACAGAGATTTAATGGAATCATTTGTACTAGCCCATGACAATAAATACATGGTATTTTCTCACTATATTTTTTAATGGTACTAGCTCACGTTTTCAGAAAAGACGAAGACTTATCTAGTGAACTTTCAGGTAATCTCCTTCACTAATTTTTTTTACAACGTAATACATATTTAATGTTCATTCCTTATTACATATTTAATGTTCCACAAGACATGGCATATTTTAGCAATATATGCTGACAAGCCATGTGTTGTTACCAATGTCATTCTGTTGTCGATGCTTTGTCATCTCATGCATACATCTGAGCAGGACTATCAGTCACCCTAGCAAGTAAATAATAGATACAAAGACATGCAAATGAGTGGCATATTTCTAAACTGAATAATGTGGAACTTTTTTCTGTCACTCTTCTACTTTTGTCAAAGAAAATAAATGAAAGACCAAATGTGTGTCTCAATCCTTTACTGTGCAAAATGGAAACCACAGAGCTTCCCCAGTACTATTACCCCTTGCTGTCCTGTTCAGGGTTTTCCATCAGGCTGAGGAAACTCCAGGGGTCATCTGGCTTTGAATTAAGATAAATATATATTATCTCTCATACTGGTCTTTAGGAGATCAATCTGACAAGTTAATCACTCTAGGAAGCAACACAAAAGCAACACAGCATCTGGCTGCTTCAGTGTTCCTCCACAGGCATCCTTAGCACCAAAACTTTGGAGTTCATCCTAGGCAGAAGGCAGACAGCGAACAGAAAAATACCATGAAGCTGCTTCAAAGTGAGCATCATCACAGACATCATGATGACAGGACTGCAAACCTGTGAGGAAGCTCTATGACCAAGAATGAGGCAACCCTACAACCTGGCTGAAGAGGTGAGAAGAAAAATTTCGAAAGAGCTTGCTTTGGCCTGCACTCCACAGCTCATGCTAGAGAGCCAACAAAGGAATCTTTCCTGTGCTCTGATTTTGTTGCCACTGAGCTGTAAAACAGCTACTGCAATTTCAAATAAGAATTTTAAAAATTTGATCAGGGCACGTCTAGCAACTTTTAACATTCCACAAATTAAACAGAGGCCTTTTTTGGAAAGGAAGAGTCATATGCCATTTTCATGGCATCCTCATCATAGAACTTGAAAATTTCTTGGAACTAAAGCTCAGAGAGATTTGGATATGTTGGGGTTTTTTTAAGACAATGATGGGAAATTGCTACTGGAAAAAGGTATGTATACAAGCAAAAGAGAAAGAACAACTGTTTTGAAAGGTACTTTCTAGCAGAAACAAGAACTTTTAACCTGAGGAAACCCTAAGAAGAGTTCACCTGAAGTAACTGAGATTTTACCAACTCTTTCCTCAAACCTTATTGAACGACCATACTTTCACAGACACTGGGAACAAAAAAACTGCCTCCTAGCAGAGCCTGTGTCGAACTGAAATAGTAGTGATGACCTCTGACAGCTTTTGATGTTCAGATCATCACCTGAGGCCTTTAATTCCTCTAGCTGGCCATTACTTTGTTGCTAGAATCTCTATATGGGTCATTAAAGCTTAAACAGTACATTGAAAGCAGCTTACCTCGAGGTCTTTGCAAATACTGTCTTTCCCCTTCAGTCCCCTCCCCCACCCTTATTTATCTTCTCTAATATCCAATTCTCCCCTTTTACAGCCTCAATAATCAGCATCTGCCATATATTACAAGAACTACAAAATATCACCTGCAAGGTGAAATTTCTGTCTTCTCCATTAGTCCAACTGAAATACAGTAGGTAATATAGCACAGAGCAAAATCAACTTAATTGCACTAATTTTACACTGCAGAAATAAGCAATTACACTATCAATTTATACTGTGAGAAAACAAACATAACTGGTGAAAATAAGAGAACTACCCCACATGCCCTTCTATCAGGACTCATCATTAAGATTGCCTGTCTTGTGCAAACACTGTTTTGTTTCTTAAAAAAAAGGGGGGGGGGGGGAGAGGGGGCAATTAAAAAGAGAAAAAAAAGTTGTCTGAAATAGGAAAGCTGTTTATTCTTCCACAGAGTACTTTAAAAATAAAATTAAATATGAACCATCATATGGAGGTTTTTTTCCAGAAAAACAGCTTTTCAGAACAAATGACCTATACACCTCCTCTTCTGGGCAAGTTTTTACTTGAAGGGGATAGAACTTTGGATGAACTCCTCTAATTCAAAGACAAAACCCAGAAATTCATGTCCAAAAGAATAAAAAAGTGTCCAGAGAATCTGTCAGCATCATATTGAGACAAGGCTGACTTTACCTTTGAAGCTGCCAATGCAGCTGCTACTGGAGCTCAGTGAGAAGTCAGGTGCTGCTGTGCCTGGTGTTACTTCTAGAAAAAAATAATTCTGTCAGAGAAGGCCATCTCCATCCAGTGATTATCACTCACGGATTTCACACAGAGTTGTTTTCTTTTAAGATAAAAATACTAAAATGTTGTTGAAAAAGCATTGCAACAACTCACAAAAGTGGGACCAATGTAGTAGTACTCACTGTATTCTTAACATGTATTTTTAATAACAAAATTATACAATGCTGCTTCAAAAGTACTGGCACTCTTTGTCTACCCTCGGTATGAAATGTAAGATAAACAGATGGCAGCACTTTTAATTAATTTCTCTAAAGAGTTCTGAGCGGGAACAGCAGCAAGGAATGTTAAAAAGCATTTTTTAAAACACTTTGGACAAAGTATTATATGGGCTTGAATGGCCAGGTGTTTGTTCTGTCACCTGTGTTTGCACAGTCCCACACAGCAAATTCTAACAGTAAAAACCAGGGAAGGTGAATTGTTGACATACTTCAACAATTATCAACATCCCAGATGATAATTTCTGTGACTTTTACACAAGCTCATGATCTGAGTTGCTAAATGTACCAACACTCCACACTTTCCATCAAGGGCTAATAACCATATTTGCATACTAAAAGGAAACACATTGCATTTGCTTGAATAACCATCACAGACTTCGCCTCCAACAAGGGGATGCTCTCATCTATTATGAGCTCCTGGCAAGCTGCCATATCACTTGTGTTGGTCAAGGAGGTTTTTGGTGTTCCCAGATGAGCTGGATTCTAAAGTACACTCACTCCACGAGCAAGGCAAGCCAGATGGACTGCAGCCAACTCTTACCCAAAACCTGAGTAGCATCAGTAAATCAGTGCTTCACTCCCCATGGGGTTTACAGCATCAGCTCAAGCCTGACACTCCATTAACAAAGCCTTGTGACTTTTAGATCAGCTCAGCATGGAAATGTTTTGGAAAAAGGCTATTCCCGTATCTCATAAGGTAACATTTCACAGCTGTATGATAAATTCAACAAAAGTAACTATTACTATTGACTCCTAGGTCACATGGAAGAACTTATCACTAGCACAGACAGTAGTTTTAGACATGGTAAGTACATTAAGCTTGAACATTAATTATGGTCCTTTGATCATCCATTCAGTCTTTCAGTTCCTGACTATCATTTTATTCTCACCTTGCGAAAAATCACAAATCTCCACTGTGGCCCTAGACAGAAGAATAACCCATGATTTTCAAATTGGCTGGTATTTCAGTGACATGGAAGCTTTTCTCAGCAGCGGCAGAACTCAGCCTCATGCTGCTCATATGCACCACAATGTATAACTGCTGCTGATGCTCTCTCAAATTTCTGCAAAGGCTGTGATACTCTCAACATTTTCCTAAAAAGTATAACTATAAAAACACCTGCTTTCCTAAGTAGCTGGAGTGTCCTCTGGGATTACCATGCACCAGTGCTAACTATTGCTCATGCTGCTACTCACATGCAGTGCTCACCCTTTCTCACTGCCACTCCAGGAGGATTTCTCTCATCAGGAGACTTTTGAAGACTGCACACCATGGAAGCTTGCCCTTCTCTAATACTGTTAATGCAATTGTGCATCTTTGCTGCCCTGTTGGATTTCCGAGATGCCAAAGCACACACGTTCTAGTCAGTGACACAAATCTGTGAAAGCAAGTAAGCTGCTGTGCTTCAGAGCCAAACAACTTATCTTTAAAATTCTGCAGCTTGTCACACTCTGCAGACACAACGGTGCTCTCTGTCAGAGTGCCAACTTCCTTGCATACACAGTTGGGATCCGTCTCTGAGCTCTCCTGGAAAGGTGTCTTTAGTGAGAAAACATTCATGGGGTTTTTTTCTTATAATCATGTTTTCTGAACAAACACACTCAAATGTGTCTTACTGCCTGCACAAACTACAGTTCTGCTTCTCTCCCAGCAACTTATGTTTCAATCTACACATCTTTCATAGCAATTTTTAAAATTTGGCCTGAGAGCACAACATCCCTTATGCTTCTCATCCACTTCCCACGCAGCAGGGATTTCTGTGTGCAAAATGTTACTCAGAATTCTACCACAGAGACAGGAATTCGGCACTGTTGGTTTTGCAGCAATAAATGTGCAGTAATTTCCTCCTCAGAAATGCAGCCCCCAAATCTACACTTTGCTATTTTCCAGTTCACCCATCTGAAATTATTTACTATGAGCAAATAGCTTGGCTTTTCTAGAACCCTAACATAACAAAATTCAATTCAGTGAAATCTGTACATCCTAGGTAAGACCACACTGACCAGAAACTTCCCATCTTCTCACCACAGGATATATTCTGCAGAATGATCATTATTTATAGCACATATATAATCCCAAGTAATTGATGTTAGAGCTGCATACCTATAAATGCACAGAATTGGTCAGCTTCCACTCTGATCTTAGTGGAAAGAATGCAATGAAGATACATAGGCCACTCTTCAGCTTGGAAAACTTTCTAGGAGGAAGTTTCATAACAAATTGCAAAAGAATTTGTGAGCTACAGAAGAAGAAAAAGCAGAACAGAAAACTTTAGATGGATTATTACATAACCTTAGCTCAATTAGCTTCTTTACGGCTAATTCCAACTTCATGAAAGTCTCTTCCAGATTTAACAAATGGTCTTTATTCTAGTTTTCATTAAGTCAAAAAAATGACAGTCTGCTATTAAGGAAGCAAACAGTGCTTCACACGCTTGCAAGAAAGGACTTGGTAGTAGTCCTTCAGCTGTAGGTTGCTTTGCTGGAGGGACTACATGGATCAAATTAGCTTCATCTACCCCCTCAGCCTCAATTCAGGCTTACATGAGTGACTTGAACTTTTAACCAAATACTTTTTTCATTTGTGAAATTTCTACTTGCTGCTCCCTCTTGAAAGTATAGTATGCTCTTAGAGAAGAAATAGAGAAAAAGGGTGTGTGTAAGAACACATAGGCACCTTCAAAGGTTCTTCTTGTTACAGCTGTAGTCCCCTAAGCAAAAGGCAAGTCACAAACCTCCTAAAATCTCTTTGCCTATTGAACTGGAACAAAGCACTGGAAGGACTGATCAAATAAGCTCTGGAAAGCACTACAATATATTATTCTAACAGTTATAGAGAAGACTGCTGCCAGATGAAATTAATGTCTCTTTCATTACATTCTAGATATAAATTTATGCATTGTGTATTGTTCCCAATGCTCTCCCAACACAAGTACAGATGGAGGTTAAAAATAATGAGACATCGTCCTATTAAAGCCAGACTCTTTTGGAAAGCAATTGCAATGTGCTACTCCTATCTTGTAGCAGCCAGTCGTATTTTGCCTTCCCTATCCATTTCAGTATTCAAGAGGAGGAAACTGTGTAAACCAAAAATATGCAGCGTGTACAGAAAACAACTCTATAATGCAGGTAGCATGTGAAAGCCAGAACCTTTCTATTACTTTTTTATGCACACATAGCATGACCAGGACTAATAACACAATCTATTTATAAAACCATCACTGGCTGTTTTTAGCCTTGTTATCGTGATGCATTTCAGACACTGTCTTCACATAAATATCTATCTATCTTAGGATTACTTTGGAAGTTTTCAGCCTAAACGGTTCCTCCTATCTCCCAAAAACCAGGCTTTAGTAACAACATCTGTAACCGACTTAGTAACTTTCCCTTTGGAAAATAACCAAACCCCTCAACCCCATGTTTTGGAGTAGAGACTCAAAATCTGGGAACAAAGAGGCCTTTAAAATAGAAATACACACTTTACCATCTCCATGAAAATACTCCAAATTTGGTCAAGTTAAAGCTTTGAAAATTGCCTCTTTGGGTCAGCCTGACTATCAGCAGAGTGAAAGGAAGGAGGAATACCAAAAAGGGGAGATGGCATGAGGGGTTGTGATCCACAGTGGAAGCTAGGACATCTGGGTAAGGAGAAAGAAAAGCCAGAGGACAAACGAACATCCTTCACAGGTGGAAAAATACAGGAAGTGGAAAGTAAGGGCATGTAGACAAGACAGAAAAGGGACAGGACAAAGAACATGGGGTGGGCAAACACATTTTGGGGGACATACACAAGAGCCTGCAGACACTAGCACATATTCTCCACTGATATCCATACAATAACACAAGATTCCCACTGCTTTCAGCAGGAATCAATGAAAGTATCTGGCAGTTTTCCTCATTCTCCTGCAATTTCAGCCTACAGAGAGAAGCATCCCTCAAACTACCAGTTAACATTTCAGTTCAAGCAGGAAGTGTTCATATGAGAGCTAGCAAATAAAATGAAACATTGGAGTGCAGATGCAACACCAGAAAATGGAATATAGATTTCCACTTGCTTTTTCAAACACTTGGAACATTACTTAAACAAAAATCAAAATTAAAATAAAGAATGCCAGGCCAAATGTTCAAAACAGAGATGGACTACAATTACAGGGGCTGCTGCAATGTGAACTTTGAGATACACATTCCTGATGTCACTACCATAAGATAAGCCAGAGTTTCACTTCACAGCTGCCTCACATCTATCTTGCATTTATCTCACGCTTCGATAACCCGCAAATTCACAGCCTAACTTATCCTGCAGTGGCCAACTTGTGTGCTTGTACCCATTAACTGTTCTCAGGTCTTTAAATTTTTTTTCACAGATGGAATAAGATGGAATGATCTTGCCCATTCATCAGAGAAGCTGAAAACTCCACCAGGTCCAAGTCAGAAGAAAATCAGCCTGATCTTTACCCTTACCTTACCACTGACCAAGCATCACTTTAAGTCACTCAAGCTGATAACATTACCATGTCCCTCATTTTCTGAACATTTCAACTTTTGATCTTCATTCACACTTATCAGAATCACAGAGTGCATACAATTATTACAGAACCCCAAGCAACCCTGTACACTGATATTACCCAGTGTTATGCAAGTACTTTGAAAGTCATCTCAAAATCATCATCTAAAAGGACTCTCAGCAAGTGGGGTGCTGACAAGATGAACAAATATTTAAGTAGTCAGTGTAGAGTGACAAGTGTTCTAGAAATTTTCAAAACCATCTGTGTTTTAGTAATGCACAGTAGGTGCCTATAGCTAAAGCCACCCATCAAGAACATTAAATTAAATTAATCGATCATCATCTGCCACAGGCAGAGATCACACAGCAGGAGCAAACATGGTGCTGTTGTGTAATTAAGGAAAGAACAGTACAAGTAGAGAGACAAAATTAAGTTTTCACAGGTAAACTTAATTCTGACAACTTCTGAATTATTGACTTTGCAACCATAATAAAGATCCTCTGCTGTAAATGGTATATGTACCATATTAGTATTACATTGTCCAAATGAGGGAGTAAATAACCAAGTACCAGCACTAAACCTCATGCTCTGCTGAAGCCAGTGAGCATTTTGTTACTCACTTTTACCAATGCATCAATATGACAAGAAATCACTTAACCTTACATACCTGCAATGACTACTTTTTTTGTACACAGAAGACCAAAAGGCATCATAAGAAATAATTCAATTGCATTGACATGAAACTCAGTTGCCTACCAGCATACTTGAGCCACTACTTACAAATGAGGAATTCTACAGAAAAGCTATTTTAGAAAAAAATTACTTTTGCTCTATTTCTCAGAGGGCCATTTCCTTCAGAAAAAAAAAAATCACGAAAAGCAGACTCATTTGTCAGCACACACTTCAGGCAGCAGGAAAAAAAGGCTTGTGGCATATGTCTTGCTATTTTTCAAAAAGGGAGCGAGACAGGAGTCTTAAAAAGATCATGTCAATTTTCTTCTTCTGGGTGGGTGAGGCTCAACATGGCTCTTTGCCCATAAGTGGAAAATAAAGCTGGAATGCTCATAGCATTGCTGTGTCTCTTGTGGAATGGTTTAGATGTTAAAGAAAGACAGACTTAGTAGAAAGCTAGCAAACAATTATTTTTACAACTATTTTAGTAAACAAAATCAATCACAGTGAAAATAAGGCATACTGTTCTGCAGCTGAAAAGAGAAAAACATGGAGTGTGTACAGGAAAAGAACAAAGATTTCATAATAAAGCAAATGAAATCCAGTCACTGTGTAAGTTACCCTAAAAAGCAACTCAAAACAATGAACTGTTAGGCTCTTAAGCATCATTAGAATATAAATAATATCTAGAACATTTAAAACCATTTTTAGGGATAGGAAATAACCTTAATTCTAGCTAGATCTCTTTGATGCCTTTTATAAGATTTGTAATTGATTTTTCTTTCCCACCCAAA
This sequence comes from Aleadryas rufinucha, assembly GCA_013397815.1. Classification (NCBI taxonomy): domain Eukaryota; kingdom Metazoa; phylum Chordata; class Aves; order Passeriformes; genus Aleadryas; species Aleadryas rufinucha. The sequence goes on along the minus strand of VZTH01003268.1, from coordinate 1,008,225 downwards.
AATATGCTAAGCACGCAGACTACAAAATGGCAATTTTCCCTCAGGTAACTTGTAAACTAATTTCTACCAGGAAAAAAGCAATAAAGTGATGAAGCAAGCTTGCAGACATTATAGCAGCAAAGCCCAGTGAAGGTTAAATTCTTTTCCAGACTAAATTAGTTGAAAGAGATTATATCAGCAATGGACAGCCATGCTTTACCATGACCAACAAAGCCCTTTGGTGTCAACACTGCTGGACATCCACTTTGCAAGCACATAATCTGAAAATATATTTTAAATGTCCTTTTCACATGTAAAGGCCCTATCAATTCACAAGGAAGAGATATATTGTCCTCCTCCTGCCTTTGCCCTGTGGTCTCCAGGTGTTGTCTTGGTTCTCACCCCGTCACTAAATTGTCATTTACTCTTTCAATTCATAGTACCCATCAACGAGGTTAGTTGAATTCAAGGTGCAAGCAACGGAGAGGAAACAGAAAAACTGGGAGTTCCAGGATTTTGCTTTATTCATCCCAGAATGTAGCTATATCCAAATCAGCATGACTGCAAACTTCACAAATTTACATTTAAAGGACAGTGAAGACCAGTTATTATCATGTCACTCTCTAGAACTGCATGTGCTTATTGAAAGTTTGGGGACATTGTTCAACTTGGAAATATGTGTTGTACAGGACAAAAATTTTCATTTAAACAAAAGATAGTAAGCCTGTATATTTCTTTAAAAAGCAGCTGGCCTTCATAGAGCGCAGGAGAGGTGCTAGAACAGGAAAGATGAGCTGAAGGAATGTCTCAGCTTCACGGAGTTGACAGCCATAGCTGACAGTGACAGGGTGATACAAAAGTTAAGTGATACTCAGAGGAGACCTAGTTGAGGTAAGGTAGTAATTTGTATCCTCCTACTTTTGCTAAAAACACATCCATAATTTTCACGTACAGATTCAAAATTACCTGTGTAGATGCATGACACGAATCAAACTATGGCTCTAAATCATACTGGAAGCCATTCTGAGCAATGACATAATTAACGCACTCCTAAGAAATGTGAGAAAACACATTAAAGGGATCTTCGAGCATAACCCATTAACACCACAGGTGGTAAGATTTCTTTTTTTTAAAGGCCATCTCAACAGCTTGTCTGTCTACTACATACAGATATAAAACATCCAGCCCCCTTGAAAATATGCTCAGTTCTTCAATCCTGTTGTGTCATTCATCAATTATAATTACAGCAATTTACTGTTTGCTTTTCCAGATAAAATTCTTTTTATAGAATCATAGTAATTAACAATGACAGTAGCAAAATTGATAGCCCTGCTTCTCAAAGTACCCATTCCTCTAAGATGACACTACTGCCTTAACAGACTTTAAACAAATGTCCTCATCTTTTCCAATTTGTGTCTAACAGTGTTTGTTCGAGTCAAAACAGGTCAGCTCTTTTCCAAGAGAGAACTACAGAACAAACATGCTCTTTACGTTGCTGACCTTTTTTTCAAACAGTTCTCTGAACTTGTTCATTGAAAAGTGACCTTCAAAAGCTAGACTTCAAGTCAAGGAAATGCTTTTTCTAGTTTCTGTGAAAATTTGTCCAATTTCTCAAAGTTTACATCGTCAATGCAAAATTGTACTTTAAAGCTGCACTTTACCAGCTAAAATCTCCCAGAGAATCCATCCTCCCTAAGCATGCTTAAACATTCAGCTATTTGACAGAAACAGAAGTCTGAGCCAAGAAACCCAGAATAAAACATCAGTTATAAATACAACAGTGTCATCAGGAGAACAATTATAACAGTTTCCCCAAAATCACAACCACAAACCTGGTTTTGGCTGAATGCATCTCCAAGTCCTGTGCTCCACTTCTGCTCCCCCCTCTTCACCCCTGCTAATGACAAAAAGGATGGGAAATGCTAGCCCTGTCCAATGAGACTCCCCATTCTCCATTCCATTGGCTCCTGGCTGAGGCCAGCCAACGTCATCAACCCTTCCCATCTTCCTATTACTGCTTTCTGCCCCAGTGCCGCTTCGAATGGCCCTGAATTTGCATTCTTCCAAACCCATCGTGATAGTTGGTGTGATCCTCACACCAACATCTATTCTTATCCTCAATTTCTCCTAGTTCTCCTCCCTACCACTGCACAGGTATGGACAGTGCCAAGCATTCAGTGAGGCAGTCTTCTCCAGGCTGCCAGAGAACATCAGAAAGGGAAGCAAGAAGGCAGAGGGAATACAGAAGGAAAAGGGGACAAAAATGCATGAATAATGCTTGTAGAGTTTATCACTCTGTCAGTATGAGAAAAAAAAATCCAAAATCAAAGCTAAACACAAAGGGGGAGGTTTACACCTGTGCAATGAAAATTAGCATCTAAAAAGCAAGTTTCAAAGGCTCACGACAAGCTAACAAGCCAAAATCCAAGAGCTTAAATCTTGGTTCATCATCCCACATAATACATGAGCCTGGAGATAAAGACGATTCTTTAGTTGTCTTTTTAAATCCTTCTTGCTTATTGCTATAGCTAAACAAAAAAAGTGACTTGTTAACCAAACACATGAGGCATGAAGGTTCTTGTTCCTGAGGAGAAATGGAACAGAAAACAAGCAGGGCACCTTAACCAGCAGGATTTAGAAGGAGCACGACAACATGCCTAGATTGTATTTCTCTATAACTTCAATTTTCAATTAGAAAGACAAAGCAAATAAAATACTAACAGATTGAGTGGCTGAATCAATAAGTGTAGCAGAAAGTCCTCCTGATGAGCTTCTTTTTTACTTGCACAAACCAAGCAAGGAGAAACATCAAACTTTAGCTGTTAATTTGATTTGACCAAGCACAAACTGGACTGGATCACTCAGTGTATGAGTATGTTGCCAGTATGGGACCTGAACACCACAAAACTTCTGGATATAATCTCCTTAAAAATGTAGCACTATCACATGGTCAAAGATGAACCACTATCATCTCACCAACTGATCCCAAACAAACTTGCCCAACACAAACAAAAGACTCTCCAGTACAGTGCAACTGCACTGAAGTTTAAGTTCAGCATAAGCAAAAAATTCATGCACATAAGACAAAGGTTCAGGAATATAGCAAAGCCATAATTGCTTTGAAGCAATTTCTGAGCCTCTGAAAGTCTTTGGAACGTTCTGTTTCTCTACAGAATCCTTTTCCAAGCAACTCTTGAAGATAGCTGATCTGCAACAGTATTTTGAGATACTGCAAAAGGGCAAACACATTTTTAGTTTCTACAACTGAAGTGAGAACATCTTAGTGTGCCGGAAAACACAGCTCAAGCACTGTAAAGTCCTTGGAGCTCTGTACCAGTGATTTGCTGCCTCATCACCTCATGCCAAGTAAATCAGAGAATGGCTTCAACAAAGCCACCAAATTTTTATGGGCCAAGATTTTCTCCCAAACTAACACACACTGACCTAAAAAAAGGTCACAGAAATTAGGAGAGAAGCAAGTACCCATAGGCACTAATGAATCTTTTTCCTCCATCATGGCTAGTTAGTGTGTATGTCATATCAGACATTCTGCAACAGTAAAATGCACCTCTAAGGGAAATTGATAAATGAGGAATACTAAATCCCTGTTCCAAGCCATGCCAGAAAGCTTTGGCTTAAAATCAAGAACTGATTACATCGAAAACTCTGAGAGCACATTCCAGTTCAGATACTCATATTGAAATAGTGGCAGCCAAAGTGCTAACATTCACAAGGCTAAACATCCTCCCTAAATTCACAACACGATTCAATATTTCAAATAGCACCAGCCTTATGAAAGCAGAACAGAAATATTCCCGAACAAAAAGAAAAGGAAAGATCAGTCAATGAAACAGGCACAGGAACACTACTCATTTATTTCTAATTAAGGCTCAGCAACCCAGTGATGACAGATCATAGACTCTGTGAGGTCCATCAAAATGTCTCTCCCCCAGCTGGTTTGGAACCTTACAAATGACTGCCTGGTAATCTTTGAAACAAACTGACAGGATCTCCACAGATAAACAAACCTGGTCTGAGGCACTAAAACACATTCCTGTCCCAAAGTTCTCTGACCACAATACACTACATCTAAAATATTAAGAACCATTTACCTGAGAACAAACTACAGTTGTGTATCCATATCTTGAAGGTATCTTTAATGTTAACTGTACAATGAGTGCTACACATCATAGGAAGCACAGCGGTGTCTTTGTCATTAAGGAGTGTATGACTATCTGCAGGTATTTTTCCAAAATTTTGTTGGGCTTTAACAAGTGCTGTCAATAAAACCTTGTCCTTGTATACAGTTTGGCTTTCATTTCACTTGAGGAGCTTTTATAAACTTGTTTACATAATTCTCAAAGATGTAGATTTATAACAGTCAATGATTTTACAAGGTTAATGGCCTCTGTAATTAAAACGAATGAATGAGAAACTCAACTACTTTAAATTTATGCACTTCAGTCAACCAGAGAAACAGCAAACTCTGCAAAGAACATGGATGTATGAACCAGAGTAAAACTCACCTTTTGCTGACTGCTCCAAAACAAGGTACAGAAAGGGAGATACTTCTATTAATGATGCGCTTAGACTCTGGAGTATTTTGAAACGTAAAATTCTAGGAATAGAGATTAATGGAATTTCTAGTCTAGTTTCCAGATCTAGATGCATCTGAGACATACTTTTACTCCAGAGGTGTAATTTGAATTTAAGAAACAACAAACACACACACAGAGAATAAAAGTTTGTACTGTATGATACTGAAGGCTCAAACATACAAAAAATTGTCTTTTCAGGAGCATATCTATTATTGAAGATAGTTTTAATTTACTTTAAACCTCACTTTCTTTTATTTTTTATTTAGACCTCAAGCTTTTAATTAGTATATTTTTAAATAAATACATTTAATCCATATCACACCTCAATAATTTTATATTGAATTAATTGACATACATTAGCAAGTAAAAAGCTAGATCACACCATACTCTTTGTTTTCAGGTCAAATAATCTGTAATAATTGTAACCAAATTTCTTTGCGGAGCTAAAACTTCTGCCATCCAAATTTCACTAAAGAACTTGATTCAACAGTAATAACAGATCAGAAATTCAGTCTAGAAAATATTAAAGGCATAAAATCTTCTGATACTTAAGGGTTGTTTTTAAGGTTCAGAGGTTTCCTATTGCCTTAGAGAGGTTAGAAGTTGCTTTGTGTTCTTCAACTGTGATCAGGAGTTATTCATGTGTAATTGAATGTGACATTCTAGCTTCTTGTCCACAGCCATAAAAATGGATGACAAACATGAATGCATGGGCTGATGGCAAGATGGGACTATTATTAATGCAATTCATAAGCCTCTTAGACTGCTGGCAGAAATCTGACAGAAAGGTGTTAAAAGTCTTGAACACACTATCCACAGGTATATACTTTTATAGGTTATTTAGTTTGACCTCCTTAGCACAAGAAGTCATTTCCAAGCTCATTAATGTTTACTGAGCATATCTTTAGAAAGATATCCTTTGTCTTGCAATAACCCAGCAGCACAAGTGCCCCCAAACCTCATTCACATTTGGAAGAGTAGGAAGTGCATCTAATCCTTACACTGATAACTTAAGCAAAGCCTGCTTAATCAGACTTTTAATGGAGACTATACATTGCTCCAAAACCTTTTCTTTTGCTTTTATATAGATTTGTACTAATTTGTGCAAGCAAGACTAGGAGACAGCAGCATACAGATACACATCAATGCGATCACTTGGAATTTTGTTTGTGAGCCACAGCTACAACCCTCAGCTTCTCCACTGGCATGCAAAATAAAGCATTTTTGATTATGCAAATAGTCCTCTGTTTTGTGAATAGGGCCTCAAGTGATTCAAATGCTAATTCTGTTAGAAGTCTTGATGCAAAGCCAGTATTTCAACCATGTCGGCTTTATAACCAAGACTTTTTGAGAAACACGTAATTGTAAATTGAAAAACATCTTTTAGAACTAGAAATACGTAGAGATAAAGTAACCTGGAGAAGTGGGAAGGTTCTTTACAACTTTCTGTCAGTAGGCCTGCAATCTGTTGGGTTTTGCTTTGAGTTAGATGCCCCTTCAGGAAGTGGCAGTTTCCTAACAGCAGCAATGTAGGCACTGCTGCACTGAGAAAACCAGAAATGAAACAACAAAAGCAAATTTTTATCTTGTCCAGAGAGTAACGTGCTAAATAGTTGGGGTTTATGTCTTCTTGTTTTCTTAATAAAAGAATTCACACTTCACACAATGAATGCCTGTATGAAAATGCTCTTGCCATTATTAAACACATTTTTGAGCCCTCACAGCACACAAAAGAGCAAGCATGCACCCTGGATTTCAAAGAAATAGAGGGAAAGGGAAGTGAGTGAGAATGTGTGTGTGAAATGTGTAAAAAAGCTTTTCTTTTTAGTTTGCAAGCAGTTTTGATTTACTCCCCCCCCCCCCCCAATTAGTTGCATTTAACCTACTACAGTACTTTGTCCTCTCAAGTTCTAGGAGATAAGAGGGAAGGGAGAATGTTTTTAGATGGAAGCCAGCCCCACTGGCACTGCCATGAGCCTGTGTGCAAAGTTGCCTCGATGGTGCAGCAACATTCCTACCACCCTCTTGACTTTCTTGATTGCTTCTGCTCAGGGAAAACCAGCTCATAATTAAGGCTAAGTAAAACCTGTAGATCTAATTACCTGAGCTACACAACTAAGACAGGCTTCAAAGAACTAACCTGCAGCTTAAGTTGCCTATAGACCAAAAAAGGGGTGCTAGGAAGCTTCCACATGAGGTCGGAGGCAAGAAGTTAAATAATATAAATTACCTGTCATTGACGGTGCCAGTTTTGAGCATCTCCTCAAGACAAAATCCACAGAACCCTTATTTGCATTAACCCCTTCCTATCACCCCAAAGTAAAAGTCAAAGAAAACTGCTCTGTACCACTTCTGCACTGATTAAGGGAACTCTGAACAAGCACCACAAAACACACATGACAAACAAGCTGTATCAGATCAGAACACATACAAATCACTGACTTTAGCACACCTAAAATATCCTTATTTACAAGGCTTCCTCCATTCATTTTGTTTTAAGTCTGCTTTCCAATTGGCTCCAGCTAAATCTGCTGCCAGCTGAGAATCTGTGGAAGTTTGTGACAAGTGGCTAAGACCTCAAAAATTCAGAAATACACAGTTCCAGATTCTACAGCTGAATATCCCATAGTGATGACTTTTAGACTCCACTGTCATGGCTTGTATTTTAATAAATGGGTCAGAGGTGGAAGGTCACATATCCTATTACCAGTCTCTGAACCATCCAGTTCCCCTTTATCTCAGCAGAAAAATGCGACACATTATCAGCTTCTTTTTTAATACTGCTTACTGGGGGGGGACATTCTGAAGTAAAATAATGTGGATATTCATTTTCATTGCTTTGAAGAAGACAGTAAAGGTTAAGTTCTAATTTTGAAATGCTACTCTCTTCATATTGATTATAAAGCCTGAAAGCAGTAACTCCACCCATGCTGGAAGAAGAGACCCCATTATGAACGATGTATTCCAGTTCTGTATAATACCTGAATGATAATCTCCCACCTCTCCCAGCAAAAACTGCAAAACTGAACTGAAATGTTTGCAACACAACCTTCAGGCTATGGAAAAATACAAAAGAGGAAAAAGAGCAATGCTGTCTCCCGAAGGAATGGTCTCACCCAGACAACTGTGCCTACAGCATCTGACAGCAGGTAGAACAAAGAAAAAAAGAAGCCTGTGAAGAAACAGAAAAAAGGAATATATTTTTTCTCACAGATTTTTTCACTGTTTTGATTATAATTAAACTTCTCCTTCCTATGAGAAAGGTATTAGTTCTTCTTAATGACTACGGTAGTTGCTGCCATATTTCATGCCAGTACAAAGACGTAGGCTGATGAAAATATTTCTCAACTATTTCAAAATTTAGAAACAATTCACACTTAAAATTTACAGCAAATTACTGTGATCTAAACATAGCATTTTACTATACTGGAATTTTTTACTTCCCTGTATACATGACATATTTAAGGAAGAATTGAATCATTACCACAAAAGATGGGAATAAAAAGCAGCAAAACAAAATACTGCAGAAGTCTCATCCTCTCAGGCTGCCCATCTTCTCAACTAGCAAGTCTCTACTTATGTCATGACCCCATCATTCAAAAATAAGTGTAATTTTCCCTTTGATATAGGGGTAATTTGTTAAGATATTCAAACAGAATAGTGTCTTGTATCTGTAAAGAGACTGAAAGTGCTTAATTTTATAAATAAGTTACAAATTTGAAATAAACTAATGGATTTTTCTCAAAGGAAGAAAAAGTACTTATTGTGCTGTGGACAAAAGCATTGAAAACAAAGGCACTGTTGTGGATCCAGCAGTAGCACATGCACATCTTCATTGTTACATTCATGTCTGAAGAACCAAGATAGTTTTTAAATAAATTATACACATCAGGAGAATTAGGATAATTCATTCATGAACTTTCTGTGTTAAAAACACACGAAGCTGTTCTGATGATGTTTATGAATGATGACTGAATTCAAGAAGATGGTGACATGTCTCAGACATGATTTTTGATGAAGATGGACAACTCTCACAGGAAGCATTTTTACTTTATCTAGAGCTTGGTGCATGTCCAACTCACATTAGACATTCTCTGGGTTGATCAAAGACAGTATGTGACTCTTCACAAAGGATTTTGTTCTTTGGGGGACAGGGTTAATTGTTTTTCTAAGTCTTAAAGACATACAGGAGACACATGAACACACAATACACATATGCACCCATACACTTCTTTCCGTATATGTAGTGGTGTTTCTCCTTCAAGGGGAAGAGCTGTAACACAAGGAAACCAGACAACCTTCTAAAGTCATTTTATAATTTGCCCAAAGTTGAAACCAATTCTGCTGAGATACAACAGTCATCTTCTAGTTTTATGTGTTAAAAAGACAGTGGATAAAACTGAAGCTGACTGAACTGGTTCAAACACTGAGTTGCCACCTCACTTTGGTATTTTCAAAATCCAGGACACAGCAGTGGAAAAACACACACAGAGATCTTGACAGAGACAAATGTCTTTGTGCAGATTTGAAGTCATCACTTCCATCATAAGAGTAAATGATATTGTTGTCTAGATTATTCCTTTCGCAAAAGAGAGATATAATAAAGAAAAACAATTAGAACTAGCTAGGTTCAGGAGACATTTTTTTGCCTCAACATCAGAGGTACAAAATTTTTATTTCACCAGGTGGCCATGGAAGATACTGGCACTTGGATGGGTGCATGAGGGTCTCCAAGCAGTTCCAGCTGAGACATGCCATCACTTGCTAGCATTTCCACTCATATTAAGAAGCTGGTTTCTGTACCACCAATTCAATCCACTCCACTTGGGATATGGTCACAAGGTAAAAAGTAATGCTACTTGGAGAAGGATTAATTTAGCTCTACTTTTTATGGTGGCAGAATGTGCTGTAAGAGAACATTACATTTGCATACAGCATAAAAAGACAGACTCTCAACAACTTCCACTCAAACAAGAAAGCCATGAGGGCTATATAAAGATTCTGTAGGACTTATAGATACATATTATCATTATATATGAAGAAAGGATTGCCATCCTTCTTGTATCCTCCATACTCTGTAATTGTCATGTGTTTTCTACCCTTCCTGTCACAGTATCAGGGACAGCGAGAACAGAAGACCAGAACCTATAAGGCAGCAGTTCTAATTCCTGCATTAAACAGGGAAGAGAAGAAACAGTTTTTGAGCATAAGAAAACTGCTCTGAGCAGAAAGCCCCAGGGGCAAAAAGCCAAGTCAGAGAGCCCTGAAACTCAGGCCAGAGGAAACTGCAAGCAAAAGCCATACTGAGAAGGGTTCAATAGCACTTGTGAACTAACGGATTTGCAACCTTCCAGCACTGGAACTAGCACAAGATCCCCTATCCAACACTTTCCATGTGAGCAATGAGGATGCAGAGACAACTTCTTCAGTGGAAGTAGGGCAGAGCCTGAAAGGTCTGCCATTAAGGTAACATAACAAGGATGAAGGAAGAATTCTTGATGGCAAAATGATCATATTAAAAAAAAAATCCTCAATGTGTCACCCCATTCTTTTCTTGCTTGAACTGTGTTCAAGAACAAAAGCCAGAAGGTCACAGCTTGAACATCAAAAGTACCGAATGAAGATTCAATTGATACAGTCATGCTCCATCTCAGCAGGGCAGAGATAAAATGTTGGAGGGGGAATGGGAGGAGGACAGAGGAGATGGAATATCTGTGGAACAAATTTAGCTCTATGAAACTGGGTAATTTGGAATTTGCATTTGTACTTCTCAGAAAAGCATGACACTTTTCCTACATGATGGGAGCTCATTATAGAGTTTAAAATTTATAACATGATTCTCAAAGGGAAAGACCATAATTTATGCCATATTTATGTAATCCCAGCTCTCCTGAAGGTTTCCTAATTGAGAAAACCGCTAATTTGTTAGACAGTAAAAAAAAAAAAACCTCAGAAGTAAAAAAAGGAAAGACTATGCTCAGTCTGTGAATAGCAAGGTACAAAGAAACAAACAGGACAGGCTTTCATTTGGCCCAACTAAAAGCAGTAAGTAGCAGAGTGCAATTTGGACACCCTGAAAAGCAGGACAAAATAACATCATAACTTGCACTGTATATGAGACTAGAGGACTATCAGCTCTCCCACGTTCATCTTAGATGACAAGGAATTCAGTTCACCTGCTTCAGCCGGCCAGTCCAACTGCTTTCAGGGAAAAGCAAATGAATACTGTCAGTAAAAAAAAATTAGCAGCCAGTCAGGGTTGGAGAGAACAGCAGGAGGGAAAGCAGAGTAAAGATGAAAGCTCCTGCTGCTTCCAAGCTCCATATCACATTGCCAAAGATGTAACACACTTCTCTTAGACATACACAACGGCACATGCAGGAGAAAGCACAAATGAAACATAGCTGAAAATCTGAGCTATCAAAAAACATTCAGAAAAAACGTCCAGAAATTAAAGGCAATTTTTCTATTATTCATGTTTGAGAAGAAATAGTATACACTTCTCTGCAACATAAGAGGGTATTTAATAAGTAACATCCAAAAGTCTTGGAAATTTTAAATGTTGACTGCATTTCATGAAAAAGATTCCAGGAATATCCTTTTCCAAATGTACTGTAGTTTTTGAAGCCCAGCCTGTCTTAATTTGGGAACCTCATATTCCGCTTTTATCTCGAGGAAATCCGCAGTTTGGGTAAGGCTGCAGGATGACCATAAGAGACCAGATGGAGAAATAAAAATTGCTGGAGTTTCTTTACTTCTGAATACTTCTTGACCTTAAATATACAATGACAGAGTGTCCCAAAGGTTCTTGGCTTGCATGTTTTATTTTTAACAGCACTGAAAAACAAAGCTGTTACAACTCCAAGCTCAACTGGCTTTGCAGGGACTTTACAGTTAATTGAGCTGTAGCTATTTAGCCTGCAGTAGGCACCAGCTCTGCCAGCTCTGTAGGCAATGAAAAAGTTCCCCAAGCTACAGCCAAGCTACTGTCCTTTTCTTTTTTTACTTAAATGTTCCAAAGCAATGTGGCTTTTGGGGAGAGTGAGCTTACCCTCAGACTCTGAAAACACAGACAAAAACCCCCTATAGTAACTCTTGTGACATGCGTGCTCAGAATAGCTACATCTCCATAATCTTAAACATAATCTCTTGAAGTTCCCTGAGGCTTGTTGAGCCAGATACATGTGAAGCTTTTAGGCATTACAATTATGGAAATTTAAATTTCTTGACTGGACTTTGTGAAGGAAATCTGAAAGTCCTCTAAACTCTTATCACTCAAAAGAAAGCAGCTGTTAAGCTTCCTTATTTAAAAAAAAAAAAAGGCAACCAAAAAACACCCAAACCAGCCCTGAATAAAATTAATAGCTTTACATTATGTAAGTGGATGATTTAACTTCCAGTTAAAAAAAAAAAAAATATTCTTTACTGGAAGACAAAGACAGGAATTTCACTGCAATTTTCACGTTTACCTTCTACCAGTAGATCAACCAATGACTCTTAAAAAAAAGATAGTCAGATATTGTTTCACTGTGCCCTTGACCTACGGCATACAACCTTCCAGACCTACTTTAATACAGTGAATAAGAGGCTTATCACCGTGAGTCATCTAAATAGTGCCATGAGGTCATTTGTTGACTTCAGTGTTATAAAGACCATTAGGCTACATATCAGTAAAAAATGACTGAGCTGGGAAGGGCATGCAATAACTCAGGTCATAACTCAGGATGAGGTTGCAAGAATTATACCTACTGAGTCAAAACACAGTTTTCTGGAGCTCTTCCTTAGATGGTACGGGTACAGAATCTGCTATTTCTCCGGGATAATACAAAAGCACAGCTGCTTTACATCACTTGCAGCATTGTTAATATAAATCAGTGTTTTCCATTGTACACCAATTAGGAACACCGGGCAATAAATTACACACTGACTTAGGCAAGAGCTTTCTCTTGGCAAACTCCTTATCTTCTTTGTATTCCTTTCTTAGCAGTTATTCCACTTTGATTTTCCACAGATAAAAGTTTTGTGAAGATTTATCTCCTCCAGCCTGACAATTTCAGAAAGCGAGGCCTCAGAAAACCTTCAAGCCTCAAAGAGGCTGTCTGGTATAAATATATGTCCTGAGGAATAATATAGTATATATTATATATGTAATATAAATCTGGGGAATAAATGTGAACTCTCATTTCTTTTTTAGAGACTGTTTCAGGTTTTCATTTTTTGTTTCTCTTATAATCATAGAATGGCCTGGGTTGGAAGAGACCTTAAAGATCATCTAGTTCCAACCCCCTGCCATAGGCAGGGACATCTTTCACTGGACCAGGTTGCTCAGAGCCTCATTCAACCTGGCCTTGAACATTTCCAGGGATGGGACAGCCACAATTTCTCTAGGCAACCTGTTCCAGTACCTCACAACCCTCACAGTAAAGCGATTCTTCTTAATATCTACTCTCTGTCAGTTTAAAGCCATTTCCCCGTATCCTGTCACTACATGCTCATGTTAAAAGTCCTTCTCTGTCTTTCTTGTAGGCTCCCTTCAGGTAGTGGAGGGCTGCAGTTAGATAACTCTTAAGCCTTCTCTTTTCCAGGCTAAATAAATCCAATTTTCTCAGCCTTTCCTCATAGGAGAGGTGTTCTATCCCTCTAATCAACTTGGCAGCCTCCTCTTGACTTACTCCTACAACACAGTGAGATAAGGATGGAAGAGGCCTGAAACTTTGAAGACTTCTGAAGATGTTCTGTGGCCAAGAGTTAAGCATCTCTCTTCCATGCTCTATACTGGCACTCAAATGAACTAAGTTTTCTCCCCCAACTCACAAAATAAACTTATTCAGTATGCACAATAAACTGCTCTTTAAAAATTAAAAACATTCATTAAGCAATTCCTGTGTTCTTTGTAATTTTATAATACAAGACAACAGACTGTTTCCAAAGCCCTTATGTGGTATTTCTGCATGCTGCTATCCATACGTGGCATTAAGACCACAGCCTTTGACAGTGAAGTAGATGGAAAATTATTATCTGAGAAACTGCCAAATCAAAGATGTACAGACTGTCTATCACCTGAGCACTTTTAAATGTGACACACAAATTGGTACAAATACATATAAATTACAACATGTAAATACAATAATTAATAGAAAGAAAAATAAACTGAAAGTTGCCCAATCATGGCATTTAAATCATGTCATCATTTAAATGACAAAGTACAAAAATACCTACAAAACTGGATGACGCTTTCAAACACCATCTAGACCTATGGGAAATGAAACATTACCATATACCGAAACACTGGAATTGAGTTTTATTGCTACAGTAAATAGCACTACTTCCAAGGGTGGAAAATTAAAAACAAATGCAAAAAAGTCTTCATGACTGGGATGGGGAAGAAAGAATTTTGTTACTCAAGAAAAGAACACAGTAAGCAAGTTAACCTCAGAAGCAAGGTGTGGTTAAAGCCAAGGGATGTTTGTCTATATACGCATCCAAAAAGCAAATTTTTGCCATGCTGGATATAAGCAATATTATTACCCAGAATGAAAAAAAGGTAACTACAGAACTGTAAATCAAGCTGTTCCCAGAATTAGAACCTACCACACAGTTCAGTATTTAGCCTAGATAAACATATAATATTACAGGAAATTAAGGGAATGAAATATCTGAGGTAAAAGTTAAGGTCAGTGAACTTTTCTCCTGGCTGCTGTGGGTTTAATAATACTTCAAGTCTGATGCTGAACCATCGCTGAACAGTTGATAATGAGCATTACAGTAAAAGAATAAACCACAACTGCACTAACACAGAAAACAAATAATTTGCTAATCTCTATACTACCAAATTTATTTTAAATGAGAAAAGAGCATGTAAATGACTTTTCAGACTACAGTATCTCAGATACCACTGTTGCAGGCACATTTAGCCCACAACAGTAATATAGTGGCCTGAATCCCTCACATATTTGTTATCAGAAAATCGATTTATCCCACCCAGGTATATACACCCAATCAGTTGTGCTTTTTTTTCTTTTTTTCTGTTGTTTTTATTTTTTCCTCAGGCTCTTCAAAAGTAAATTAGATTATGTCAGACTAAGTGAGTTAAATGCAGAGGGAAACATCCTGTAAACTGCATACAATAAGCTGGTACATCTGACTCAGGCAGAGTTGAAAGAACATTTAAGCACAGACTACTTCTAAATTTTGTTCTAGAAATTCAATAGAGAGCTGAACAGCACCAATAAATATTCCACGTTCACCTATTTTCATTCAAACCTATGTAACTTTGATGGTAGAAGACACAAATCCATATCTGCTTTAAAAGCAGACTTACTTTATAAGCTTTAATTCAAGTTTCAGCTAAACATCCCCCAGGCCTTAAAATTAACTACGATTTTCCTTAGGCAGATTTACTGGGGTTTTTTTGGAAGCGTGTTTGTTTTTTTTTTTTACTTTTCCTTCCACTTTTTGTTTCAACCAAGTTAGCACTTGTCTCTACAGTCACACGTTCCATATTTATATCCTTCATTTTCCCACTTCTCTTAGTCTTTTTCCTTTGTAGCTTTGTTTTACTTTGAGCTTCATTCTGCTGCTGTCACAACAGTAACAATATGCTTCCCTGTACACAGACAGCTACAACATTCCCTCAGCATGACCACTGCTTAGGATTTCAGCCTGTAACTTCCCCCTAATTAACATCACATAGCATCCCCCTCAGGAGCACTGAGCAGGAATGTTATTTTCTCTCATTGCTTTACTCAAGGAGCCATGAGAAATGTTAAACAATTTTCTAACAGTAGTTTTAATTTACAGCTAACTAGACTTCTGCCTGAATTTGCCTTGCATTGGTGGAAAATTAGAAAATAAGGAATAGGTCAAGACGAAACCTGCCTGGTTTTGCCATTATGAAAGAGTTTGGAATGAAACGCTCTCCAACAGACCTCTGGCTCATACCACTATATATGCATTCTTCCATTAGGGGAACGCTATTCCTCAGATAACTGAAATTAGAAGTTGATCTCATCTTCAGTGGTATTTGTCCTTGTTCTAATTGTCCCAGCCTAAATTATAGCACTGGAGCACTTAGTTAGTCATCAAAGATCAAGAGAAAACTGTTTAACACAGCGTCCCATTCTTACTGTTTTTCCATATCAAACTTATCAGATAATTTCAAGAGCTCATAGAAGCATTTCTTTTTTTCCTTTTTTTTTCCCCCCCACCCTTGCAGCTGACAGCAGCCATGGATGCATTACAGAACCCAGCATGTCCAAGATGGATTAGACACTGCCAAAAGGAAAGCAACAGCTTCCTAAGGTCCTGCTAGTGAAACCCATGGCTGTAGCGGTTGTAGTGTTACTGTCAAGTGCTACAGACCTGGCACAACATCAATGAGGTTGCCTTCTGAAAATTACATTCATAATACAGCTTTCCTTACTTTTCTGGTTCTAATATTTGTTTCTGACAAAATCAAAAACAACAACAGAAAAGTCAAAGCCTACGTAATACAGATTTTTCCCCTTCCCATCTTACAGATCAGGTATGTGTGACTTCTACTTGACATAAAACATACAACACTGTGTTTATACTGATAGTTCCTGAATGAAATTCTGCTATCAAGGAGACAAGATTTCATTTACCAAAAAAAAAAAAAAAAAACACCACCTCATAAACAACCTATAACCCAAGTTTAACCCCACCTAACCAAGAGTCTACAAGAGTTTGAGAAAAAACATTTTATTATCCTAATACTCTTTGGATCTAGTCTCAGCTTAGATGAAGACTTAAAAACATAATGGATGCATATAGTCCTATCAAAATCAGTGAGACATCACACACTTAAATCGGTATTAATTATTAACTTCAAGAGTTTTTCTAGACAAGACCTTTGTTCTACTAATATTAAAGCATCAGAATTTTAACTGGCTTCAACCACAGTATTGTAGTCACAGCTAAAAAGAAAACTTCTCCAATGACAGTGTGAAAAGTATTTTCATGCAACTGTGCCTTTATAATTTTAAAAAAATATCAAGTGGGAAAAATCTCTCTTCTTGTTCCTAATGAATACTTCTTTATACTGAGCTCACACAACACACTATTTATGAAGAAAAAGGCATTATAATTCATTTGACAGTTATAAACTTTCATCTAGACCAAGCTCACATTCAAAAACCTTTTAAGTGTCACTAAAAAGGCACAAGAAAGTTGTATTTACTATTCTCTTATTCAGTACCATATCAACTATAAACCTGAAGAACAATAAACATATCTGAAACACAGACTGTTATAACTTGAACTCAGCATTACAAATATTGAAAGCTGCACTCGTAACCCTACTGCACACCTCGTTATCACAGCACAGCTGCAGGGACAGACAGCTCACAGATAAAATAGATATTGTTATGAATAAATGTGTCAGATCATTCAATAATTGTTACTCAGATGAAGCAGTACAGAAGAACTGCGGAAATTCCTTCATAAACTGGCCACCCACGGTTTTCCCTCCTTTGTGAAAGAGCCACCTTTAAAATGCACAATCTTGGGATGGAAATCCACAGTAGTTTAGAGACTACTAACTTCAGGGTGTCAATCACATGAAACATGGGGGGTTTTGGCCAGCCCACTCCAGAAGGGGCTCATTGTACAGACAGACATACAGTATACAGATGGCTGCAGGAACACAGGCAGGAGCAAGGCACAAGGGAGCTACAGCTGCTGTGTCTGGGGCTATCATGATCATGAAGCTACACACATCACATGGAGGGCCAACTGTGGACCCTGTGAGGGCTGACGTTCTGGTACCTCCCTGGCTCATCTCACCCTGGGAATTATGGTGATAGTACAATTTTAAAAAGTCCCTCGAAGTCATAACAGTTTCATTTCTTCAGTTCATTACCAATTTCAGCTGAGTCTGAATCAGTGGTGTGATGGTAAATTGTTTATTATTTCTCTACCAAGGCTCATTTTTAGTACCTTCTAAGAGAGAAGGCCCGCACAAAGAAGGCATATCCAGCAATTTCTGCAAAGGAGCTCGACGCAGACAGACTCAGATAAAGCAGCCATCACTAGGGACCAGAAGAGGCTGACAAAGAAGGATAAAGGAGTGGAGCAAAAAGCTTAATAGGCATCTACCAGTGCGCTAGATAAGAATCATTCCCAAGCCACGCAACTTAAGAGTCTGTGGGGAAGGAAAAACAAACAAAAGCTAGTTGCAAACTACACACAGCTTCTAAGGCACCTGCAGTTTTGCTCCCTGATCTTTTGATTGCCTTTATCAAGAAATGCTTGTCATTGCTTCATGCTGCGTATATATGAAAAATTACATCTCCCTTCATCCTAGGTGCTGCCTGCAGGCAAGAAGCACGTCTTACACAGTTCCCTCATCTTCCAGAGTGATTTCTCACACCCACCTTAAACGTGCTCTTAAGTACTCGTTTGTATAGTAAATCTAACAGGAGCCAAAGCACAGGCGGAGCTGCATTCTTTAACAAGAACTCCCACACCAGAGGCTTTGTTTTTGAAGCACCAAAGTTTCTTCCTACTGAAAACATAACCATGTAATTTGAATTCTCAAGCTATTCACTATAGCATGGCACAGAAATAAGAAGCGCAATGTAATTACAAAAAAATCCCACATATATAATCACTAAATGTGAGTGCATACCTTCCCTGATAGCAGTAAATGGGGTTCCTTCCTCTTCTTGTAATCTAATCACCTTCAATGCCACCAGCTTTCCATTTACCCTGAAAGGGAAAGAGGGGAGGAGAAGGAGAAATTTAGAAAAACCAAAATTATTGCAGAAACAGTATTTCTCATAATAGAACTTGTTTCCTATCATGTACTTATTCAATTTCTTCCCGTCAATGCCAGTGATTCATTTATAGCACTGTAAGAAACACTTCATAGCTTCCATAATGTCAACTTTGTATTTTCACACTCAGATGCAATCCAAGAAATGATCTCAGTTTTCTGTGAGTCAGACTGTTTCCTTTCTACCACAGCTTTGTTACCGAAGCTTTGTTAAGAAGTATCACATTGTAAAATTAGGTTATAAAATATCTGTTCATTATTTGATCAAACTGTTCAAAGAAAAAGGCATATGATTTTCATCAATCACTTCACTTGCAGTATATCCAGATTTACACGTATTACCTCCTTCCCACTGCATGACACACATTATCATAACCTTCAAAAAGCTACAAGGTTTGAGTAATGAAATAATTTTTAGGTCATTCTGACCATTTCCCGCTAGGGCAGGACTGTTCCTGAGGCATATTCTTGACTACATGGCCCAGGCTACTTTTAGATTATAATAACTCTCATTTATAAGTTTAAAAATATTTTGTGCTCCAAGAGACAAAACTTCTAAACAGGTCATTTTAGTGCAAAATCTATTTGGCTTGTTTCACTTTTAGCATTCAAAATTTCACCACACGTGAATTACATTCCAGGCCTTGCAAAAAAATCCAGTCGGTTCAGTTGATCCAAATAAAATCTCACAAAAACCGAACGAAGCTGATATTCATTACCCTCTTCAACAACAAACTCATACTACGAAACTTTAACAGACTCCCCATGTATGACAAGCAATGATGAGGATAAACTACCAAAAAGGCATAATACAGTTTTAAAAAAAATATTTATTATTATTATCATTAAGATTTATTTCTGTAAAAGCAAAATTAGCCTTTACCATCACAGTGCTGAAGGACATATTGGAGCCTTTACACTCCTGTAGTCATGGAGGCAATTCCCTACTGTACTACAAGAGGGATGGCCCTGGAAGATGTATTAAATTTTCAAAGCAAGATGATATGGACAACCACCATCTCTGAATTCATCTTCTCCCTCAGGCTTTTAATTTTTGCAGTTATATGAGTTCAGTGACGGATGGCTACTGTCTTGTTTCTTCTGATTATTCTTCTTTTATAATTACCGAAAACTCATTAGCCCTGTACAGAACATTGCACAACGACTCTGAGCAAGTTAAGAAACCCTGGTTATCAAAAGATGGTTTAGTCATCACCTTCCAATCATTTATAATATTTCAGGTTGGCACCAGTTCAAGTCTCAGGCCACTAGTCACTGCTGAAAGAAAATTATCAGCTTAACTCTCCTGGATTTCTTCTTATAATTACCTTACATATTTTTTTATTTGGACTTAAACAGGACTTATGGCATCAGAAAAAGATAGGCCTTGCCTCAAGTAACTTCATGTGTCATGCCCAGACAGGAGAATGAACCATATTAAAAGCAGAAGGACTGATGACAGACATGGAGTTCATACACGTGTAGTTTTCAACTCCTCTGTCAATACACCACTCTACCTATCATATACATATTACTTAGATACCTGGATAACTTGAATATTTTGCAACAGATGAAATAACTTCAGCAGGAATTCAAGTAAGAAAAGCAAGATCATTTTGCAGATAAAGAACAGGACGGATGCTGTGTTCAGAGAAGGCAATGCAAAATACAGTGGAAAAAAGCACATCAAAGAGGTATTAAGGAAAAAGGGATATCGAGTCTCTTGATAGAGAAAGACAAATAACATGCAGCATTGTGTAGTTTATGTTCTTTTTAATCTGAAGTTCTACATTCCATTGATTCATGAAGAGCAATAAATAACGCAAATAGCAATAGTATGGAACTAATTTCAAAGAATTCACAATTAAACAGTAGGTGAGCTGTGCTTTTTAGTTATCATTGCCCCTTTGTCATTGGTACATGTCATCATCTTGATAGACATCATGGCAACTCAGTACTATCAAAATAATCAAACTAATCTCAAGTAGTGTTCCTCTGGGATTTCATTCTCCTCTTTATTATCATTTATCTCCAATATATCAATCTATAATTTCCATAATACAACAGCCTCCTTATTCTCATTTACTACCCAGTCATTAAAATCTTTCTTTTTTCATTTAATTTTCTATAAACAGGAGCATCTAAAACTGGAGATGTGAGAAATTATGAAGTATCAATTAAAGAGATAGGGTGTATATTCACATCCTTTAATTATCCTCCCACTGATGCAATCTCAGGATGCAGTTAGATGATGCTGAAGAGATGAGCTAAGGGCTGCCTCAGGGTATAGGTTTCTCCTGCTAAATCCTTGCCACACACTCCTGCCACTGCCTTGTATTTGCTCTCATTTCTGCCGGACTTTACAATGAGATTGCTTAGAGAACTTAAATAAGAGAAGACTGGCCCTTCCAAAAAGAATTAAATCATATTTTTAAAAGAATTATAAAGGCATAAAAAAAGAAAAAAAAACCACTAGAAAATACATAAAAACTGGGTCTACCTTTTGAGAAGCAATGTGTCATGGGATCAAGCCAGCTATGTCATGAAATTACGCCCTGAAACTTGTGATGTCATGTCAAAATAATATGGCAATTTCCTTAGAAACAACACTGAAAAAAGAAAACCTGGATAAAATTACCTCTGCAACCTATCAATACTTGTCTTTGCAGACTTCAGAAGTGATCAGATAAGGCTAGCAGAACTCCTTCCAGATATTACTTCACATTTGTCTTCCACAACTTTCAAAGCATCCTCAGTAGTTTCATTATTTTCAAATACAAGAAAAAAAACTGACAAGCAGACTGCCTCTTAGTGAAAAGGCAACAGTGCTGACTCTTTTAACATCTAGGATTCATTAAACCACTTCTATTACTCACTGTCCAAAGCAAACAATTTCACACCTTCTCAAAACAATACACTTCACTGGGTCAAGGATTACACTTATCATCTTATGCCCGTCCTGTCAACTGCCTCATTAGTTTCTATTAAGGACAATATTGACTAAAGAATTCCTATTTTCTAAGCCATCTTCCCTTCTAAACTAACTCACTTTCTCTTTCTCATCTAAAAACCTTCAGAACAAGTATAGAAATCCTAAAGCCTCTCATCACACAAAACTACGTTACTCTAGACAAAACACCTGCAGCTGATAGACAGTTTTCCGATTTATGGAAATTCAGCACTTTAACATTATATAATCTTTTCTAATACATTTCTGATTATATATGCAAAGTAGGCAAAAGAAAAATTAGTCCAAATTGCTTTATGCAGCATACAGTAAAAGTCTGCATATTGTAAAAAATACAAATAAGCCAGACATTACAAAAAAATGCTAATATAATGTGTCATTCTGCATTTTCTAAACCAGCATATATCAGCACTACCAAAACAAATACATTTATAAAAAATGAGCATTTATGAAAAAGTAGAGAAGACTGGAAATTATTTAATGCTTTAATGCATCATTAAGAACATATAATACTGATGAATATAGAGTAAATGATGACTTAATTGGCTTCACTGGGGATAATGCTGGTGATGCCACATAGAGAACAAAAGAGTACATTAACACTATTTTCGCAAGTTCTTCAGATATATTTAGATGAAATAAATGTTCTAAATATACACATTTAAAAGAGTCAATTAACAGAAAATCTGCCAATTCTGATTTCAATCTGTTTATTTAGTACTGAGTTTTACCAATGGCTGGAGTTGAGGCTGAGCTCATCATGTGAGCAAGTGCTAAGCTTGGGAACACTTCTGTAAAGAAAAATCAGTAGATGGTATTGGGATGATGCTTTAATTTGTGATACAAATTTCAAGAAACTAATTCTTACAAAGAAAAGTAACTTTCAATTGTTAAATATTCATTTGCAGGAAAAGCTCAAAGTTTGATGATCAAACCTCAAGAACATCTGATTAGATCTACTCTATAGTGATATTAATGTCATAAGGAGACACCTAAAACTCCAAACAGACCATGGGGGCTGAATGAAACCAGGCTCTGCCAGAAATTTCCTTTGAAGAAACCTGACAGAGGCACATTCATTGTAGGTTTAGTCACCTCTGATTATTCTACCAATGAATAACTAATTCCACATTGAGGTAAATACTTCCTTTAATCATTATCATAAAAGACAGTTCAGTGTAAACATGGTTTATATTATATTTTTCTTACTAAAAAGGACTTATGTTTCTAGTTTACAAAAGCCACTCTCAGTCCTGTTAAAGCCCTATCATGTAAATTCTCAAGGGACTAATACAGGCCCTGAATTTCTCTTTTTGAATCCCACCATCTTTTAACCTCATCTTAGACAAAGTTACCTTGTTTTAGTAGAAGCCAGTGGATTAAAGATACTTCATAATGCTGATGTTTATTAGGGCTGAAAAAACAGAAGATCAAAGAGTTTCATGAGAGATGAAGGATTTAAATTATTAATTAGTTCTGACACTGGAACTCAGGACTCAAGGCAGTCTCGTACAAACAGTGTGGCAGCCCTCACGTGAACAGGAGCAGGTAAGAGTTTACCTCCAGGTCCCTCTTTCCTACCCCCCAGCCCACATCAGTTCAAGCTACTCAGCAGCTCATCTAAGCACAGGGCCTGGACCTGACCTATGCCTGCTGGAAGGAATCACCCAGGACAGGCAGCAGGGAAAGCAATACCGAGCACCATCCTCCTCCACACATCTCACACCTCTCCAGGCCCCACTGATGCTCATACAAAGAGAAGCTGAAGACAAACATGGAGATATCCTTTATAAGTAAAGTGGCCTCTTACAACTGCGCACACTGATAGTCACAGGGGATCTTCTAAGAGATGCCACTGCTCAGCTAACTGCAAAATGCATTGGTGCGCAATGGCAGCTGGCAAATTACTTCAGCATTTTTCCTACCATTCCAATCATGCATATATGGCCAATAACATACTATCCAGTAACTCCATCAGTTATATTACATGTATGTA
Organism: Aleadryas rufinucha; assembly: GCA_013397815.1. Taxonomy (NCBI): domain Eukaryota; kingdom Metazoa; phylum Chordata; class Aves; order Passeriformes; genus Aleadryas; species Aleadryas rufinucha. The sequence goes on along the minus strand of VZTH01003268.1, from coordinate 984,889 downwards.
ACATAACTATGTTCTGTTCTGGTTTTTCTACCAAGTTTTCCAGGGCAATCCTGGCTAATTAATGTAATAGACTTAGTTTCTTCAGTTTTGCCCCCTGCTATGTGAGATAATAATACAAAGTCACCTCCTTAAACTTCTTTGCAGGGTGAAGCACAGCATATAAAGTGTAATGTTGTTTTTATATATTCAACTACAGAGAAAAATTTTCCCAATCTTTTTTTTAAATGCTGAGAAATTCACTCAGTAAGTGATGAGTATAGTCAATGATTCATCTTCTAGTTAGAATCCTAGTAACTTATTTTAGTACTTACTCTACTTTAATAATTTTTTCCACTATTTGGCATTGCAGTTGAACATCTAGTTGTCATTAGTTTTTTATCTAGTTCAACCTGAAGTTATTACTTCCATTAAAGACTTACAATGCTAGAGATTTTTTAAAAGCATTTATGTACATACTTTATAATCCAATGTCATGACTCGCCTACAAAAATCAGTTAAGGAAATGAGTTAAAAAATGAGGGGGAAAAAAAAAGCCTAGTTGGTAACCATAAAGTGCCTTTTCATAACCCATGAATATGTATTCCTCTTCCAGCCATCTGTTATCCTCAGATGAAAAGAGTTTCATTTGTAGAACACTAATTTCACACAATTTTCAAGAAATAAAGAAAAGGTTAAGGAATTTTAGGTCATTATGGCAACATGAATCAGAGTAATTTTGAAGTATCAGTCTAAATAAATTGGCCATAACATGAAGAAAAACCTTCCTGTGAACTGGACTATTGTACGTGAAACTTAGCAGGGAGCCTGTGAACACACCACCTCACATGGGCACAGAGTAAAGCTTGGGAATAAATGGCAGCACAGAGTAAAGCTTGGGAATAAATGGCAGCTTGACCATTGGAAGCTTATGGCACTTGCAACAGATTGAACACAAAAGACAATCAAAGAGTCAAGGAGGTTTCATGACAAGTAAAAGAAATTCTGCAACTTCAAAAATGAAAGTCAGAACAGCAATTAGTCCTGTTAGTCATCCTCAGTGAAGGTTTCAGCATCATAAATACAAAAATCAAAATACACAAACCATCCCTTTTCTTGTGAGCAGCCATCGGTACACATATTTATGAAATATAATGACCAGCTATATTTGTAACACACACTGCAATACAACACGCCAATAACAAACAGAGGTAGTTCCCACTGATTATTCAAAGATTCCCTGCTGCCTCAAGAATAACACAGCATGGAAACCATGGCCAGTGCAGAGCCTGATGCCTGCCTGAGCATGATTTCTCTCCACTTTGCACCATGAACTCCTTACTGATTTTTAAGGTGAATAGTAAAAGGTACTGCCTTTGATGGAGATAATTGTCAAATGCCCAGGCTCCCTCAAAAAATGTGGTTTATCTTTGGGTACAAGTTGGAGTCACTTTGAAAACAAAAAAATCAGATTTTGAACTGAAATGGGAGAGGTGCCTTGACTGAAGGACTGCCCTATCTCTGCAGCCTTTGAGCTCTTGTTGGCAGCGTGAACTTCTACTGTGCTCTGCGCGCTACTGATTTCTCATATTAACAGTTAAAAAGGATAGGGACCAGAATTCATTAGAACAAATATTTTATTAAGGATAAGTTGAAATGATGTAATTTTGTGACAGGGAAATTAGGCAAAAATGTCTTGATTGAGCTGTACAAACTCTACACATTTTTGCAATACTATGAGCACAAGCAATTCAATAATGGTGCCCAAAAAAGTAAAGGTATGGTAAAAAAACACATAGGCATTCAAGAAGCAGATCGAGATCATAGTGGAGATACCACTGCCGTGCCTCTCAAAACACAGACACATGCTGTGCAAGCAGCAGTCACAGAGCACATCGCTTTAACTGAGGCAATCTTTTTTAATTCTTTGCCTTGAAGGGCATCTGATCACAGTGGGAGAGGATGGAACACACGCCAACTCATAATATTGCCAAAAGCACAGGTTTTTCCCTTAAGTGAAATATGCAGAGTTCCCAGTGGGGAAACGCAAGGCCTCCCCGCTGCTTTGCAAGGGGCTCTGGTTGGCAGCAGCTCCCTTGTGCTGTCACCAGCTTCATCTCCAGACTCATAACTCACATCAACATTTATGTGCCACAGATCAAGACCGATCCCACTGCTGTATGTTCAGGTAAATTTATAATCAAACTCAAGAGGGAAGCGGGTCAACGGCAGCAGAAGACACTCATGTCAATACACAGACAGACAGACAGCACTTCCTCAGCTCAACCACACAGTGACAAGGTACAGGAATTCAAAGGGAGGGCACCTATTGTTTTGCACCTACTGTATGGCAAATGTCCAAAGTGTTAATCGAATACAGAGTCAATGGAACTTGCATCATTTTTTACAGTGTTATCGGCAAATTACTCGGCCCACTTCTCCAAAATTTTACATTAAAATAAATCCTTTCAAAATCATCAGAATTTCATGCAGTAAAGCAGCCTCTTGGGATTTTATACAACTAAGTAAAATATGAGAATCTAGCCTGAATGAAAGTAGAAAATGAACATGCCAAGATGAGTTTCATTGCACACGTTTGATGTGCAACACATGAAATCAAATAGATTTGCCTATTGATGCAACTGTCAGCCAGAAAAAAATGACTGCTTGGCTGTTTCTCCTATAAACAAAAAAGCCCAGCCTAAGAGAATACTGCTTCACTTTCCTCAATAACCAAGTCCTTTTCACTCTGCTGCTTCTTCACCCCAGGGATTCATTTTTATCTGACTACAAAAAGAGAAATCCATCAACCAGTAAAAGGAATTAGCCCATTTCATTTCACTTTCCTGGAATACTACTACAGATGCTCAAAAAGATAGAAAAGTGATGGGTTTTATAGGAAGACAAGGGCTTGGTATCATTTATCCTGCTCCAAAGTGTAAAAAACCAGGATCGTCCTGAAAGCAAGTTACTGCATGTATTACTTTAAATTTTAGGAAGGGAATGGCTGATTTCATGTCTTTTCAGGCAAATATGTATCTTTTAGACTCTCCAAATAGCATGCTAAGATTAAGAATGTTTTATTCCATCATTATGATTAGCCGGGGAAATAATTTTAAAAGTTGAAATGTATCTCAGGAAATGCATAAAAAAACCGCAAATTCTACTACTTGCCACATGCATCTGGTGACAAATATTGAGCAAAATAATTCAGAGTACAAAGCATCATTCAAAACAGCTCAATACAATCTTAAATTTTCCATCTTCAACTACAGTTAAGGATACATCTCAGAAACATTTTGGCAAAATGAAAAAACCAAGAATTAGAGTTGGTTATTAGGGATTTTCAAACATTTTGGCCAAAATCCACTTGTGTATTAGCAGCTCCAGCTTTTCGATCATGTGCAATCTTCATTGTGCTATGAGAGCTTAATCCTTCAGCAGCCAAACTGGGCACATACCAAAATAAACAGACCCCTCTTGCTCATTTGTATTCCCACTGAGTCTGTAGGCAGGGGAACAGAGTGATGCATATCACAGTCTTACCCTATGTACCCACATCAGAGTCTAGAGAAAAAAAAAAATCTGTATCCTGTAGCATTTTAAGATAAAACTATAAACAGTCAGAGTCAGCCTGCCTGAAAAGCAGCAGCCAGGTTCAGGTCTCAGCCATAGAATCATGGAATTGTTTAGGCTGGAAAAGACCTCTGTCATTGAGTCTAACCATTAACCATTGCCAAGCCCACCACTAAAACATGTCCCAAAGTGCCACACTTGCACATCTTTTAAATACCTCCAGGGATGGGCCCGAGCCAATGTTGGCCCATCCATTTGCCCCACGCCTGTCTACCTATGTTCCCCAAGGGTACACCACAGCAGTGATGCTCTTTCTTCTTTGGGGATACCACCTAGGTCAGAGATTCCTTGGCTTCTCACAGGGACAGAAGAGGTAACAGGGCTACATTACCTCAACAAACAAGTCCTTTTGAAATAGCAGATAACACCTGTAGTGTTTCCCAAGTCCTTAAAATACAACCTCTTCCTGCTGCGAAGTAATTCAACTGTCTCTCTAGTTCAAGAAACAGAAGCCTGGACTGGACGTGCTGAATCTGGATAGTGCTGGATAATACGGAAATAATTCAGTTCTCAGTGGGGAAAAAAATTAAGTCAAATTCAAACAGGTGAAGGAATACTACTATAACAGTAGAAATAGTCTCTGCATATGAATTCTTATCCACATTCTAGTTACACATACTTTTTTTAAGAACACATTTTAAAGACCTTGAAGAAGATGTTACGAAGCAACAGGACAAAGTTGTACATAATTGTTATAGCTCTCACTACTTATTCAGAGAGAGCTGTTTATGATAGAGAATGCAGTGTGCCCAGTAATTTCAATTTATTATACAAGTACCATTAAAATCATTGAAGTATTTCTTTCAGATTTGCAGGCAGCTCTACTAAAATGAATATTTCTAACCAATCAACATTTCATAACATGTTCAAAAGTCACTGTTAATGCAATAGCTTCAGGGAAGGGTTATGCTTTGTTTCTAAATTTCAGTCTGTTTAACTGACTGACGGGACATCCAGTGACTGTTGCCTTAGTTCAGTCTTACTGAAAGCTGAAACATATGGGCTGTCATTGGATACTCACTGTGATTTTGCTAAAGGGTTTTAGCAATAAGGCACAAGCTGAAATCTATACTGTTTTCTCATATTACATAGATCCCAATAAAAAGCTTACACGTGTATAATGTCTGGAACTTATGGTAATGCATAACTGAGCCATTAACAACACAATGTAATAGCATTTCCTCAAAGAAAGCTGCCAGTGAAAGACAATACCTGCAGTGGCATGGCAGAAGTGTGAATATTTCTTCTACATTTAGAATATGTTTTTATTCCTATCAGCCGTCATTATGCTCATCAAAACCTAAGCTACTGAGAGATGAGGGAACTCTCATTCTGATTTATTACAAATATTCAGTGAAAAAAGATATTTTTCAGCATCCAACCAAGTTAATGACCCTGGAAAATGTTAGGACATATCTTCTTTTTTTCAGTAGTTATTCTGTCCCATGACTGTCATGATATTCTCTGCTGGAATGGCAGTGTTGCCTCATATATCATTGACTAATCGAAGTTTTTAAATAAAGATACCACATGTACCAAATCCCTCTTTCAGAACTGCTTTCTTATTATTGGAAAACTGATTATGAAAACTTGATTAATTTTGTGAAATAGCACAAGACACTCTGCTTCACAATGGATAATTCTGAATGGAAGCACTGACTGAAGAAATATATTTTAAATGTGTTTACTGAGTTATTTCATGCAATATAGAAGGACTCGGCATTTGGGGATAAAAAAGCTGCAACAAATAATATTAAAGAGGCTGAAAAAATATTTGACGTGTATGGAGTAGATTATTTTGAGGTAGAGTAGTTGCAATGATTGTAAATAAACTCTTGTAAACAAACTAAACCTAGAGTAGTCCAAAATTCCATTCATTCCCTTCATGTTGTTTTATTAAAGTTTTTTAATAATGATAAACAGAAGATGAACAAGTTATCATATATATTCGGCACTGCTCTCAGACCATCATAAAACTCGACAGCATATTTTGCATTTACCTCTAGAAATTAATTTGGTATGGATACCAAGAAAGTGGTACAACACTGAAGTGCAAACAAAACATCAGATTAAGAAGGACCTCATCTTGTTCTGATGTGAAGGCAATGTGTTACCTGTGCAATATGGTCTCAGCCTCTTTCACTAGAGTACATGGCAGGCAGTAGCACTTTGATTCACAGGGATCTATGTACGTGCTCAGCAACATTATTTGATACTTTCTGCTGATCTTCATTTACACACAAAATTAAATGAAAAGAAAACACCACTTACTTGCTTTTTCCTTTGTATACTGTAGCATAGGACCCTTCCCCTAGTTTTTCCAGTTTTTCATATGAGTCTGCTTTTCCAAACTTAGGGCTCGTAGGCTAAACAAAACAAAAAAGATGACTTTTCAGCATATATTGCACTCATAACATTAACTGCTTTGATTCAGCCTTTGGAGACCAAACATCATTATCAAGACTTATAGATGTGCCTGTTTGCAGTAGCCAACAACAAAAAAATAATTAATAGGGGAAAAAAATAATATTTACTCAAAATATCATTCAGCAACCCAGATGGTAGCTGCTAATATCAACCATACACTTACATCACTGGATCTATCAAAAAGATTTTATTGTTAATCAAAGAGATGGTTCTGGTTTATTTTTCACATATATCACTTCATAGAGAGATACAGATAATTAACAACTAAAGCATCTTATCTATGTTTAGAGATCTAAACAGCAGCCTTAATCTGCCCTACAAAATCAGAACTAATAGAGCTGTTTAATCATTTTTTTCTTTCTTATTTTTTTAGGCTAAAGCCCATCCAGAAACATTGCTCTAAGTAGTCAATGCCCCAGTAAATCAATCATTGTTCAGAGAGGGGTCAAAAAGCTACAGGAAAGCATCTTTAATAATGTCATCTTCTGAATTATGATTAAATTCTTCAGACTGTGGATATAATCACACCATACTTTAATGTATGTTTTACATAGTTGATAAAAGTCCTGTATCCTTAGTATTTGCAGCCTAAGTGAGGAGTCTAAAACTGAACCAAGCTAAGCAATGATTCTTGCTCAAAGGGCCAGATAGCTCAGCTGGCCTTTGTGACAGACTGATACTTGCCCCCTTTTACACAGTCCTAACAGAGAACAACTTAACACTGCAAACACAGAAATTCATCTGCTATTAAAACTTTCCATTGAAATTCTGAGAAAATGTTTGACTTTTCTGAAGCGCATCCTATTTTCCCCATTTCCCCATCTTCCAGTTGTGTGGAAGGAAAGGTCATTTTATTTCTCCTCCATGACCAGATGGACACTGCAAAAAACTGACCTGCAGCTGCCCTCAGCATCACCTACATACCTTTTAGACTGCGGTGCTCAGATATCCTGTACCTAAAACAATCAAAAGATCATAGAGAAAGTTTGGAGGGTCAGCACTAATACTCAAATCACACACAGTGACTGAATTCATAGTGCTCTTTTTAAATGCTACAAAGAAAAGCAGACAAGCAAACCCAGCATGTGTGGGGTTGAATTCAACTGGGATGAGCCGTGTAGCTGCACACATGGTACCCTCACATTCAGGATCCTATGTCTGATTTACAAAAAGTACTCTGTATCAGTTTTTTGAAAGGAAACAAACATTACACTACAGGGCACATCTGTGTGTAAATTCTTGTTAAACCATGGTTGAAAATTTGAAATCAACTGACCCTAAAAATTGCTTCTATTTAAACAGACAGGGGCATGCCAGGTAAGTTGACTTGGTGCCTTATACTTGTCCACCACACCCAATTAACCATCAGCCAGAAAATGCAAACATTCTCTTTACTCAACTATTCTTCATTTGTCCTACATAAAAATTCTGTCACTTTGGCAACTACACAAATTTTTTGATGTTAACATTTCAGCTTTCTATCGAATGGTATGAGGACAAACATGTATGTTTACGAAACTGAGTCTTTTCACCTCTCTCCAATACAAAGAACAACCTATTATTTTGCTATCCAATTCCTAAGTATTAATAGATTTACACAAATTTGTCATATCGAAACTCCCAGGTCTTTTTCCTGCTACATTATTTGGAACACTACGTTATAGATAAGGCAGTAATAGTCTTAGTTTCCAATCTGTGCTTAAAAAGTTATTCTGCCTGGTTAAAAACAAATGTTAGGGCTTTTTAAACCACAGTTTTATTACAGATGCCACTAATAAAGGTGACTAAAATATTTATTCAAGTAGCCTTCTCATTTAACTATCCAGTTACAGACTAATGCAACGTTTAAAGATCTTCAGAAAAAAAAAAAAAAAGTGGTTAGATGTTTAAATGTCTCATATATAATGAAGAAGGAGTGCAAAGTATTTCCCAAATTGCAGGCTGCAATGAACACACAGTGAGTAACTTTGTTTGGAGTCAAAACGCTGTCCTAGTTAACAGTGAATAGTTCACTGTTGGCTTCCTCATAGCAACACACAGAAAGGACAGGGTTTATACATGTGTTTCACATCCATTCTTATTTTCACATTGAGATTTACTTTTATTCTCTACCTCTGGAAACCATAATCTAAAGGTCACAACAACTTGTAAAGCCTTAAGATCTTGAGAGGAAACAGGGTGCCTTTAATCCATTACCACACAGTAAATCAGCAACAATAATTATTTCTACAACCTCATGCTCATTTCTCTGTAGTCCAGCTGCAAGAAGCAAAGACTGAAAGTCATGACTTTTGACTCATTCTCCTCCTGGAAGTAGCTGCATCCTCACCAAAACCAGGCAAAACTCTAAAAGCTGGCATTGGCTGGATCAGGAGGACAGTTCACTCCTGAGGGTGCCAGAGAGAGCCCTGTGCCCTGGGCTCAGCTCTGCAGCAGCAAGGCTGACCTGCCACCCTCCCCATGGAGTCCCCACCTCTTGTCCAGTGCCTGTTCACGCTGGGTACAAGGCCAGACAGAGCCCAAACCCAACGCTTGAGCCACCCCTGTCCCAAGTGCAGCAAAACCACCTGGCTGACACCTTCCCCTTTCCAGCGCACAGCACCTCTGCAGCGGAGCTCAGCTCTGCTCCCGCTGCACCACTAGATTGCATTGCCCAGGTTCTCCCCCATTAGATCTCCCTCTATGAAAATGGACATTGCTTTTCCTGGCATTTGTAATCTTTAAAGGCTTACAATTTTTGAAGGCATGTGGCGTATAAAAGCACTTCAGAGGATTTCATCAAAAAATTTAAATAAATTTTGAGGCAAAAGTATATATATATTAATATATATAATTTGCATGATACTTCTTAATGAAACACCAAAACATTCAGCATATGCATTTACTTTAGAAAAGGAAGGGGCAGATTAACCATTTCCCCAACATTTTATCCATTTTTTAAAATTAAATCTCATACATTAATTCAAAGTTCTAATTACAAATTGCCTATAAATTAAGAAGTTCAGACACTTTTTACATTTCTTTTTATTTATGGATAATAAAGGAGGTGAAGGCTGACTGAAATAATGCAAAAATAAGAAACTTTTCAAAACTTAAGTTTTAAGCTTAAAGGAATCTAAATAAAGGGCTGTGGAAGGAATCTAAATAATTTGATGTTCCACATGACTGCTGAAAACTATAACCATTTCGGCCTACTTTCCTTTATTATTACAGTCCTCCATTCATCTGGGTATTTTTTCAGCTTCATGGGCATGAATTTCATTATTCAGATTTCTTCACATTAGTTTATCCTTTCCAACCATTTCTCTTTAAAAAATATGCCTTGTTACAGCGAAGTTGGTGGCTTTTTCAGTAACTATTAAAATCAAATATAGAAAATTCACTTTTAAGTACAATTTTTCCTTCCAAAGTATTTTATTCCTTCTGGTAAAATATATGGGAATACACAGAGATTTGTGTTTGTTAAATCACAGGAGTCCCTTGCAGTGCCTGGGATGTTGTTGACTGAAATACACATAGTGAAACATATCCAGAGCACATCAGATGTACAGTGCTTGCATCAGCCACTGACAGACAGCACAAGCAGCAGACTCACAAAAAATTGCCCTGTATTATGTTTACATAACTGGTGCAATCCCCTAGTTTGACCCAGACAACATTTCTCAATGGAAAAGAGTACTGGTTTTAGCTGAACACATGTATTTTGGTAAAAGTTTTTTTCAAAACTTCTTTTTGAAGATCTAACCTTACTATACTTCTATAGCTATTATTTTTCCATTTCTCTTGATCCTTCTTACTGCTGTTTAACCCTCTAAAACACCAACAGACAATCACAGAATTATTTAGGTTTGAAAAGGTTTTAAAGATCACCAAATCTAACTCTAATCCTAACACTGCCAAGCCCACCACACGTCCCCCAGGCACCACATCTATACATCTTTTAAATACCTCCAGGCATTGTGACTCAACCACTCCCCTGGGCAGCCTGTTCCAGTGCTTGAAAACCCCTGTATGTACCAAACATCACCAGGACTACTTGGGCATAAAGAAGCCTGCTGCTCCATGTTAGAGTTCTGCATTTGCTACAAAAAAACCCAAACAACCAAACAAAAAACCCCAAACAACTTAAAAGCTAAGAAAAAAACCCCAACACCTAGATGCATTCATGACCAAGACTGAACTATCTAACAGCAAAAAGTTAAATAGGCAGTAAACAACCAGTCAGCAAGAAATTGATACAACTGGAAAATTCACTGCAAAGTGAGCTTTCATGCTCTGGAGAAATCTTTCAAAGAACTCGAAAGGGAAAGTTAAATGAGTTACTGAGACAAAAGGGAGTGAAGGTCTTCATGCCTCTCAAGAACATAGTCCCAAGTCACAGTGAAAGTCAGAACAGGCTGTGGTAGATCATGTTATCCCCAAGAGGATATTGGCAGTTGGAGCACAGAACAGTACAGATCTGTCCCTTCAGGAAACTCACTGGGAATTTTACTTGTTTGCCTTCATGTTTCACTTTCCTGGAAAATAGTTTTTATTAGGTAGCTTTCTTATTATAAGCCTACATTTTTCCCAGTGCTAGATTAGCCTAAGAGCACCACTGAGCACAGGGAGTGAGCATTTTTAGCAGCATGGCTTGGAGCAACCGAGATCAGGTATTTTTTCCCCTCTGGTTAAGGAAATACAGATCATAGTAGCAAGGATAGAAAGAGTATGCCAAAATGTTGAGTACAGAAATAGAAGAAGCTAGTATTTCAAACTGACGTGAGAGTATTAAAAATAACAGAGAAAAAAAGAAATGAGAAGAAACTGTCTTTTCTGACCATGTAGTTCCAAATGGCCATTTCATTGATAGAGCCTGTAGGAGAGATAATAGGCTTAATCCAAGAACTAGCAGTATGAATCCTTGCACTACACTGCCACATGAATACCTCTGTTTCTCAGAATTTTTCAAAATCTATGTAATAAAGAAAGCTTTAATGGAAAATTACACTGAAAATCACCTGACTATTCCTATAGAAGCTGTGTGGGTTATGTTCTCATGCATTTTTCATAACTGCAGAACAGCTTGTGAATGTCACACTTAACCGTCACACTCCCGAGTCTAAGCTTTAAATAGATCCCTTTTTTTTTTAACCGCAGAATATTAAACTTCCATATAAAACTATCATTAAGAGAAAAATATTATTTTCACAGTACCTCTGTGAATTAAGAAATATCAAAAGTGAATATCTGCTTTGTTATACACCTCAAAAGAAATAAATTCTTTGCTAGAAAAATTTGAACGTAAAAGGTCGGCCAAGAAGCTCAGTTGAGATTAAATCACAAGAATGAAAGATAATAGTTATTTTTTAACCATTTCTTCATCTTCTTTGTTACAAGAGTAAACCTTCTTTCACAAAACCATATGCAATTTTCACACTAATTGCAAGTTGTATCCAACCTATAATAACAGGCCAATTTGAACATATCTTGAAAGTTAGGCTGTTTTCTAGTGCAACATTCAAGGGATACAAAGATGTTCAAGAATCCAAACCAAGCCTCAGTCTTAGTTCTCCCACTCTCTGATCCCATTCTGTTGCTTGCATCTTCCTAACCCTGTAACACACAGCCATAAATTAAGAGCAACTTGGGCAGAAGCGACCATAGAGCTCTCTGTGAAGGGGCTGGATGCAGTTTTTAAAGCTGTTCACTTGTTCTCCAGGCTATTAGAGCACAGGAGCTGGCTCAACTGCCACATTTTATCTGCCTTTTCATCTAGAGAGTATCCCTCAGGTTAACAATTATTAACGCTTCCTTTGTGCCAGTAAAGAAAATTCTACTCCACACCGAACTCTGAAATTATCTTACCTCCATAAAACACATCAACCAGGAAAGATGCAGTTACCCTAGTAATTAACAGGTTCCTAATTGGAGAAGGTTGCATAAACCTGAAGAGGAAGAGAGGCAAGAATGGCACAGCAAGTGTTGATTTGGGCAGACAGAAATGATGCCTTACTTTTGGAAAAAATCCTGACATTAGTGTCTATATTAGAGCTAGATTTCTTACACAACTGATTTGCAATGTGCTAACAGGATCAGTAGGATCATTATAGGATTCATGCCTTTTTGCTTGTACTTTTTGGAGGAAAGTTGCATGTATCAGGACTGAAAATTAATAAAAGTTACAGAAACTGAAGAAAGGCTGCTCTTCCAAAAAGAGTGCAGAGTGAATGCAGTAAAGAATTGCTTATCCAATTATTTTTACTTGAACGTTTGGGGTTTTTACATTTATCTGAGTTAGCAGAACATTAGTGTTTTGCTCGATTTTGTTTTTAAATTACCTGACAGGTAGGAACATATACCTTAGCATGACATTTAAATTCACCACCAGGGTGCTTAAGCTATTCATAGAGAACAAAATGATGTGTATCACTACATAACTACATCTTGAGCAGATGGCTAGTTTATACAGCTTGCAATATTCTATTTACATATGGTGCAAAAGTACTATTTTAGTGTATAAAATGTGTACTCTGAATACACCAAAACTTTACCTTGCACTGGAGAGTTTGATGATGTGTCTAAAGAGCATGGATCTCAAATAAAATTCTCAGATAACTAGAGTTAACCATCTTTTAAAACCAGCTATTTGGGGAAGAGTGGCATGTATTCGCTTTTCAGATGTGTTTTTTTTATTTTGCCCAGTTTATTTTGTAGTATTACCTTTTCTTCATTTAAGGAGAAAAGAAAAAACGTTTCCTTGCCTTGGTAGACAAAGGACGCAGCATGAGATTTTTAGAAAGATAGATACAGACAGAGAGGGAGAGAGATGGATAAGTACACACAACTATAGCTATATGTATATGCACACACTTGCATTGTGTTGGGATGGATCAGAGAAAAGGTTTGTCAAGCCAAATTCCCTTCTAACAGTGGCTGACAGGCAATGCACAGGTAGGCAAACACCTACTTCACTACCTCCAAGTTATCCACTACTCTGATGTGATAAAGGAATAATTCTGTTGTGCTGGAAAATTCATCCCATAATAACATACAATTTCAATCAGCTCCAGCGGTTTGGAAATCACTCTCATAGACATTTCCTTATTTTCAAAGTAAGGGGAGAAGGTGGAAGGATTGCAAGTGTAAAAACTAAGCTTGTCGTACAAGAACAAACAAAAAGTGCTAAATTCTGTCTGTACACTACTGAACTAATTAACTACGCAGGAATTCTACCAAGTCACAACAAGGTGTGACATTAACTGCAGAAAAATAATTCATGTTCAGAAGCAAGAGATTTATTTTCCAAGTGACAATCTGTGGGAGTACCATGGAGCTCCAGCTTCCCCAAACCTCTGTGTGTGTTTCATCTTCCTCACCACAAAGTGCAGAGCATTTCAAAGGTACGGACAACACAAAATGGGCAACATACCACCTACAGAGTATTTTGTGATCTTTACCAAACAATGAAACTGATACCTGTCAGAGAGGTGATAAAGCTGCTGAAATAAATCAAAGCAGAAACTAACACCCCAGGGCATTATAAACAAGGTCTTTCAGGTCACATTTTGAAAAAATGTTATTTTCCTGAGACAAATAAAGGACTTTTATCTGAGCAGAAGCAGTGAGTGATATGGAGACAGCAAGCCTCAGCCATGAACCTTCTGTAAGACATCATTTCCACACCTGATGGCTACTGAGGACTTTAAATGATGAAAGGAAAAGACTAAATGGAAGCTTATCTCTAATTCAGTTCCTCTACTAATCAAGCAAAGAAAGTGCAAATTGAAGGTAGCATATCTCTATCAGAATATCTTAAAATAAAACTTACAGAAAGCAAAGACAAAACTGAAATGTAACTCCACAACTGTAGCCCATATGACCCAGAGGGAAGAGCATGTTCAAGACCATTTACAGAAACTGAAATGCTCGTCCAGACTGGTATAACCTGTACCAGAGGAGAATTTCAGAGGACCAAGGATGAACTCAGTAAGGGAGAATATGCAGCTGACATGGAAGAAAAAGATGTAATGATCAGAAGAGCAAGTAGCAAGGGCATCTGCTAGACAACATCAGGGCTAGAAAAAAGATGAAAGTCTTTGTTAATTCAAGTATAATTCAAAACCACAGAATGATACATTTCTGCAACTAACCACACAGGCAATAAAATGTGCATCAGGGCATCTACTGCCTGAAGCAATGTATTCAGGTTCTGGGAATGGGAATGAAGCATCTTGATCGTATCTCTTGCCTAGGATGGCTGAACTCAGGTCTCCCAGGCAGGACCAGGTGTGACCTGATCAGCAGAGGGCTAACACCACCTTTTTTTGTGAACTGTTCTTCCCTCTTCATTGGCATGAACACTTTAATTATTCCAAGTGCTCTTCCTTGTAAGGAAAAGTCAAAAATTACTAACAATGCCTCCAAGCAGAAGGAACAACTGAGTTCACCAAACAGAGCTATAAAAATCAGAGAGAATTACAGGAAGTTGAGAAATAAGAATTGTATTACAAGAAATTCCTTTGCACCTCCTGTATCCAGCAAGTCTGTGTGAGTCAGCATAGACGAAGATAAGCAAAAACATATGTTTAGCTAGGGCTCTAACCAGCAGCATACTAGTAGAGGAAGCATTAATGTCAGTTACGTAAGAAAATACTGGGATCGTAGGAGATTGTATGGATGCAGTAGAGCACCAGCCCTCTGGAAAAGAATATGATGCCAAAAACACAGTTTCAAAAACATCTGCTTCAAAATTCTGGAAGCAAAGCAACTGAAACCCTTCAGTGTTAACAAAAGAATGTCAAAAACATTAACAGAAATTAGTAATAGTTTCTAAGAGGAACAGCAGAGATGAGGAGTGAGTTAATACCACAAAATACTTATGTTTTCAAAAATAAAGTCATTTAAACTAATAGTTGTGGTGCCAAAAAATAATCAGGCATCACAAACAAGTAAACACGGTGCAAATAGATTCATCCATTCTTAATGATTGTAAAAGTTTCATGGTAAGAACTACTCGTCGTGGACTCAGATGGAATACACTAGAGACAACTCTAGCAGCAGCTATATAATGCCAAGTGATGATGAAAAAGCAAATTTGTTTTTGCTACAGATGGTTACATTTTAAAATGTAACCTTTTCTAAAAAGGACAGTCCCCTGGAGGCGTGACATCTTACCCGCTAAATTCACACGGGTTAAACACAACTCATCTACAGAAAATGAATCTCTTGCCATTTCTCGTTAGAAGTCTGACAGGCTTCAGTCAAACTTCTGTAGGGAGGACAGAAGATGTCCAGAAGATAGAGTAAAAACAAAGAAAAGAAAGAAAAGAAAAAAGAAGAGGCAATCAACCTTTTAAATTGTTTCGCACCAAGTAAGACTTGAAGTGTTACATCCATTCTATTTAGATCTGTAGTCTTCAACTCAAAGGTCACATTATTATGGATTTTTCTTGCCAAAGCATAATAGAAATAGTTTTTCAGTAATTTTGAAGGTCTTTTGGGGGAAATCTGTTCTGGGCATTATCCATGAAAGCTATGACATTTTATTTATCTAGTTTCTTTCAAAATACTTGAGAATAAAACTATGATGATGTGTTCCCAAACCCTTCTCTGTTGTTTTTCTCTTTTCCCTCTCTCTCTTTCACAGAGTTTCTGACAGGGAAATAAATGTTATTTTTATTACTTGATTTTGAAAAGAGAATTATAAAATGTAAACAAATCTGTCAAGTCTGATCTGTTTGTCTAAAACCGAAATCTAAAAATCAAAAAGGCAATTTATGTGGTTTCTTAAACTTCATGGGAAAGAATTCCTCTTCACAAATAAGCAATCCTCTGCCAGATTTGCTGCATAAACATTATAGCAGCTGTAATGACATACCAGGATAAGGAGAGGAAAATGCTTAGAAATCCTGTAAGACACCCTAACTAATATCTGAAAGGAATTTCATAATTCATATTATTTTTCAAGTTCTATTTTCTGATTTTATTAATAACACTACAAATATATATGGAAAACATATTTAATAGCAGCTATGACCTTTTTCTTTGTTGTTTCCAAGTAAACAATCCCTTCTTAACCAAGAAAACATTTATCTGGTGCCTCTTATTCCACCATTTGGTACACGTGGAGGTATCAGGACTGTGCACTTACAGAGCTGGGGCTGGAGTGCCGCCTGACTTTAGGTGATTCCTTCCCTGCAGATGAAGTTTTGAAGTTAATGCAAGCGTTGTTCTCTGAATGAACCCTCTTCACTTGATTAGTTGGTTTCTCAAACGGATCGAAACTACTCTGTGTCCTCTGAACCCGAACTTTTTTATCCTCAGGAATTGTATCCAGAGGTTTGATCACTGAATCCATTCCCTGGCAGTTCCGTGTAGACATCTTTGTGACACATATCTGAAAAGAAAAAACATCATCTGTTGACTCTAACAGGCTTAAAGTTGATATCATTCCATGCACCAGCCAGCATCAAAAAAGGCATTAAACTTCATAAGCATTCACTTTCTATTTCTATATTAAAACTGAAAACAGCACATGCATTTTACATAGGGGACACACACATCACAGTAATAACTATAAAAAGCCTATCTTTGTACAATGCACTAAGAGATCCTGAAAAAGGAAGGCAAGAGAGGAACATACATAAATTCATACATTTGAGTTTTATTGTACAATGTGTTCTTGGCAACAAGACCACCTCACTTTTCTCTCCACTGTAGCCACAGATCTCGACAAGCAGTATTGATTTCCATTTGTTCAAAATTGGATGAGACTAAACTAAAATAAATGATGGTAGTTTGTGTGTGTGCTGGCTGGTGCTGGCTTTCCAAAGATTCAATACCGGTATATTATTGTATTTTTAAATAATGCTTATACAGTGTTATTATTATTATCACCATATGTCTCAGAAAATTAAATGAGTAAATCAATTCCCAGGCACTGAAACGTGAGACTGCACTTTAATGGCACACTAAAGCACAGAAGTTCAATTCTTTGTTACTGTGAGGTATGACTCTGCCAAGCTCCAAAGACTGCCACTAGCCGCTTGAGCTATCAAAATACGCTGTGGTTCGTTCAAAAGCACTAAATGAGTAGAGCAGCACCTTTAGATACTCCAGTCATGTATGTTTCTGGTTTTAATTTCAATACACTCGAATACAGATGACATTTTTTTGAATTATACTGTTGGTGAGGGGTTATGTTTGAGGCCTCAGCTTCTGTTTTCACCCATATGAGACTTCACTTTTACTTGGAAGGAAAAGAAATAGTTTCAGCTTTCAGGCTACAGGGAAAAGTTATGAAGTGTAACGCAAGAAGACCCAAGAGGCTCCTTAAATTGTAAGGCAAATCAAAGTAACCTACAACGCACTTCTTCCATGACATTTCCATGTGTTTAAGGATAGACAGTGTTAATTTGCTGTCAGTTGAACTGTTCACATAAAAACAATTTAACAAGTATAATATTCCATTCAGGCATCTATAATCTAATCTAATTTTTGAAAATTTGTCATCCTAAAACAGTTAATATAAAAAAAAAGAAATTACGATTTAATCAGGTGTCTTCCCTCCTAAACCAAAGTACGTCCAAAAACTTCTCCAATAAATTATTCATTGCCATCTTCCCAGAGCAATTTTGTGCCTTGAAATCCAACTTACTTCAATTGTTTATAGAAATACCGGGTGACTATACCTTGTGGGGTTTGGCTTTTTTTTTTTTTTTAATGATCCACTGTAACAGTAGATGAAAGATTTCTTTTCTACATTAAAAATTTAAAGTATGTTTCCTGCACTGTGCCATCTGGCCAAATGATCATATACAGGTCAACTCCAATGAAGGACATAACTACTGTCACAAATCAGACATTACAAGGGTTGGAATTTCGTCTCGCTAAAGCGATTTCTCCAAGACTAGAACTTCACCAAGTTATAACTTCCTCGAGAAAAGGAAAAGTGCCCCTTCATTCCAAATGATAGTTCTTTTTTGGACTAAAATTAAGACAATTATGTAATTTTGGTCTGTTATTTTAGAGAGAAAAGATAAAGAGCTGTTGCACAAAGAGTTTTTAATTAGTCTTCTTGTAAAACTAATTGGTTTCTTTCCCCTAAAACAATTAATATGCACAGACATGCATCCACATACTTCCCATGGTCATCTCCATGTTCTTGCAATGCTTGCTACCAACAAAGATGTTTTAAAAGAATGTAAATTGAAATTACTGTTAATATAGCAGCACTTCCATGTTGCTTAATCAACATGGATGCAAATAAATCAGCATTTGAAACCCTATGATCTAGAAAGCAGGGGCAGGAGATACGGACAAAAAGTTCCAAAGCGGTACTTGCCTTCCCTTCAGGTTAACAAGGTGCCTGTAGCAGATTAAAATATTTGGAATACACAGCTATAAACAGACTACAGATAATAACGCCATGAATGCTGCTTCGGGGTTCTTTTTTTCCACTGGAAAATCTCCATGTCTAGTTCTAATGTGAGCCATATAAGCATTTGTTACTATCATCTTGACTGGAAGCAGTAATAGTTTGGAATTAGATGTTGCAGGGAGGCACTTCAGCCTTCAGGCCACTTGACTGAATCTGGAGTAGGATAAAAATCCCCACCATCATCTTATAATAGCCAGGCTTCCAACTTGCAAATGACTAAAACCAAGACAAGCACCAACCATCTCCCCACTCAGAAGTCAAACAACTTGGTGGATGCACAGCCTGACAGCACTGTCACCTGTGGAAAAGTCTGAGGACTGCAGAGAAATGTATAAGTAGAGGCTGCTCACCATGCCCATCTGCCTGTTCCTCAACTGCAGCACATCTCCTGCCAGAGCTGACAAGAGGTTTAATTAATCACTTTTCTCTCACCGATATCAAGATTTCCTTGGCAGAAATAAAGCATTCTCTCCAAATGGCTGCTGACCAGAGCACACTGTTGAAGCCAACAAAGCTAAGCTTATGCTGCTGTTGAAGGATATACATTTTCAAACTGTCTACCCTGCCTATAAAGCACTGAAGAGAAACAATATTTAAGCATTTGTTTTACATTCTGCCATTGATAGGCCAAGTCCATTGACAGGCCAACTTCATGCTGAAACTCTGTTCTGTGAAATCTGAAAGGACCAGGTCTAAAAGGCCAGCAGTGAGCACTGGCTGTAACCAACTTTAGGACACAATAAATTCATTGACGGTTTCAGGTTTCCCTCCATCAGCAAGGCTAAGCTACCACAGCAGAATAGGTTTTGCACCTGGTCAGCGGGAGTGCTGACAGGCTGCTCCCATGCTCCAGCTAAGGGCACAACTTATTCTGTAGTGGCTTATCATGCAGAAAAGCAGCAGTGTGCTGAGCAAAACTGAAACATAACATATTTTGGAAATCTTCCTCTGCATACAAATGATCATAGATTTCACCAGCTTGACCACACCACCTTTAGGAACATTATGGGTTTGAATTTTTTTTACACTAATTCAGCCTTTTAAATATAACTTTCCCTTGTACTGCATAACTGCTGCTTATAAATTCCAACCTCTCAAGGCATATGTACAAATGCTTACCATCAGAAGGTGTTAGACTTGTAAACCAGTGTCTACCACCCAGTAGCTCCTTGCTGGTAGTCCGAAGATGCCTAATACACCTTCCCATTTCCAGATTTCTTTTTGCATGAGAGAGTTAAGGACCATTTTCCAGTTAAAGCACAGTATTTGTCGTAAAGAACACCAGTTCATTTTCAGAATCTTTTAGATGCTCCTGTGTGATCCTCTGGGATAGTCAGACTTTCCCTCTAAGTACATTCTGCCACCTCTAAGACCAGACTTTTCTTTTCACCTCAATTCACATGTTCTATCTACATAAATCATAGGTTCTTCAGAGTGGGCACTATTCTTTTACTAACCCTTCTTTTACACACAGAACAACCCTTATGCACCTCAATGAAGACGACAATCCAGAAAGTTATGGAAACTATCTTTTTCCAACACAGCCTCAAAACTGGATGATTTTACTGAATATCTGATTTAGCTACAGTTACCAGAATAAACAACAAAGCTAAACAAGCCATTACATATAGGAAGTCAACCACTATGATTCATTAGCCCTCCCTATCTATGTAATGCTGTACTTAAAACAGTGGAGCCCAGACACTCACTGAGATGCTGTAAATGCCACCACAGTCAAAAACTGGTGCTACATGAAGATGTGATATTCAATGGCACCTTAACTATTACAAGTACTGACCTCAAATGTATGTAGAGACAATACAAGTGATACCTTGTTCTGTCATATGCAAGATGACAATTATGCTTTATAAAATGCAATCAAGAGGAAGAAACTTTCAGTATGAATATGCTGTGCATTTAAAGAAACCTCTATCTAGCCAATTGCATGAGTCATTAAGCAGTTTTAATTGTCATTTCTTTAGAACAAGTCATCATATAAGTAAACATTAAGGTATGTCAACACGTAAAATGATTCCTTCCCCTTCAGGAGTTACTGCCATGATTTTGTGTTTCTCCTACCACAAACTACATTCAAGGCATAATTTTATGAGGTATAAACTATTTCCAAAACTATTTGGCTTTTAAAAGTAGGGCAATGGAACCACAGTTATCTCTTTCAGATGGGGTATTTTTGCCAGCAGATCTCATAATTATGGGGAACAGAGCTATGGGGTCTTCATTTATGCCTTCACTCTTCTTCACAGGAAACACAATTTAAAAATAAGCCAACTAACTTAATACATTTAACGGCTATAAATTATTACAGGTATAACATGGAATACACAAAAAAACCTGCATCATGTATGGATTGTTCAAGCAAACATTACTATCCTTCCAAACCTCGTATCAGATAGAAAAGGCTCAAGGGATTCCCTGGACTATTCACCACTTCTGACTTTGGGCATGTTAGGTGGCCCCAGATATGAAAAATAAGAGAGGAAATAGCTGCTTTGTCACCAAGGTTCCCACTTTGCAGGAATCCCAGTACCTCAGAGAATCATGATGAAAAACGGATGTTGGCAAAAATGGCAAAAGAGGAGCTGAGACAAGGAGCAGATGATAAAAAAAAAAAAAATCTAAAAGGAAAAAAAAGGTAAGACAGAACAATGGGATTATATGTATGGTATTCACACCAGAGAATTTCACATGTAGAACATTCACCCCCAAAGTCCCTCCTTTGGTTCTAAGACGAAATGGCT
The DNA here is from genome assembly GCA_013397815.1 of Aleadryas rufinucha. Classification (NCBI taxonomy): domain Eukaryota; kingdom Metazoa; phylum Chordata; class Aves; order Passeriformes; genus Aleadryas; species Aleadryas rufinucha. The sequence goes on along the minus strand of VZTH01003268.1, from coordinate 963,670 downwards.
AAACTAGACTCCAATACCAGTCTCCCTTGAAGGAGTTTTGCTCTTCTACACAGAAAACAGAGTGGTCCTACAGAAACTCCTTTTTTGTATTTGAAGTTACTCTTTGGAAAAGCACTTCCAAAGCAGCACTTAGAAACTGTCCAGGAACTTGGTATCTTGTGGGGAAAAAAGATTTAATCTGGAAAATAACAATGACTATTCCTACTCAGTGAAGCAACAGTATTAATAGCTGAGAGTCCCTCGCCCAGATCTGATTTTCAGATCTTGGAAAAAAGATCCCTGTCAGCCCAGGTGCGATCCAACAGAAGCACCTCTCCACGAGCATCCTGCTCATTACATTTCTCAAATATGGATCATTAACGTCAAATATATGATTGTACTTCCCCAAGTTGTTCCACATTCTGCTGCCAAGCCATATACATTCTTCATACTCTGATGACTGAAATAAACCCACTTTTAAAAGGGGTTTGTCCACAAATTTGTCCACAATTATTTACTCAGTCTCAAATAAAAACATAAGACAAAATGAGACATGATGATGAGAAATTTGGCCACTTAAAACCTACAGTGCAAACAACCACTTTGCAGCTACCTGAAGAGCTCTTGTCTACTTTTAAAAGAAATCACAAAAGGATGATTTATCTAGAAAATCAGAATATTCATGTCAAGTTCAGTAATTACTTGAGCTATCACAAATATTCTGGCAAAGGTAAAGCAAAATAAAATGCAGCACTACAAAAGTTAGTGCAGCTTGATATTAGAAGTTATTTTAGTGTTTCTCTGTGGTTTTTTATTTATTTAAGGTAAAAAGAGCTGGAACATTAACAAAATAGCTCCTCGCATTAGAACCACAGAAAAGCACAACATAGTCATACTTTGCAACTTTCTTAATACTGTTTAGAATTTGAAGACAATGTATGATGGACAACAACACAGCTTGGACAGCAGGTTTTCCCCCTGCTCCTCCTGCCCCATCTCACAATCAATTTGAGAAGATCCAAGGCTGCTCTAGGATAGAGAGGCTTAGTCATCATTATGTCAGTGTGGACCACGGGGCTACAGCCTCCACCCTATCATGGTACTTGTCATATCTCAAAACATAATGTCAGCATTTAGCCAATTTTTTTCCCCATAAAGAATACTGCTGAAGTTAAGAGACTGAAATCACAAGAAGAGTATTTTTGCTCCATGTGTAAAGCTCCATAATAAGCCCTATTAAATAAATAAAAACTAGTATAATCATTCATGGAACCATTTCTAAATAAAGATGCCTCTCTGAATCACCTTGTATCTCATTTCAAGCAATACTCAATCTGCATTTGGGATTAATGTGAAAATAATAAATGGTGTATCAGATGTAGTTACTGTGATACAGTTTCAATGCAAGATTCTTTCACTTCATCACTGTCAGCAAAATTAAGAGGTCCCACAGAAACAGGACTCTTAGAATTAAAGGTTGCTAGACTAGTTCATTTAATGTTTAAAGTCATATAGCATTGAAAGAGTGAGACTGATCAGTTAAACCATGTAAGTAATTTATAGTCTTACAGTTCATGAATTTTAAAACAGCAATGAATGACCCCGGAATTAATCACTTGTTCGAGTACTTAGTAAAATATCAACTGCCCCATATCAGTGGAATTTATTCATATGAATAAAGATACCCTCAGTAACAAAGAACAACCAATTCTGGCAGAGCAGGTCAGACATCTGACCACACAGAAGAAAAAAGTTTAAAATGCTTGTATAGTGTGAAGACACCCTACTCTGAAGCTCATCACATCTTTCAGCAAGATGCATTATATCTGAGTTTTAATTCCTACATTTACCATCCTACAAATGTTTTGTTTGGCCATCCAGTGGCTATGGACTTCTCTAAAATATCTACTATTTTCATTGGTCATTGCCACTGTGTAAATCCAGGGGAAAAGTGACTGGTTGGGTAAATACCAGAGTGAACATCCAAAACTGCTACTGAAAAATCTGAAGGAAATATCTGAATTCCACCCATTTGCACCATTCCAGAAGATGTAGTATGAAAGGACCAGATACAGGGAAACCCAAGATCTAGCATGCAGCAAGAAAAAAAAAATTACTGAGTGATGTGAGGTAAGAAGTCACTGAACCTCTCCACAATTCCATTTTTCTGTTCACAACAGTGATCCTGCCCCTATCACAAGCAGAAACTGGGAGCGCTAATTAAGTTTGTAAAGCAATTGGGCTTTTTTAAGTGAAATGTTATGAAGATATAGATTATAATTTGGAGAGCCAAAGCCCGCTGGAAGTAATGCAACAATCTCATTATTACAGACAATAAGACTTAGCACTTGCATTTAGCTGAGAGATGTATAAAGAAAAAAAAGATATAGTTAGGTGACTACTGATTCAACAGCTGAATTGCTTAGAACGCAAGTCTGCCATTAATTTTCACTGGAAAAATCCTATCTAGATACAAGTTTTTATTACCTTTTATAATCATGTTATTTTCTATCATGCTTTGGTACCATGGAAATTGAGAACACAAGTCATCTGCAGATTCTGGCATCCCTGGAATTTGACATTTGCTACTTATAAAACACAGTTTGGGAATGTTCTGGAGTATTATAAGCAGCTTTGTTCAAAATAAAAATGCAGCTATCTGCAGATTCATTCTCTTTGCAGAACAAAGCAATAGGGAGGCTCTTTCTCATTTTAAACAAAAGTCTTGCCTGCTTCTTCTTGGCCTATCTGGTAGCCCACTCCATTCTCCCCAAGAGAGGGCCAGCAAATGATTGCACCCACAAGCAGAAACATGTACAGGTTGAGAAGAGAGTTCAGTTGGTGAGAACTCTACAATACAGGAAAAGATCCATGAAGAACAAGAGATGAGATAAGGGAGTGAACAAAATTGCGAAAGGGGAAGTAGAGCGTGTAATGCTGCACGACATCACCAGCCAGCTCATACCAGAGCTACCAGTGCAATCAGGCTCATACTTGAAAGAGGTCCTTGAACACACTCATCCCTCCCTGTAATCACCTAAACCAGCCCTTTGGTCTGAACATTTGACAGGGACAAGCTAAAAGAAGCAGAAAGAGAACTTGAGCAAGACAGAAAAAAAAAAAGGCGGAGGGAGAGTGGGGGAAGGAAGGAAGATGCAAGGAAAAAATGGTTGTAAAATAAGATACTTCTTTTCTTCTCCTGATGGCCTTTCTCTGTGTCCCAGAACTATAATTCATATTCTTGGGTAATATTTATTTAACTCTAATTGGATACAGAGATTGCTAGCAATGCTGGATATGAACTAGCAAATGCAACCAAAAACAGAGCTCAGAGACTGGAAATGGTATCTGGGAATATGGTGTGCTTCTTGCTGTACCTATCACAAACTTACTCATACACCTCCCACAGCCCATCTCAAAGGCACTTGCCCAAAATGGCCGTTTTATTTCCAAAGTCAAAGCTGATGTTAAACCAACTGTCATTGTCATATGGAAGAAGGCGAATATAAAAAGGTCACTGAAGTGCCAGATGGGAGAATTTTTGAACTAGAAGCTCTGACATTAATTCTCTGTGTTTGTCTGAAACACTGAACTCAATGAGCATATTAAATGTCTGTGCTGAATTGCCAAGTGAGAAAAAAAGTCACTCTCACAGAAAGACGAACTAATAAGGTAGGAATCCCAGTTTAATAAAAATGTGAAAAGATTTTTATCTGCATCAAGGAAAATAACATTTTATACTAGAAGTTAAAACTGGTTACACAATTCTTTCCTTTAACCACCAACACACCAAGAGCTGCAATACAGCACATATTTATTCTGCTAACTTGATACCTAAATATTAGCATAATTCCTGAATCCAGCACAATCCTGAATCAGGAGTTATTGAAAATTATTTTAGGTCCCCTCAAAATGGTAAGGAAAAGCTGAGCATTTCAAAAATTCTTTTTTTTTTCTGTTCATAGCACAGCCTAACTTCAGAAAAGTGAGTTTCCAATCCTTTAAAATTGATGTTCTTCTCCTTGCAGAGAAAAAAGGTCCAGTTTTCAAGAGAGTCTGGATTACATTTTAGGTCTATAAAAGCCTACACATGTCCTCAAAGCAAAACTCTGTTCTGTGACAACAGACGTCAGGAGGAGTCACCTAAGGACAGGGTCTCAGATAAAGGTCACACCGAAGTCCTGTCAGCCTCTAACGTTCATGAAAAGAGACACAAACTCAGCGGAGCTGATCTAAAGGGGCATTTTGCTCTATTTCTGTACTGATGCCCCAAAATACAGTAACTGTGTTAGCAAGGAAGCCTGGCAAGTGAATTCTTCCTTTCACTTGCACAGTGCTCACATTTGTCACAGTGGTATGTAATGCAATATGCCATGCAAGCCTTTCCTGAAATTGCAACCAGGCTGCTGCTTCCATTAACCTGGTTCCAGACTGCTGCATCCAAAACTAGGAGGCTCATTCCTCCAGTAAACCAAACAGGAGGGCACAGTTGAGGATCAGCAGTGGTGTCAGTGTGGGCGAGGCAGCTTCCAGTGCCAGGCACGAGCCAAGGATGCCTTGGTAACCAGAAAAGTGGTGGAGAAAGTGTCTGAACATAAACACTCTCCCAAGAAATTGTGACAGGTGGTTTTTATACTCTTTTTACTTAGTTACCCACTTGTATCTGTTGTCTATCCTCCCCTGTAACCATATGAACAGGATTTAAAAATAAAGATTAAAAAAATATTTTCAATCTCTTTTCAATATCAGCCTCCTGCTCCAACAGATGGTTACACATGCCAGTGCTAGTTTATACAGTTTTCTTTCCATAAGTGCATTATTAGTGGTTTTCTGAGAACAGTATATTAAGTCTTTCTGAGTTTACAGGTTTATAATTTTATTCTATCCTCTAAAACTCCCCCGATCATGAAGTTATCAAAGGCATACCCATAAATGCAGTAAGTCTTCCCACTGCCAAGTTCAAGTGTGAGAAATCTTGAGAGACTTGACAACAAAATGCCTATTCTTGCTAGATTCTGAGGCTGTCAGTACGGTTTTTAAGAAAATAAATCGTAAACAACTCCATGCCTTGAAAATAGGTTCTACCCAGTTCCTTTAGGCTCCTTTGCCTATCCCTAGCAAGCCTCTTGACTCTTTCACAGTTATCACCAAGTACGTCTGACTCAAAAAAAATTGTCCTCTTACAAGCAGAGACTGCAACAAAAACATTGCTGTTGGTCAGATCTGGTCATGCAACTGACAGTACAAGACTTAAGCCCAACTACTCAAGACCTTTCACATATATGATCTTCACATAAATGCTTTTCTTTTAATTAAAAGAAAAGAGGAAGGGGATAGGTCATCTTTGTGAAATATACACATTTGCAAGTGGAAAGGTTTTTCAGATAGCTTTTGTCTGGCGTCATGACAACCTTCATTGCACTGAAGCAGCATGCATGTTGCATGGTCGTCTACAAATCAGTGCCACTCTCCCATTAGTTTCATCTGATGCTTTAAAAGTGCTTTGCAAGAAATAATTCAAAACTAGAATGGCAAATTAGTTTGGCTCTTTTTCCTTCAGATCTTTCCTTCATTAAAAACATACGGAAAAATCTACTTACTTCATTCCTTTCCCTGTTTTTCTTCATTTTTCTTCCTCTCTTTTCCTGTTTTAAGCCAGAGGATAAACTAGGTAATGAGAGTTGCTTGTTTCATTCTGCTAATGCATTTCAAAGTTTCATTCTAGCACCAAGAAAGAAATCTGTCCTGCTCTTAGTTGCTTCATCCCTGAGGTCAACAACCCTACAGGTTGAGAAATGCAGCTTCCAAGGCAGATCAATGTCACAAGGAAAGACAAGCTCTCTGAGCGTTTCTAGATCTGCTCCTCTACATATTATCTTCCAAACCACTGAATCTGACAAAGTATTCTCTATCAAATCAGTATAAAGGTAGAGGAAGAAAAAGAGCTTTAACTTTGTCATTATTCTCTTGTGCGAGTAATCTTCCAAGATCTGAATAACCTACATTCCAACTCAGTCTCCCAGAAATTTTAGTAACAGCCATCCATGACCTTTCTGCCATTTCTTTCTTTCATGGAATTTTGAGAGTTCAGATGAGGATGACAAGCCCAGTTTCACAAATAATTAAATGAAAAGTTATCATCTGTGTTTGGATTTCATATACACCTGACCCCTTTTTCTTTTAACTTGTTCTTTCTGGTTTTTTTCCCCTCAGACAAATGACCTGGTTACAAATTCTATACAACTTCAATGAAAAGTCTCGAAGGAATTTTCTAGCAGCTACCGCAGGTTTGTCAGACTTGCAGCAGCACAATAACTTTCAAGGCAAAAAGGTGTAAGGGAGCATAATGAAACTGGCTTCTCAGTGCATAATGTGCTACACTGGAAAACATGCCATATCTTGTAATTCAGAATTTAGTCGGGAGCATTATAGCATCTAGTTGGGAAAATTATAGCATATAAAGTTATTCAGAATATGAAGAACACTCCAGTATATCTTTTCTTGCCAAGATATATAAAACTTAAAGTGGAGAGGTTTCAAACTGATACTGAGAAGAGCTCATCATAAGAAGAACGACTACAATTTTATAAGGAGAATTCTACGAACATCATAGAGATAATGCTCATTTTTAAAAAACTATGTATTTCAATAGAGAAGTGAAAATCACTCCTGCTTCTTTGATGTGTTCAAGCCAAAACATGTGCTGTAGTAGACTTATGACTGTGCCCAAATGAATTCTAAAGAAAAAGCTGTAACAGTACAAAGCATCCAAGCCTTTTGCAGTTGGTGGCAATTTGCACCTCCAAAGCTGTGAGTTCATCATGAATCACTTTCAACAAGCAACAAATTCCAAGAATCAAATTGGTCAAAAATCACATCTGTCAGTAGAACATTAGTGTGAGAAGTCCTCTAACCTTACACTACCCAAAGCTTCTCATGAAAAAATTGTCACAAAACTGAGAGTGATTGTAGATATTTTGCACGGCTTTCCCTGCACAGCTGCCCACCAGCAGTACAATCACATTTTATGATTTTATAATTTTATATATCTGAACTACTTTGCCTAACACAGAAAATTCCTCGCAAATTTGAAAGTTAGGGGGCTAGTTCCATCACATTCCTAGGCAACAGCAAAACCAACCACCCCATTATTAAACTGTAGAACTTTTCAAGACAACTCCTCTGCATTACACTAAAATAAAATTTCTATAGCCAATATTTAACAACAGAACCCATTTGTTCATTAAAACCCCCACTATTTACAGGGAAGTCTGGGCAAACCTATTTTACACATATTCCCTAACGGTTTAAATACATTTTCTGTGTACTTACACAAAGATTTAATAAACTGGAGAAGGACATATTCAAACACTCTAAGCCTGTAGACTGAAAAGCATCAGAAATGAATTAAGTGAAGCTGAGCTTTCACAATATGTAAATAGACATTATGTCTTTTCCTAGCGGTTTTATTTCCTCACTGCTCACTTGGCAACACTTGGTATTTTCCTCTTCAGGTAAGTTGTATACAATTTAGTATTAAATTACAAACATCCAACGCAGCAAAACTGAAATATAACTGACATAAATTCTATTCAATTTCCTGGACAGACTGGATCAAAAGCTTGCTGATATGATACTTGTTACCAGCTTAGGTTACTTTACATTTATATAACATCTAGCTGAAGTTTATCAATTTATTTTTCAATCAGAAGCTGCAACAGATCTAGTCAGCAGGATGAGATAGCAAGTTCACCTGTAGAATTAATGTACGCAAATTCCAACAATAAATTCTACAAATTTTTTCAAAATAAAAAAAAAATCCACTCACACTTTTCACACCATTTCTGACTAGCACACCAAAACAAAGAAAACTAACAGATAAAACTGCATGTTTCTGTGTCCTCTGCAGGCCAGTCCAGAACTGATACAGCAACTTCAGAGAAGCCCATCCACCCAAGAATACAATAAACAAAAGAGCAAGATCACCAGCAATAGAGAGAAAGCCCAGAAGCTACTTCTACGAAGGCACAATTATGTGTTTATGGGGTTCATTCAAAAATTTTATAATACAAAATCACCACCCTGAATTCAACATTCAGTACTATGTTAAATTACTATTTCACTACTTGCTTTTTGATAAACTGCTAAATCCAGAAATATATGTAGGTTTATATTAGGGAGTGGAACAAAAGGCATCAGTGACAAATATGCCACACATCAAAGAGATGCATATAATCACTGATTCTGACAATATACAATACACTTATCTCACCAGCAAAAAGCAGTCACAGAAAGGTATTTGCTGAACTATACAAAAACCCAGAAGTCACCATGTAGGTGGAAGGAGCACTTAAGGACTGATGGAGCTGCTACTGGGAGAACTTGTCCTGACATTAACATTTTAATAACAGTATTAGGAACAATAGAGTCCTTTAGGGTCGAATTCTTAACATCATCAGCGCATTCGTGTACCTTCCTAACATGGTAGCAGAAGAAAAACTTAATCAAAGATGCTGGAAGCTATAATGGACTTATCTAAGGGAACTCAAGTTTAGAAAATACTAATTAACCTGTTGTTCTCAAACTATCACCAGCTACTCTTTTCTTTCATTCCGAAACAGGCTTTGGAGAACTGGTTGCACAGCCTCTCTTGTTTCAGTTAATATTTGCTGGGATACGCCTATTCATTTCAACAGGGATTGTAAACTGTAATTAACATTGTATCAATACCTGAAACATTTAGGAACATTCTAACACTAGTATTATCAAACCCAATTTACAAACCATGTATAGCACTCCCTGACAGCTGAGTATTTTTGCCTTTCTGGGACTTCAAAGGGAAACAACCCAAACAGAGCTGTCTGGATCTGCTCAGCAGCTCCTGTGACCTTTAAGGGGCACATCTGCACTCACATTTATACTGAAGTTGCCGAACATGACAGCCCAAATTCTCACCTGCCCCAGGCTGAGCACTCACACACACTCTCACCCCAGCAAACTCGTGCAGACCCCGAAGACCCACCCCGGGCAGCTACTGAAATCTGCAGGGGCAAACACCCAGTGGAAGCTGGCACTGTGCAAGGATTTAGCTTAAAAAACAAAATAATCCCTTACCCCTTCTTGCCACAGGTGGAGCCCAGCAGAGCTGCCCGTGCCAGCTGCCCTGTGGGACTGGCCAGGCACACTTGGTCTTCAGCCTAATCACAGCCCCTTCCTGGCTCTATCCATGTTCTCATCTGTGGGGCCTCTGGGAGAAACAAGAACCACCTGTCTGAGACAAGACAGACCACCTGCTCTGAGGTCAACTCTCCAAACAGCCCACCAATGCTTACAGTGTGAGGGGAAAATGTCAGAAACTGTCAGGGCAGGTTTGGTTTTAGAGATTTTAGGGACTGGTTTTGTTTAAGATTTACACAGCAAAATAACTAAAAAAAAAAAAATAAAAAAATTAAGTGACCATTTTTGCTATAGTGGCTTTCTGTGACTGGCCAACCTTGCACTAAGACAAGATCTTGACGATTTTTTGCCTGCTCAGCTACAACTCCTTGAAGTTTTTTCTTCCTGGAGTCAGGGGCATGAAGGAGACTATAGCAAACACTCTTCAGGTAATCCCTTATCTCCTGCTGTGACAGACCCCAGCCTCACTACAAAATTGATTCACAAAAAGATCTTTATCTTCACAGAGCACTTGGCAATAACTGCCTATTAAGCTATGTGTTTCTTCCCTTTCCCATCTGTGTTCTTAACTTTTGGCCACATTTTCCACATTTTAAGTTAATTTTTCCAGCTAGTTAATTTGGGGTCTGTGTTTAACTAAGTATTACCATAGGGAAGATTATTTATCAATAAATTATGTCCAAAACATTATTCTTTTCTTCAGCTCAGAAAATTAAAATGGGAGAACTCTAGAGACAGTAGTAACACAGCAAGCAGAGATGATGATTTTAGACTTGGGGAGAAAAAACACTTGGAGGTAGGAAGATGATGGAAGCAACAAATTTGACATATATATGTAGATGAAAAGATAACACTAAGAGAAAAACACAGTTTAAAATTTGCTTTAAAAAAATCCCACATGGCTGGACTTCCATTAGTTGTACAACATGAGGACAAACACAAGTGGTTGGATTACTTCTATGCATTAACAATGGTTTGCAATTTATTAATAAGCATGACACTATAAGCAAAGGAGAACTTCCAAAAAATTATAAAAAAAAAAAAATAGAACTGAAAGAACTCTTGCAATAGAAACATTATGGGTAATTCTCAAAAAAAAAAAAAATAAAGGCATGCCTACTTTTTGAGAAAAAGCTATGTAAATTAAGGTTGTATATGGTGTGAAACTGACCACCTGACATCACTTATATTGCGGTATATATATAGCATTTTTTAAAGAAGGAACTCCAGCAAAATAATAATGATAGCTTCAGAAAATAATTGATGTAGGACTGAATCTTTACCCTTTAATCATATTTGGTGACAAAGAAGAAGAACCCTTTAATTCGCAAGTACAGAAAAAACAAACATGAATCCCTGTCAAACTAGTTATTTGATCCCACACTGATATACAACTGATCTCTTCTTGGAGCATAATTCACATGCTGCATAAAGATAAGCATTCTCCTCTAGAAAAAAGCCCCTCTGCTTCTGTCCTTAACTAGTAATAGCAAAAACCATCTCTCACCACTCTACCATTACTACCACAGTTCATTTCCTTTAAATAGTAGAACATATGGTAAAATAGTATTTTTTTTTCAGCTCCACTGGATTTCTGTTGAGTTTTCTATGGCTTCATCTACAACTGAAACACACTAGCTGTCAGTCAAGTCATCAGAAATAATTCAAATAATTTCATACTATGGTCACATTTTAATCTTTTTGTCTTGTACTAACAGTAACTGCTGCTCTTTTCTTCCTCTCTTTCCCTGAGCATGCTGCTGCTCTAAGCTTTCATATGTTGAAATATTCCACTAAGATCCAAACCTCTGTCAACACACTCCTACATAAGCATTCAAGAATGACTACCTAAAAAGACTACCTCACTTTCTGTTATATTAAATAAAGATAGCATGCAAGAGAAATAAAAGCATGACGGGTTAACAAGGCAAAAAGATATTCTGACGTCCATGATATAGTATGTACTTATAAAGGATCGTTTTAATTTTATCTTCTACCACCCAGCAAATCTGTAACTGTTATAGACATTTATTCAGATCTAGCAAGATGCACAGACTTGTTAGCAGAGATGAAAAAGTGGCTGATCACGTCCTTCACTCACTCATCCCAGAGGGCGTTCAGCCAAGCATGTATCGGAAAAAATTCCCGTACTATCCTCTTAATACAATTATAGATAATGCTGCCAGAGACAGAGATACAAAGCTGTACCGAGAAAAGCATCGCTTTTAAGCCTTCCCCTACCTTTTCCCTGGTATTTACAAACCGCAGGCAGTACTGCTGGGGAATCTCACCAGGGTGACTGCTGAGAGGTCTCATGTGGCGTTCCCAGCTTCCCACTGCCTCCCTCCGCCTGGATGTTAAGCATTCCTGAGAAAACCCACCCTGACATGCACAGAATGAATCCTGCTCAAGTTGGAAGCATGTGATAACTAGGCTTCAGGTTGAAACAGGAAACCCCAGCACCCAATTAATCCCAGAGATTTAAACAAGCCCCATCTTACCGTTTTGCTGTTGCCCAGATCAGGTCAGATTCACCTGCAACTCTTTGGCATCTCTCTAGCAATGTTAGTGTTTGCAGTCAGGCCGGGCTCATTCAGCAACTGAATTCACAACATCTTTCTGCACTAGCAAGCTGAAATGGTACGGCTGTACTACAGCTAAGAAAGGGGGAAATCTAAAGCAGCAAACAAAGAAATCCCTCAAGACAGGGTAATCCCAGTGGAGTAGAATATAAAAGGTACAGATGAGCACCGAGGGTACAATATTTCTCTGTCTAAATTTCATCAGCAATACTATGCTCTTTCTAAAAAGATTTTTTTTTTTTTTTTAAATATATGATGGACTTGCCTGTGGAGTTCCCAGAAAGGCAGAGTATCCAGGCTCTGCAGCAGCATTGCAGCCAAAGTAACCATGCATATGCTATCTAGGCAATTTACAGCAGTCTTTTTGAAAAGATATTGATTTACAATGTAGCACTGCCTCAACCCAATACAGAACTGAGGCCAAAATAGCTAATGGTGATTTCACAGGAATTAAGGGGAAAAACTCAACATTCAATCAAAGGATGAAACTAATCATTCCCAATTCAATTCATCCTAGTACTGAAAGATATCAGCAAGTTCTAGAGTGACAAAATGACATTATAGAAATAATCTGTGGGCACCTGGAAACAAGCACTATGAATACCACTAGCCACTTTTACATAAACAATAAATATTAAAAAGCATTTAAAATTTATTGAGTCAAAATATGAACTCTCAAGTTAGTTTCAGCATTTTAAGGATGCAACTTAGTATTTAATTTATGAATGTACAAAATACACAAAGCTGTGAGTAAGCAATAGACACCTACTCCGTGCTGGGAATCCACTACTCAGCCCAAGCACGCTTGAGTGTGGTAGGAGGGAAAAGAGGGCAGAAGGAGCAAACCCTGGCAAACCCTCAGGGAGGGCTTCTGCAGAAAGGAGAAAGTGCATCTTCTCCATCTCCTACTCCTACAGCAACCCCTGCTGGCTCGTGCTTCAGATGGCTCCTGGCTCCCCAGAAACCTCCTGGGGTTGGGGGAGCGAGCATTGGGCACACTATACTAGGACAGGGAACAGTAATGTGTACATCAGCGAAACCTCCAGGAGGAAAAGCGTGCAGCTCAGCTGAGATGACATCTTCAAAAAATATTGAAAATATTTTTCATTTTTATGTAATGATGAGCTACAATGAACTAGCAGGCAAAATACAGCCCTGGCTCACACCCTGGGCAGCTCCAGTGACCCTCACCACAGAACCATTGGAAACAGGCTCCCCTGTAGAGTTCCACTTTGAAGAAAGCAGAGTGTGCTTAAACTCAACTCATTTGCTCAAGTCCCGCCACAGTTACCAAGACTTACACATGCTGGCATACTCCTCAACTCCAGGCTCACATCTGAACCTAGCATCATCGGCTCCAGTGACATATAGAACTTGAATGGCATAAGCAAATTCTGTAAGATGATTCCAAAATTACGTGGCAGTTGTTATCTTTTCCCCTCATCTATTTCCCAACCTTAGTCACAGGGGCATCTCCAGACTTCTCAGTTTGTTAACTTGCTTTCTAAGCAGACAGAAGGCTTCAAATCTCCTGAAAAAATATGATTTCTGTTGTGGCGGTTGTGGCTGCCACCGGAGTAGTGAGGGAGCCACCAGGCCCAAATGCAGACTTCAACTCGTGGTGGGCCGGCTCCAAGGTGTAAGGTCTCCCCCTTACTTAGGGCGAGTTCCCACAGTCCCTCCTTCCTCTATGTAGATTGTTTCGTTGCAGTTGGCCCGTTGCCTCCGCATCCAGTTTTATGCATTACGCCTTGAATATGTATTTCCCCTCATTCATATGCATGTGTTCTAGAAAGTTCTAACCTGTTCAAGACCCCATTGGTCCCTTGCTTCCCTTTCATCCCTTCCCCCTCTTTCCCCATTGGCCAGTATGTCGTCCATCTATGCCCTCTCCGCCCTTCTGCCCTCTCCTGATTGGTTACTTCTTCCCCTATAAAACCCCTGGACCCTCTCCTGTTGGTGTCTCTTGTCCCTGGATCCTCCATCAAATAAACTTCCCTGGAACCCACACAAGAGGCCCCTCTCGACTTCTTTTCCCAAGATCGACGTGTCACTTCTGCCTGTTGCTGTTCCTGTGCCCTCGATCACACCGGCTGTCGTGGGCTCATGCGCGGCAGCTTAGCAGCCCCTCCCGAGTAACCTGCAACAGGGGCTGTCACCCCAGAGGTGCTCTGGTCCTCGTGGACGCTCGGGGAAGGCGCAGCACTGTGACCTTCAGCCAACACAGCGGGCTGCATCAGACTTCCACTCTCTTGAACAAAATTTTCTTCTTCTCTCTCTCAAGTGTGAGGCTCAGAAGAAAACATGAATAAGAGCTTCCAGCTGAAATTATGAGAAAATACTTTCACAATGTTTACATTCTTGGCCTTATTCTGTCAACAACAAATTTGTCTGAGGCTGAGGGAAAACAGGATAGAAGGATGCTCAGGAAAAAGGAAAAAAGATAGTGAGTAAGCACCTGCAGAGACCAATATGTGCCAAAAGACAGGCATCATGTTATGGGAAAAGTGGTGGATGGCCATGGGAAAAAGAAACACAGTAGGCAAAAAAGGCAAGCCGGAGAAACAGGGAACTGGATTCCAGAAGCAAACAAGGTGTCAGACCAAGGCACAGAGACTGAAATCAAATCAAATAGCCTACGAAGTTATAGAATCACAGAATATGCTGAGTTGGAAAGGACCCACAAAGATCACTGAAGTCCAGCTCCTGACCCTGCCCAGGACCATCCCCAAGAATCACACCATGTGTCTGACAGTGTTGTCCAAATGCTTCTTGAACTTTGTCAGGCTTGATGCTGTGGCCACTTCCCTGGGGAGCCTGTTCCAGTGCACAGCCACCCTCTGGGTGAAGAATCTTTTCTTAACATCCAACCTAAACCCCTCCAACACAGCTTAATGCCCTTCCTTTGGGTCCTGTCACTGGTCACAAGAGAGAAAAGATCAGCACCTGACTCTCTGCTTCCTNTTGAAAATATTTTTCATTTTTATGTAATGATGAGCTACAATGAACTAGCAGGCAAAATACAGCCCTGGCTCACACCCTGGGCAGCTCCAGTGACCCTCACCACAGAACCATTGGAAACAGGCTCCCCTGTAGAGTTCCACTTTGAAGAAAGCAGAGTGTGCTTAAACTCAACTCATTTGCTCAAGTCCCGCCACAGTTACCAAGACTTACACATGCTGGCATACTCCTCAACTCCAGGCTCACATCTGAACCTAGCATCATCGGCTCCAGTGACATATAGAACTTGAATGGCATAAGCAAATTCTGTAAGATGATTCCAAAATTACGTGGCAGTTGTTATCTTTTCCCCTCATCTATTTCCCAACCTTAGTCACAGGGGCATCTCCAGACTTCTCAGTTTGTTAACTTGCTTTCTAAGCAGACAGAAGGCTTCAAATCTCCTGAAAAAATATGATTTCTGTTGTGGCGGTTGTGGCTGCCACCGGAGTAGTGAGGGAGCCACCAGGCCCAAATGCAGACTTCAACTCGTGGTGGGCCGGCTCCAAGGTGTAAGGTCTCCCCCTTACTTAGGGCGAGTTCCCACAGTCCCTCCTTCCTCTATGTAGATTGTTTCGTTGCAGTTGGCCCGTTGCCTCCGCATCCAGTTTTATGCATTACGCCTTGAATATGTATTTCCCCTCATTCATATGCATGTGTTCTAGAAAGTTCTAACCTGTTCAAGACCCCATTGGTCCCTTGCTTCCCTTTCATCCCTTTCCCCTCTTTCCCCATTGGCCAGTATGTCGTCCATCTATGCCCTCTCCGCCCTTCTGCCCTCTCCTGATTGGTTACTTCTTCCCCTATAAAACCCCTGGACCCTCTCCTGTTGGTGTCTCTTGTCCCTGGATCCTCCATCAAATAAACTTCCCTGGAACCCACACAAGAGGCCCCTCTCGACTTCTTTTCCCAAGATCGACGTGTCACTTCTGCCTGTTGCTGTTCCTGTGCCCTCGATCACACCGGCTGTCGTGGGCTCATGCGCGGCAGCTTAGCAGCCCCTCCCGAGTAACCTGCAACAGGGGCTGTCACCCCAGAGGTGCTCTGGTCCTCGTGGACGCTCGGGGAAGGCGCAGCACTGTGACCTTCAGCCAACACAGCGGGCTGCATCAGACTTCCACTCTCTTGAACAAAATTTTCTTCTTCTCTCTCTCAAGTGTGAGGCTCAGAAGAAAACATGAATAAGAGCTTCCAGCTGAAATTATGAGAAAATACTTTCACAATGTTTACATTCTTGGCCTTATTCTGTCAACAACAAATTTGTCTGAGGCTGAGGGAAAACAGGATAGAAGGATGCTCAGGAAAAAGGAAAAAAGATAGTGAGTAAGCACCTGCAGAGACCAATATGTGCCAAAAGACAGGCATCATGTTATGGGAAAAGTGGTGGATGGCCATGGGAAAAAGAAACACAGTAGGCAAAAAAGGCAAGCCGGAGAAACAGGGAACTGGATTCCAGAAGCAAACAAGGTGTCAGACCAAGGCACAGAGACTGAAATCAAATCAAATAGCCTACGAAGTTATAGAATCACAGAATATGCTGAGTTGGAAAGGACCCACAAAGATCACTGAAGTCCAGCTCCTGACCCTGCCCAGGACCATCCCCAAGAATCACACCATGTGTCTGACAGTGTTGTCCAAATGCTTCTTGAACTTTGTCAGGCTTGATGCTGTGGCCACTTCCCTGGGGAGCCTGTTCCAGTGCACAGCCACCCTCTGGGTGAAGAATCTTTTCTTAACATCCAACCTAAACCCCTCCAACACAGCTTAATGCCCTTCCTTTGGGTCCTGTCACTGGTCACAAGAGAGAAAAGATCAGCACCTGACTCTCTGCTTCCTCTTGTGAGGAAGTTGTAGATTGTCAGAAGGTCTACCTTCAGTCTCTTCTCCAGGCTGAAGAGACCAAGTGACCTCAGCCACTCCTCATAAGGCTTCCACCTAGGTTTTTCACCATTTCTGTGGTCCTCCTTTGCACATTCTCTAGTACCTTTATATCCTTCTTACACTGTGGCACCCAAAACTACCCCCAGCACTCGAGATGAGGCCACCCCAGAGCAGAGCAGAGTGGGACAATCACCTCTGTTGCCTGGCTGGCGATGCTGTGCCTGATGCCCCCCAGGACACAGCTGGCCCTCCTGGCTGCCAGGGCACTG